>CM044448.1:52660028-52748529 GCA_024363595.1 Xenopus borealis
CGGTCTGTATGTCTATAGTGAGTGCTAATTGTTTTTAGTGATTAAGTTATTAAAAGTTAACATTTGTATTGTCTAACTTTTCCTGGGTAGAGGCAGAAGTGGCATGAGCGTAGTCTATCCATCTATCTACTGTATATGTACACCTATACATCTGTATGTCTCTATTTATTCATGTATATGTGTATCTTTGGAATTTGGTTATAAATATCTTTGAATTCCAAATCATAAATAAAGAGTGAATAATGCTAAGTTCTGGATAATTATTTCCTTGCCTCGCTTACAGGTTTTTAACATGATGCGGCAGAAAAATAATTACAGTTTTGTTCCATTGTGGAAAGCTAGCCTAAAGCTCATGACTTCCCTGCAGTTATCTGAAAGAAGAATTTGTATTTCTATATATTTTTTCCGGTCAGCACATTTTATTCTGTCCCAGAAGCAGAACTCTGCTATAAGGTGAGGCACCTAATTGGTATTCTTTTCCTTGGGGCTGCCCCCCTGTGCTAACAGAGCTCTTTCTACTGTCAGCAAATACTGTACTGTGACATTTGGTCTGCAGGAGAGGTGCTCCCCATTATTCAGCAGATCAAGTAAACTCCTCTGTCTGCTAGAAAACTTTATTATGTCTTCTCTATGTTCATTCTTTATGGAGTTTCCATTTTCCCATAAGTTCTGGCTACATGATTATATGTCCACCACTTGTGCTGACACTTTCCATGTTGAGTTAGTGAAATTCAGAAAGAGCAAGAATAGTGATATTGAAATTGTGCTTGAAGTAACACATCCATAATGTACAGAGGTGTGTGTGTATATATATATATATATATATATATATATATATAAAGCATGCAAGGGTGTGACAGCACTCCAAGAAAATATTCCAACAGGTTCAGTAGATCAAATAAAGTGGAAGTTTATTTGTGATCCAACGTTTCGACTCCACACAGGAGCCTTCGTCAGGGTAAACCAACTGTGCACAAACCAGTGTATTTATACAGATAAAATGGCGCCAAGTCAAGGTGACAGGGCACCCATCAATCATTGTTACAGGTTCAAGGGTCACACGTCATTGGGAGCCAAGGCTCCTAGTGTACATTGATATAAATAAACAGTAGAGCAAGAGATTAGCTCACTAAAACATTCAGTATGCGCAGTGACAAGCCTTATTTAGGAATCAGATGTATTGCAACATAAGTAGCGAGTCAAAAGAAAGTAACGAGTATGTCATGCAGAGGGAAGAGCGCGCCCCGTTGCTAGGCAACCCGTGTACACAGGGTTCCAAAGTAAATAGCCAGAGAGCAGCCGCACTTAGTCAGCGCTACCCGTTCGCCTCTGCCTTAGCAGACAGGAGGTGACGGGAGATGCACAGGTCTATGGGGACACATGTGGGTCAGCACAGGGACACAATCGGAGGACCCGGTGCGCCCTGTGTGACTAAGCCACACCCCCCACATTGCCTTATCTGACGTGTGGTGCATTCCTAGCAGTGGCAGACTAAGAGGGGGGGAAAAAACATCGCGCTGTGTCTCTGATGTCTATAGGCAATAGATTCTGTGCAAGCAGAGTATGTATTAGCTAGTGAGCATAAACAATCGGATGAGCTCTAACCTGTTATAATCGGTTATAATAGAGCTCATCCGATTGTTTATGCTCACTAGCAAGACACTATATATATATATATATGCTGTCCAGTAGTACTCGCACTCAATACTTCAATATTTCCAGTGGTGCACGATGATGAAGAAATATAGTGTACAGATGATCAGCACTCACTGCCTTTCAGGTGAAAAAACGTGCTTTTATTTAACGAATGCACATAATCATCCAACGTTTCGGACCCACATGGGGTCCTTTCTCAAGGATACATTGTGCTAACAGTGACATTTGCTTTCATTGCAACTTATGTTGGGACTGAAGAGACTGCGTGTTCCACACCTCTATATGGACCTATGACGTCACTGTTGGCGCCATTTTTCACTGATTGGGGAAGGGTATTTAATAATGTCACTGTTAGCACAATGTATCCTTGAAAAAGGACCCCATGTGGGTCCAAAACGTTGGATGATTATGTGCATTCGTTAAATAAAAGCACGTTTTTTCACCTGAAAGGCAGTGAGTGCTGATCATCTGTACACTATATATATATATATATATATATATATATATAAATAAATAAATATATATATACACACATACACACAAGTCCAACATATTGTGATGCACTAGTTCCATATAAGAAAAAATCGTAAGGGTGCAAACTCGAAAAAGGCTGTGAGTTAATCCGCACATAGCATATATACAAAGTCCAACTCGGTTGCACACCTTATTCAAGAAATAAGCCTTTGGTTTAAAACATAGCATTTATTTGCTCCTTTAAAAGTTCAAAAGGAATTATGCCAGATTTGTATAAATCGATTAATGAACAATTTATCTGTATGAGTCCAAATCATATCGCAGCATTGTAGCACTCACGCAACGTTTCGGGAATACTGCTTTCCCTTTCTCAAGCGCATCAAGCGTGCACAAGCGTTTAGGACTCCATGTTCCAGCTTGCCTCTCCGTGGGGCAGAAGTGACGTATCCAGTCAGTGCGACGATGCACCTCAAATGAGAAGCGGACCAGCGTGTAAACGGACATGCCACCCCACCCCCGAGTTGCTAAGAAATACCCATAGATACTATCTCAGTTTGCATGAACATATGAATAAACATAGCCTTAAAGGGGTGGTTCGCCTTCAAGTCAACTTTTAGTATATTGTAGAGGGCCAATTCTAAGAAACTTTTCAATTGGTCTTCATTATTTATTTTTCATAGTTTTTTAATTATGTGCAATTTTCTTCTGTTTCTTTGCAGCTTTCAAATGGGGGTCACTGACACCATCAAAAAATAAATGCTCTGTAAGGCTACACATGTATTGCTATTGCCACTTTTTATTACTTATCATTCTATTCAGTCCATCTCCTACTCATATACCATTCTCTTATTCAAATTAATGCAGGGTTGCTAGGGTCATTTGTACCCTAGAAACCAAATTGCTGACACTGAAAACTGGAGAGCTGCTGAATAAAAAGCTAAATAACTCAAAACCACAAATAATAAAAAATGAAAATCCTCCATCCTCCCAGATTGCATAAAGTCATGACACAGTACCTTATGATGTCTGGGTGCCTCGGGTAGGGGTGCAGATTCACTGGAAGTTGTTTCAGGTACATACTGGTATACCAACCTGTCCAGGTCTGTACCTAGCAACACATTGGTAGGAATGGTGTCTGACACTTCCACCTCCCTCACTCCTCTCCCTGCACCCCATTCCAGATACACCTGACCCATGGGCACCGCAGGGCTGATTCCTCCAATTCCTTTAACGTCCATGGTTTTCCCAGGAATAATATCCTTAGAGTTGACCATCTCTGGTCGTACTAGAGTAACTTCTGCTCCGGTATCTCTGAGTCCAACAGTGATCTTGTTACCAACAGTAACAGGTTGTAAGTTATCAGGACTATTTCCCTCTTTGCCAGTGTTGGAGATTAGCTTTGCGGGGGTCAGACATCCTATTTCCATAGGATGTCTGCTATCTCTGCTGCCTGATCATAAGTGTCTGCTATCTCTGCTGCCTGATCTGCTGTTTTGGGTTCACGGTCCATAATGAATTGTTTCACTTCCACAGGACACGTGTGCAAAAACTGATCCTTTATCATCAGATCTTCCAGGCACTCAAAAGATGTAACAGAGAGTCCTCTCAACCAGGATCTAAATGCGGTTCTCAGACTACTCACAACATCAGAGTAGCTGTCTGTAGGTCCGTGATGCACAGTTCTGAATCTTTTGCGGTATACCTCTTGTGTGAGATGGTACTTTTTGATTATAGCATTTTTCATAGCATCATAGTCCCCATAAAACTCTGGTGGTATGATATTCACGGCTTTTGTGCATTATATACATTTCGCCAGCATTTTGCGAATTTATTCACCTGCAAATTTGCCCATGACTAGTGGCAATTCATGTACGTTCAGAGCACGTATTCAATTTAAAGAAAATGTATTAATATATATGTCAATATCTCTATCGGCTTTTAAAAGTGCACTTTAAAGATACAGTAAGCTTTTTGCACACTGATAAAAAAAATAAAAATAAATGCAGGGAATATTAAAATTCACCTTTTGCTCCCTCTAAGCAGAGAATATTGGTATGTTCACCTAGAGATGCAGAATTCTAAGCTTGGTATTCCCACTCCAAAGCAAAGTACAATAAATAAGGCATGTTTATTGATCAGATTGTGGCTTGCCCAGTTATATAATGAATTGCAGATCATATGCTTGGATATTGTGATAGACCAAGTCAAACTTTCAGTATCTCTATGTCAGGAGCGCCCAATAGATCTCCTCTCCTCTCTGACGCTGCATCCAAGATGGTGGCGCCCATGAACCACGTGGTCCAACACCAGCACGATGATGTCACGTGCCCGGTGTGAAATTTGAATATTTAAAGGGCACCTATTGCTAAAAAAGTTACCCCCAACCAAAGGTGCAGGCTATTAGAGCACGCATTCCGGTTGGGGATAACAGTACTTTTTTTTTTAAAAAAAAAGGGAGCTCCCGGTGCGAGCCGCCATGACAGTGGATGCTCATGCGCATTAAGAAAAGCGACCCCAAACAGGGACCGCTTTTCACTATGCACGTGACGTCACATGTGCATAAATGTGCATGCGCGTCCACTGTCATGAGGCTCCCTCCCGGTGCGAGTTTGCCTGGGCTGGTGGCAGGCTTTTTTTTTTTTTAAAAAGTACTGTTGTCCCCAACCGGAATGCGGGCTCTATCAGCTCACACCTTTGGTTGGGGGTAACTTTTTTTAGCAATAGGTGCCCTTTAAGGACTTCCAGGTCACGGATTCGATGCCCAATTGTAGAATTTGTTTGGTGAATTCCTGGGTGTTCTATAATTCCTGCTCTATTTGCCCCCCTGACAATTTAAAGATTAATATTAATTTGCCAAGTTGATTAATATATGAAGACACAAAATATTCTGTGAAAACACAATTATTAGAAAACTTTATTCACCAGATATATTTTTATGGACTAGAGAGTGAATAAAATAGGTATGTACAAACAAAGACATTTTCAGAGAGTGCAGCAGAGAGGGTTGGCAGACTGATTAGGGACATAGGGTCATTCCATCAAGCCAGCCACTTCTGTTTCTCACTCAGACACATTCCCAATTAAACTATCTTTCCTTTAGCAGAAATATACATTGTATTGCTCTCATCCTCTTGTTAGCATCAGGTATTTGCAATCATCTTTGTCAGTTTAAGAGGTGGGAAAGAGACTGGTGAATTATGAATCATGTCAAAGTAGATTTAAGTTGTTGAAAAAGACTCCAGCAATTATTATAGACTTTAATGGTTCATTTTTACTAGAAAATAACGACATGCAAATTGACAGTTTAAGAAATAATATTGGTACTACAAGTCATTAATGGGAAATATAAACCTGTATTCAACATGAACTCATCCATAGCAGGAGTAGTTTTAGAAATGTATTTAAAAAAAAAAAAACTTTTGTGGAAAATAAAATTCACAAAGATAAATATATGTATTGATAAATAGTGTAAAAAAAGATCACAGGAATTTGGCTCAAATTGTTTTAGTGTATACCATAGTTGTTATTAACATGGTAGCAGTCAAGAAAAAAATGATATCTTTTAAAAAAAAAAAAAGTTGGCCACTTTTTTCAGATTGATTTTTGGAAAACTCAGACTCAAATATTTGTCACCCTACAAATGTTTTATGCCAAACATTGTAGACACCATTAACTCCAAACAATGGCAGGAGTAAAATGTCAGAGCTTGAATTGGGGTAAAAAAAAAAGTGGAGGGATATCCCCAACAATTACAACCTACACCAACTGTTTATAATAAGCCTCGCCCTGGGTGATTGACTCAGGACTTCTAATTTAACAGATATTTGTAGATGGTCTCACCCCACTGAACGACAATACTCATCTTGTACAGTAACCACTTCAGATCTCTCCGGCATAGATCTGGCTTTGACCTGCCCCCAGGCACTACAGAAGTTACTGTAGATTCAGTTTTTTTTGTACCCCAAAAGTGTGCTCTGACCACGCTCCACTCCAGCTAGTACTCCGTCTGGGCAATGGGCGGGGGGGGGGGCAAGGCAATGAAAGCTGCCCCTAAGGTGTATTACAAATGAATTTGTTAGCACAAAAAGTGGTAGTGACCCTTGACACCGAAAAAACATTTGATACAGTTGAGTGGCCTACAGTATCTCTATCTCTGACCTCTCCTAGTGTGCTATGGGCTGGGGGATCACTTTGTAAAATGGGTAAGGGCACTATGTGATGCTTCAAGGGCCCAAATACTGGTTAAAGGAGACTTGCCACAGGAATTTCGACTAGCCAGAGGAACCAGACAAGGCTGCCCATTATCACCCTTATTGTTTACCCTAGTCATCGAACCTCTGGCTATATAAATACGCAATAACTCAGGCATTGAAGGTCTAAAACTTTGAAGGCTGGAAGAGAACATTTTGCTTTATGCAGATGATATGTTAGTATATCTGTCCAATGCTAGGGAAATTCTTGTAGTGCTCTTGAGAAAGGTTACCGGGTTTGGGAACTACTCTGGCCTTCGAGTAAACTGGGCAAAGTTGGTGCTGTTTCCAATTGATAATGAATGTGACAGAGACCTACCTCAGGATGTACAACTACAATGGGTATCCTCTTTTATGTACTTGAGCATAGTAATTCACAGGGAACCATGAATGCACATGGAATTAAACCTATCCCCCATTGTCAAAGCTTTTAAATTGAAAGAGCAACACTGGCAAAACCTTCCATTGTCTCTACTAGGTCATATAAATCTGATAAAATAATTTTTCTACCAAAATTTCACTATGCATTTCATAATGCGCCAATTGTACCTAACAAGCGGTGGTTTAAAGAGCTGGATATATGCATTAAAAATGCAGTCTGTGTAGGGGACAGAACACGCATTTCATTACAAATACTGCAAACCCTGGTAAACAGGGGAGGACTTGCTTTCCCTAAGCTACTACTACTACTAATACTTTTACACTAGTCAGTTGGTTTACTCCTGTTGGTGGCTCGATCCAGATCCCAAAAACCAAGCCACTGTACTCCTCTTTTGAAGCTCCTCAGTTTACCCTTTAACTCTCACAATGAGAACCGTGATTGAAATTTTCCCCAGAACAGTGATTGCAGAGTATAAGAAAGGGGAAAAGTGGTCCAAATGGACCCCCTTTTGGGGCAACAATAATCTCACCCAATTCAGAGCTATACCCAATGTCAGTATATGGGCTAATGCAGGGGTGAAATACCTTCATGATCTAGTCTCCATGGGGAACCTTAAGCAGTTTCCCCAACTGAAACAAGAGCTTAGGCTACAGAACAAAATGTTGTTTAGATTTCTACAGATCAGGCATGCATTCGTAGCCCAATCTCCAAAGGTACCCTTGAGTCTGACAGAAAGTACCCTTGAACACTATTTACATAGGCCTGAACTCTAAACCTGTTAGCTGACTCTATGCTATCCTCCTGCAAGGCGATTTTGATCCAATAAAGCATTTTAGTAGTAGGTGGACCTAAGACCTGCCTGCATTAGATGAGGGCTCCTGGAAGGATATACTTGGTAAAATTCCTGAAATAAATATTTCAATAAAAGACAGATACATTCACATGAAATTTTGAATAGGGTTTATTTAACTCCACACAGGCTGGCACAGATATACCAAGGATATCCAGATGTATGTGTAAAGTGTAATGTAGAGCAAGGTAAATATCTGCATGTGTTTTGGAAGTGCCCCAAAATATAATGCTTCAATACTTAATTTTATGGACTCTTCCTTGGGCCTACCTAACATCTGGACCCATGAATTATGCTTATTGTGATATGTTGCCAATTTAAGTCTCCCCTCCAGTGACAGATTACGTCTTCATCAATTTCTCCATTATGTCAAAAAAAGCAACACTCCTGACAAGGAACGCTATGGAACCGCCCACTCTGGACTTCTGGAAAAAATTAATAAACGATATTCTTTTACAACAAAAACTAGTCTACTTAGCCCGGGAGTGTCCAGAAAAATTTGAGAAGATATAGACAATGCGCAAACTCTTATGCCAAACCAAGAATATAGTTAATCTTTTACCTCAAAGGATGTTTAGTATATAAGCAAATGCACTGGACATACCCATCTTCTCCTTTTCTTCTTCTTCTCTTTACTTCTTACTTCTTTCTTTAATCTCAATCTAAAATAAATGAAAAAAAGGTTAATAAAGAAAATCTTACAAAAAAGAAAAGTATGTAGCTTTTTGGGACCCCAAAATGTAAATTGTGTGTAGGATTCAAAATTATTGCATACCCCTAGGAGGGATGCTACAGTATTTCACAGAAATAAAGTGTAGAGATGGCATCCCAGCCATATTAAGGAACAAGTGGTTGGCTGTTTAATGACCCAGAGTTTTGAGAACAGTTACGATATAACTGACTATAAAAGGTGTAGAAATGGATAAATGAAACAAAGTGTGGAGTCAAGACAAATGTATTTTACTTGAATTTAAAGTGGCCTCCAATAGTCAGTAAAAAAGGGAGAGGAGAATACCTAGGAGATCAGGAAGGGTAGGTAATATTTTTTTCAGTGAGAGATCAAAAGTAAATATAAAATATGTTACACCTGAATAATAAACAAAATTAAGCCTATCAAGAAAAAAACTAACAAATACTACTGAAAAAGATTGGAGACAAATAGGATACACATATTTAAGGAAACAGTTAAAAGTAACAGCAATGTAAAAACTGAAATAATGGTTTTCCATCACCTCTGGTGCATATATAAACTCTGCTGAACAGGTTCTGTCTGTATTATAGATGTCTATATCCATATTGTATGCTAAGATATATTTAGTTGACTGCTAGTTCACTCCTTCCAGTCCCATAAGAGGCACAAGCTGTGGAGGCCGCATCATGCAAGGTCAACAGCACAGTGAGCTTCTTTTGCATCCTCCAATCATTAATTAGGTAAATGAAACAAAATCATCATTCTGTGTTCCGTATGGATTATGTCTGTTCACCTCAAAGAGCATACCCAATGCTGCTCTGTCCTGGATGCCTGCCAGCAAGATAAAGTAAAACAATTGTGAATTTTCATCCTTCAAAATTGTATTAGTTTGTATTTTTTGTACATATCCATGTATTTTATTGCATAGATATGTTTATATATATATATTTGTTATAGAGAAATAGGTTGCTTTAATACAGGCAGATATCTTACTCCTTTGAAGTTTAATTAATTGTATTTGGAAAGGGAGCAAATAATTTAAAATATTTCAGTCTATTCATTTTAAAAGCACAATTCATTCCATATCTTTAATAATGCTGCTCTATTTAGCTGTTTATTTATGTATTTTAATTAAAACAATGTAGAGTAAATAAATGAGGACAAGTTCAAAATAGGTTATCAAAGTGGAAAGGCAATCCTTAAAATGAACTAATCATTAAAATTGAATGTGTCATACATGTTCCTCAGCTGTCCATTAAGGTTTAAGGCCTCTAGGCTTATATTTTATGCACTAATGAGTATATTTATATATCTACAGAAAGAAAACACCATTGATATAAAACAAAATATTGCCACTTTTACCCCAAGCTAAAGCTGCTTTAAAGGAATCTGCATCTGATTATAACATTCTGACGTAAAAATTGGGCTTTGTTTGGAATTAGTAGTGTAAATGCCGATGTTAAATGCTTTTTGTATGACTTTTCTATGAATTTTCACAGCTGAAATGATTTGCTGCCTTAATTTGTTTCCATGTTTTCGATAGATTAGTTAGGTCTAGTGATGGGCGAATTTATTCGCCTGAGGCGAATTCGCGGCGAATTCCCGCGATTCGCCGATGGCGAATAAATTCGCGTAACGCCAGCGAAAATTTTGCAAAAAAAATTCGCCGAAAAAAAACGAGTCGCGCGTCGTTTTTGACACGACGTGATGAAAGTGACGCGACGAAAACTACGTGATGCGCGTCAAAAACGTGACTTATTTCGTTTCGCTAATTTTTCCGCCAATTTTTCGTTTTTCAGCGAAACGGGGGAGATTCGCCCATCACTAGTGGTGTCATCTATGAGACAGGCAGAAAAAATTTCAAACCTGAAACTTAGATCTTTTTAAAGGATTATTTCCTTATTTGTGATGCATAAGGAGGAACAGCTGCTGATCTATGTATGGCCGAGTAGAGGAATTTCACTCTAGAGGACTGTGGCGATCTTTTACTTTACCCTATATTGTTTTTCTATTATCTGCTGTGTAAAGGTAGGCTCTACACCAAGGGACTGATTTATCAAACATAAAATTTGCAATTTTCTAAGACTGGAAAAAAAATGTGAAAAAATCTGTACATTTTCGTATCTTCTTCAGAACATCAAATAGTTAGTATTTATTAGAGAAAAGTCTGCAAGTAAAAGCTGGCGAGGTTCAATAGAAGTCAACTGAAATATTCTCTAGCAACTTTATTTAATTATTTTCCTCATTCATGAAAACATTTTAGTTCTTTATCCTCATAAAAATGAATGGAACAATGTGGTACTTACTGGCATGCAACTTTTTTTGCATGCATTTTTACACATTTTTTGGCACTCACTTTTTCCCCTTGACCTCAAAGTGCAAATGGCCCCTAGGGTTAAAAACAATTCAGGGAAACATCTAGAAAATCCAGCTAAAAGGGTTGCACTAATTACAGTTAAATATCAATGCAGCTCTGCAACATGCATTTATTAGAATTGTCCCTGAATTGTATGAATGATCTGGTAATCTTAGCCTACACCATTATTGAAATTTAAATGGCAGCCATCCATATAAATGTCATAAGTGCTTTTTAAAATAATTTTATTGTACTATAGCTGAAAACAATAAATACATCAACATGTATTTATTGAGAAGGGTAGAAAACTATAATGGTTCTTTGACACTGTGCTATACATAAGAAAATAATTCATCAATAGTACAGCCTCAAGTGTTTTTCAACATTTCAGAGATGGCAGTCAAAATAAGATTGAACTGAAAGTATGTTTTGTTTTATATGAGAATTTGTAATAAACACTAGTTTTTTTATTTGTATTATTTATAATGTTTTGCTTGGAAGATTATTTTAGTTGAGTTTTTCCTCTCTTTTGACATTATAGCTATGTATCTTCATTCTGTCGCTGTGGTCACACATGCTGTTTGAAATTTGGTTCAGAGATAGATGAAGAAAGAGGAATAAGGTATGAGAAGGATTGATATTCAAGAAGTCAGAATGACAAAGGAGGTCATACATATGTAGGAAAAAAGAATATGAGAAAAGAGAAAGACAAAAGGGAGTGGAGGAGTATGAATGATAATGTTGGCACAATATGTACAAACAATAAGTTTTACATGGATTTGTAAATTATATGTGAACAATGGGGTTAATGCATAGGATCATGTTCTGTTTTGATTGCATCATCTACTACCTGTTTATTTAAACCAGCTAAATGTTTTTGGAACAATAATAATAATAATAATTAATTCCTTTAACAACGTAAAGCCTTTTCTTGGGATCCAAACATTTTTTACATGATATTTTACATTTTATTTAATACAAATCAGCACCTTTTCACAATCTAGCGAAACAGAAATTTATAGACATATTATTTTCGAGGTGTCTCACACAACAGCAGCCAATTTCAGAAATAAAGCACAGATGTGTGCAAGTCTTTGCAGAAGAATAGTTCTATGTACAGAGCTAGTAATTGACTTGGTGGCATGGAAAAGCCTGCTAAAAAAGGTGTGCTGCTTCATTTGCTCCATTTATTTTTTATCTCCCTTCTGAAAAACCTCTCTGACTGAATGTCATGGAGAGAAGAGAAAACTGTGATGTTTCTCCTTTACCAATTTTACATTGGCTAGTGGTGCAAAGAAAGATATTGTAATTGTGTCTGCTGCTTTCACATGGCATAGAATGCATTGTAAGCTGAAATCATTGGAAAGGAAAGCCATGGAGCTATAAACACAGGGGCTTCATGACAAGGGATCTGAATGACCAGCAGCCAGATTACATTGGTTTATGTTTTAAGATTGGCAGAATCAGAGGCACCTGTGATTGTGAGAATGAATGAGTTAAGGCATGGAAAAGCCGGGCTGGGGCAGGAGAAAGTGAGGGAAGTCATTTTAGGGGAAGAAGCAGTTCACTTCTTTATCATCTGAGAAGGTACAAACATCCAACCCACCCTCCCCTCTTTTTGCGTATTTTGTGAAATGTCAGGAGTTTCTCTCCTTTGTGTTCTCATGTCATCTATTAATAACTGAATGTGGATGTTTTCCTGCATACAGTACAAAAACTGGGGTTTTGGTACACTTAAAAAAAAGAGCAGGCTCTCAGAATAAAGGCAATATTCCATTAGGCAGTTGAAGCAGCCTTATGCATCATGTTACAAACACTATGTTATGGGCTCTATCATATTAGTCATATTTAGAAGAGGCAGAAAGGAGGTTATCTCCTGTGATTGCACAGTGGGTTCAGGGGCAATCCGGGCATATATGCCACCTGAGGCAGTCTTCTTTTTTGCCACCCCCACCACTCTCCACACCACTCACCTATTCAGTGCTGGAGGTGGTCAGGGGAGAAGAGCCAAATTTCTGGGTTAAAAAACAGAAATTTGGCTCTTAGTTACCAGGAGCAGCATCATTTTTGCTGCCCCTGGTAACCAGGGGGGTGCTGCCTCCTGAGTGGCTCAACTTGCCTCATTGGTGGAGTGCCCCTGTGTGTGTTGATACAGACGCTACTACCGCATGTGTTAGGTAACAGCATGCTTGATTTCCTATCATCGAGATGCTGCAGATTCAGGGCCACCAGCAGGGCTGCTGAGCTTCTCTCACAGTGGGATATGTAGTAGATTCTGGGGCCATCCTTTCTGTACGTAGAGGCAGCCAAATACTCAGTGCTGATCTCAAGTGAGGAACATCAAAACATAGTAACAATCTCTTATGGAATTCTGGCTTTGAATATTGCCTTGGAATGGGGCTTTCAAGGTCCTATTTATTTGATAAAATGTGAATAAATGCTGTGGCCATTTTACTCCATTCTGGCTCCTGGTGTTTCATTAAGGAATGTTACTATGGGTTTCAGTGGGATGGCTGTAAGTGAAGGGTCATTTGAGGAATCCCCTTGTCTCAGCATATTATATTTCCAAAGTAAACAATGTTGCAGACAATTTCTGCTCTTTTATACCCTACTTGTTATAACATTTGTCACTTTAATGCTTGAGTGCTAAAGAATATATTATATTAATAATGTATTGATACAGATAAATGCTCCCAATTAAGAATTCTTTGTAGCTTAAGAAGAGTGTTTGTGCTGATACATTTATATGTTATTCTAAGGTACCATGCCATCATATTTCCCCCCAAATTTTAAAGGGCCAGTAACGCAAGTATAAAAATCATTGTAGCTCCTGCCAGTAACACCTCCAGTCTGCACAATGTTGAATATTTGTACTGCTTTATTAAAAAATACCATGGTAAATATCAGTTTCTGGTTGTTCATTGTCTTCTGCAATATGGTGATATTGCTACATGGCCTCCACTCATCTACTTCCTGTGCATGCACCACCACTGCATGCACCACATCTCTAAGACCAATTTCTTCTACAAGCAGTGCAAGAGGATTTTTCAGCATACCTGTATTATCCTTTAGATGGATTCTGTTTCTGTAAGTGCAACAAATGAAGTAGCCAGATCAGCCATACATCTTCTAAGAATCTCAGATGACCCCTATCAGCATACTCACTCCTTCACTGCTCCCTTCACTGTGAGTACAGGGGTGACCCCAACCTATGTTTTGACTGGTAGTCCACAAGGGGCCCAGTATAGTGAGGGAACACTTCAAAGTGAAGGTAGTGCCCAGTGGGCAAGGATTTATGTTTATGGTTTGTTTTATAAATGCTGAAAAGGTCACCTCTGTTTGTGAAAGATTTACTGGGAAAATAAACCAATGTTTCTTTGAAGAGCCTGTGTGTTTCTGTCTTTATGCTCCCTTTCCTATGCTACCATTTGCTAATTTCCCCCAAATGTACATGTTCAAGCTGCCAGCTTGCCACACTATGTAATGTTAGACCCTATGAGTAAGTGTCTGTGAGATACCAAACACATTGGAATATGTCCTAAACTTTAATTTTCCTTACACATCTGTGTGGAAGACTCTTCTACATTGTACAACATTCAGATCTCATCTTTTCTGATCCGCTCCCTTACCCGAAGATTCAGGGGGTGCACCTACAGCTCTTCCTATACTCTCTAAGTTAATATTCTGAGACCTTGTTTGTTGTATATTTTTTAATTAAAATTGAAAAGTGTTAACTTTGTGCCAGTTGGAAGTATAATTGGAGGGGGCTGCCTCAACCTCCAAGCTTACTTTTTCTGCTCCAATCCCTCCAAGCTGTGAGGGGCATCCCCATTAGACAAACAGCGTTGATCAGGAAAGTCCAGAGGTGGTGTTTACGGGCCATTTGCTATAACTTTATCAGAGCGTAACAGCACTGGAACAAAAAACCTGAGAAGATAGTCCTTGACGTAAGCCTCCTGTACTTTTGCACTGGAGTATTTGCTGTTTTGGTTTGTAATAGCTAATAAGTGGTGATGCCACTATATAGCCATTGTGGGTGGATGTATACCATGTGATAGTAAACAAAAAACAAGGTGCTCCAGAATCAATGTGAAAAACTCACCAAATCATAAATGACCCCCAGCTTCAGGGAGAGTCACAGCAAGATAAAAGAAGCAGGGCCAACAGGCACTCAATACGGATCCACAGGACCAAAGGAATTCCGATAAAAGTATACATTATTTATGCAAAGTTAAAAAAATACAAATGCATCTCCATCCACACTACACGTTTCGCACCCCACCAGGGTGCTTAGTTATGCCCATGATTAAGACCCTGGTGGGGTGCGAAATGCGTAGGGTGGATCGGGATGCATTTGTGTTTTTAACTTTGTATAAATAAAGTATACTTTTATCGGAATTCCTTTGGTCCTGTGGATCCGTATTGAGTGCCTGTCAGCCCTGCTTCTTTTGTCTTGGATGTACTGTATACCATGCCCTGAAAATACCAAAGTGAGATGTTTTGATGCCAATGGTGATGGTGTACTTTTCCAAAAGCTCAACGGGCTAGGCCTGCCAGAAGGCTAGATTCGCTTGCGAACTGCCTGCAGCAGCTGACCCTGCTGTCCAAAATTTAGGAGGAGCAGAAATGTTTTACAAATACTCAAATGTGAAGGGGAAATTAGATGTTCACTCCTTCTCTGCAATGACTGTGAAGAGAAATCAGGTAAAGACTCTGGTTTGGAGGGGCAACAGGGGCCTTACTGTCTAAGATGCCAAAGGAGAAGGAAAAATCTGCTCCAACTTCAGCAAATAAAGTGACTGGATGGGCAGCTGGAAAGCTATCAACTTCAGGAAGCCATGCTGTTGGGGGACTCATCTGAAAAGAAACACCTGGAGAAGTACTAAGGGTGCAACCTCATGAGCCCATGGGGAGGAGGAATATGAGTACTACCATAGCCAGTTACAATCCCTCAAGGAGAGAGGGGGTGCTCAAGCAAAAGCCTTGCAAGCTGATGTGGGGAGTGTATCCACCATAATGACTGGAGGAGTATGCTTAGGGTCATGGAAGGTAAAGGAATAGTTTTGACTTCTCTGTTTCAGTTATTCCATAGCTTATGGGCCCCTGTTAAAATTAGCAAGGAAGAGTAAAAAACTTTTGGGTGTTGCAAGGAGTGGCTTACCCCAGCCATTTCTATAACGTGTCTTGCATCCAGGGCAGAGGCTGCAGCAGTATCTGTGAGACATACCTTGACCTGCCCTGACTGATCGAAATGAATGGCAGCTAGCACTTTGTAAGGGCCATAGAAAATTAGTTGACAGAAGAAGACTCCAAAGAAAGTTCTTCAGTATTGAGTATAATCTTTCTAATGGATACTAGGTGGTGGATTAAACCCCTAAATATTGTATCCCTTACATGAATGCTAAAATGAGATTCACATAATGGTGTAAGGACTTCTGCAGAAGGATCTTGTGTATTGTATGTATGGTATATTTTTATTTGTATAGTGCTCCTTGAGGGCAAAGCACTGTACAGCAAAATAATAAATTAGTAGTAACAGATAAGGGGGCATTGAAATAAAAAGTAACAATAAGTACATTATTACAAATACACTTCACCTATAAAATATAATTACAATACAGATTGAGTGCTCAGTGTCAAGGAAACAAAAGGCTAGAGGACCCTACCCTGTAGGCCTTACAGTCTAAATTGGAAGGATTCCACTATCCCTTGGGATTAACTTCAGTTACAGGGCAGTGAGGCTCCACTCCCTGGTAAAATGTTTGATCCATGAATGGTTAAAGTTGGAAAAGGTGAAAGTTTCAGATGAAATAATTTACCAACATGGTCCTCTTTTAAGGAAAAAAATGATACCTGGGTAGACTGGCAGACATTATAGTATGCCAAGTATTGAGATATATGCTTGAGTAAAGGTTTAAGTAAATTGTTAAGTAATGAGTAGGAACTAGGCCCTGAGATTAAAGGCACTATAGTTACAGAATTCGGACCCCAGAATCAGAATAAAGGTATTCCAATTGCTGGAGGATATCTGGGATAGAGCCAAGTGACTTTAGGAGTAGTAGGTTCTAGAAAAAATTTAATAGTGCATTCTAGGAGCGAAAAGCGGGGCAGGCTATTCAGTAGAGCAGCCAGAGGCTCTATCAAAGAGGTGACATGGTCACAAGTATAGGCACTCAAGAAGTTAGCCTCAGAGATAATAGATCTTTTGAGTGCAAGTTTTGCCTTGTGCTGAGGATTGTTACACCAAGGCAGCAAGAACTACCTCTGGGGTTTTGTGAACCCCCGCTAGGGATGAATAATGAGTATGACGTGACTTGCTACTTCTAAGTCATGTACTCTAGTAAAAATCTATAGTAAAGGGATGTAGATTATCACTCCAACACATGTATGAACTTTGACAAAGGTATGTGGGTGTGTGGTATTATGGTTTCCTTCCATTTAGTATACTAGTATAATAGCATGTTCCTCTAAATGGAGAATTACTTTACCACAACTCCATTAGATTATCTTTGTTTATAGCAAATAGCTAACAGGATATCAACTGTCTCCTGTTTGTTTATTTTATTTAACTCTTGTTTATAATGATATGTTTGTATTGTTTGGATAAAATTTTTGTTAATTTGAAATTACCTCTCTAGGGAGTACTAAGATGGCAACCAATCTTACTATTAACCTTTATTGAATGATGTCAAACCAAAGGTTTCCAATTACACAATCTCTCATTACCTAGTTAATGATGTTGCAATTTTTGTACTCTGATTGGCTGTAAATTGTTTTAAATATGCTATGTGTGAACATTTAGCCTATGATTAAGTATCCAAGTGTAGGGATGGGCGAATTTATTCGCCAGGGGTGTATTCATGAAACGCCAGCGAAAATTTGGCTGGTGAAAATTCACTTAAAAAACGAGTCGCGCGTCGAAAACGCCTAGACGCGCCGAAAACCACGCAATGAAGTTGACGCAACACGTGTCAAAAACGTGCCGTGACTCGTTTCGCAATTTTTTTCGCCAATTTGCGAATTTTGCTGGAAATTCACAAATTTTTCGGCGAAGCGAAAATAGATTCTCCCACCTTGTGCACATAAATAAACCACTTGATGATGATTTGACGAAGCCTGCCTGGAAGATTGGTCTACGCAAGTGCCTGCTTTTTTCTATACACCAAACAGAGTGTGTTTAAAATTCATGTGGATGATCTGTACCACTACAGGATGGCCAAGTGGTAGAAGGAACAATGAAGTGGTGGATCATTTGAAAACAAAAGCAACCATACTCCCTTGAGACGTGCTAAGTACCTTAGAGTTGTTGGAACAATAGTGTCTAGGTGCCTTGAGCTTCAAATAAAAATATAACAATGCATTATTTACCTTAGATGCACTAATTAAATCAAGGGTGCTACAATATATATGATATTATTGTGCACTAATTCATATGCATTTAGGGGCAGATTTATCAAAATGTGAGATCTGAGCTTACCACAAAAAATTACCCACTTTCTATATTTATGTTTTTGTGCCTCTTACTGTACCACTCTGCATCAGTTCATGTAAATGCAGTACTGGAGAACTCACCAGAACTATGTGTACAAGTTTAACGATTGTGAGCTCAAAATATTAGATGTACATTGATCTTGTCAGTACCAAATTTCATCAATTGTGCTGGGACATAATTATTGCTCAAAGGCACATTGACTAAATACAGGTATTGAACCTTTAATCCAGAACGCTTGGGAACTGGGGCTTTCTGGATAGCTCGTCTTTCTGTAATTTGGATCTTCATACCTTTCTTCAAGTCTAATAGAAGATCATGAAAACATTAAATAACATTAAATAAACCAAATAGACTGGTTTTGCTTACAATAAGGATTACGTATATCTTAGTTGGTATCAAGTACAAGGTACTGTTTTATCATTACAGAGAAAAAGAAAAAAATTGGATTATTTGGATAAAATGGAGTCTATGGGAGACAGCCATTCCGTAACTTTCTATATAATGGGTTTCCAGATAACCGATCCCATTAACATTATCATTGACTTCTCCTGTACAGCATAATTTTAGATTTTTCATGGCCATATACTATTGGACTATAGATTGGACCTTAGAGCACCCCCTTTGGTTTTATGGGTTAGGATTTCTTACAGTTATATTGAGAATTATGTTACTGTAATTTATGAGCCGCTTATAAAATTTGTATTTCATGCAGAAATTATGCCTCACTTTTATCTCTAGTCTCTTGCAAACATACAACTGCAGACAACAATGGAAAGAAGAAAATTCAAGACCTCTCTCACACCGAGAAACTAGGACTTTCATGGGAGATTAACTAAAATTATCTGTCCAGCATGATACTGTTGTATCGTAAGCACAGGCTTAGAAACCTTGGATTTTGGTGGTAATGTATCTGCATATGGGAATAAATGTAATAGATTGGAATCACTGAGAATTTTATTATTATCACTGCAAAACACTAAGCTGGTAACTGTAGGTGTAAGAGTGGATGGATCTGCTGAGCATAGAACTTCTTCTATGTACCAGAAAAAAATATAATCATTTTGGCAAGAAAAGGTTTGTTGGTAGTGATGGGCGAATTTATTCGCCAGGGGCGAATTCGCGGCGAATTCCCGCGATTCGCCGCTGGCGAATAAATTTGCGAAACGGGCAAACAAATTCGGCAACAAAAATTCGCTGCGCAAAAACGAGTCGTTTTTGACGCGACGCGCCGAAAACGACGCGTCGGAATTGACGCGACGCGCGTCAAAAACGACGCGCGACTCGTTTCGCGAATCGGCGAAAAATTCGCGAATTTCTCGGGAAATTCGCGAATTTTTCGGCGAAGCGAAACGCGGCCGTTTCGCCCATCACTATTTGTTGGAGCTCTTCTCTATTTTATCTAGAGCTCCACAGTCATATTATCAATTTTCTTCTTATTTTAAATAAACTTCTGCATGACTCTTTTAATAGGAAATATTCTTCTTAACCAATCTGTGTTTATCCAGGCCCAGACTGGAAATATGTGGATTCTAGTAAATGCTGCTGTAAGATGCCCTAGAAAGTCACAATTAATTGGGCTGTTAGGTGGCTTTTTTGAGCATATTTGTACAGGTATGTGATCCGTTATCTGGAAAACCATCATACAGAAAGCTCCAAATTAAGGAAAGCCCATTTCCCATGTACTCCATTTTAATATAATAATCCACATTTTTCAAAATAATTTATTTTTTTCTCTGTACTAATTTAAAATAATTTCTCAATTTACAAAAAGGCCAAATAACAGAATGAAGTGATTTTAATCTCATGATTATCATTGAATTACCTTGATCCATATTTAGAATCTTATGTAGCAAAAACATTGGTCAAGGGAATGACTATAAGGATAAATGAATGTAGGTCACAGAATTATAGACTTTTGCATGGTGTAATTATGTATGACCATTATTCATCTTTACCTAACCTTTACTCTGCAGGGCTTTATGAAGGTTGATCTGCCTTTGCTGATAAGATTCTTTCAGCAGAGAGGCATTATAGCATTTTGTAAAGATAAAATGCTACCTTTGAGGCACAGCCAAAATGTAACCATTTATGAAAAGTGATATACTGTAGATGCATAAAATATATACAAGGGGCTCTTTTAACAAGTAGACAGTAGACAAACAAATGTAGGTGAATCAAACTCTATGTAGACATTTGTCTTAGATTATGTCACACAACCTGTCACTCACTTTAAAAAACTGTGATAATATTTTTTATTGAAATGTTAGATGATTAAAGGGATACTGTCATGGGAAAAAATCTTTTTTCAAAATGCATCCATTAATTGTGCTGTTCCATAAGAATTCTGCATTGAAATCCATTTCTCAAAAGAGCAAACAGATTTTTTTTATATTTCATTTTGAAATCTGACATGGGGCTAGACATATTGTCAATTTCCCAGCGGCCCCAAGTCATGTGCTTTGATAAATTTCAATCAGTCTTTACTTCTGTACTGAAATTTGGAGTGATATCACCCCCTCCCTTTCCCCCACCCAAAAACAGAACAATGGGAAGGTAACCAGATAACAGCTCCCTAACACAAGATAACAGCTGACTGGTAGATCTAAGGACAACACTCATGTACCACTGCATACTATTCAGTTACATTGAGAAGAAAAAACAACAGCCTGCCAGAAAGCAGTTCCCTCCTAAAGTGCTGGCACAAGTCACATGATTGGGGCAGCTGGGAAATTGACAAAATGGCTAGCCCCATGTTAGATTTCAAAACTGAATATAAAAAAAAATCTGTTTGCTCTTTGAGAAATGGATTTTAGTGCACAAGTCTACTGGAGTAGCACTATTAATTGATGCGTTTGGAAAAAAACATGTTTTCCCATGGCAGTATCCCTTTAATGCCCTAAGAGCAGTGTGGTTTCAAAACAAAACAATTAGTTTGCTCTTTACATTAAGTAAGGTCCTCTTTTCTCAAGCTTCTGGAAGCCATTGAAACTAGTGATGAGCGAATATCATAGTTACTAAATTTTGAGAAAATTCTCAAAACGGCAAAAGATGTAGAGTCTATAAGTGACATTTTGTCTACCACATGACAGTTTTGTCTTCCCAGTGACATTTTTATCTACCCTGCATTAAAACGTACTGTGTGGTGAATTTTTGGCACAGTTCTGCAAAACTCAAAATTTACTGCAACACCAAATATGGTGAACAAATTTGCTCATCATCAATCTTACACATGTAGTTCTTATATACTGTAGAGTTTAGTTGTAGTTTAGTTGTAGTCTTCAGTGACATTATGTAAGGTGTAGTGATGGGCGAATCTCCCGCGATTCGCTTCGCCTAGAGATTCGCGAATTTCTAGAGAAATTCGCGAATCGGCGAAAAATTTGTGAAACGAGTCGCGGGACGATTTTGTCGCGCGTCGCGTCAACTTTGTCGTGCGTTGCGTCAACTTTGACGCGTCACGTCGTTTTCGGCGCGCGTCGCGTCGTTTTCGGCGCGCATCACGTCGTTTTCGTCGTGTCGCTGGTGATTCGCAAATTTATTCGCCAGCAGCGAATCGCGGGAATTCGCCGCGAATTTGACCTAGGCGAATAAATTCGCCCATCACTAGTAAGGGGATGCAGACATAATCAGTGTTACTACACGACTACTACTGGACAAGTACTGTATGTTTCAAATGCATACAGATGAAGCCACTTTGGATTGTGTGTTTGACACAGAATAACTAAACTCAAACTTCCCACTTATCTTATTTAACATAGAAAATTGCGTCACAACATCCTATCTAATTAAAATGTTCATCATTGTGAACAATGGTGCTTTGGTATGCTAATTAAAAGGTTACATGTATTAAATGAGTTAAGATAACTTTAGATAACACAGTTTCTTCAATTAGCCCTGAGTCATGACGCATTTAACACACAAATCCAAGTGGCTAGTGATGGGCGAATTTATTCGCCAGGGTCGAATCCGCGGCGAATTCCCGCGATTCGCCGCTGGCGAATAAATTCGCGAATCACCAGCGAAATTTCGCCGAAAAACGAGTCGCGCGTCGTTTTTGACGTGACGCGCCGAAAACGTCACGAGCCGAAAACGACGCAGCGCGCGTCGGAAACGACGCTACGTAAGCGACGCGCGTCAAAAGCGTCCCGCGACTCGTTTCGCTAATTTTCCGGCGAAGCGAATAACGGGAGATTCGCCCATCACTACAAGTGGCTCCTTCTGTACATTTGGCTGTGAGTGGGATGTTGGGAACTGTAGTTAATAAGAATTTAAAGTCTGCAAGAGTATTCTAGATGCATGTAATTAAAATATCTAAAACATTTAGATAGTATAGTGTACTGTGTTCTCTGACTTTTTACTTGGTGCTGGGGTCCAAATGGGATCATGGGCATAATTTACAAGAAACAGACAAATTCCAAAACATGGTGCAATTCTTTCTTTAATGCATTAATTCTAATGAAATTCTAGAGCCAACCCTTTCTCTGTCTGCAATGATCAATTTTGTGCAGAAGCAAAGTACAAGACTCCCCATAACATGTTGCACCAACACTTGCAACCCCCTTGCACCAATGAATTAGATTATATTAAAGTAAAATGTGGACCAATTAAAGAATATGAGCAAAAACCACTGTCATACAAATTACTTTATGGGGCTCATTTACCAAAGGTCAAATTTCGAAGTGGAAAATACTTTGAAATTCTACTATCAAATTTAAATCTTGGCATCGAATTTGGCATTCCTGCAGTCAAAGAAAAATCGTTTGATTGACCGATAAAATATAGAACATGAATGATTTTAGCGCACGATCAAAAGATTTTTCTTCGATAAAAAACTTTGAAAAATGGTCTAGAAGGTCCCCATAGGCTAACATAGCACTTCTACAAGTTTTATTTGGCAAAGTAAAAAAAACTAAGTATTTTTAAAGAGACAGTACTCAAATGGTCGAAGTAACCTATTTGATGGTTGAAGTAACCTATTCGATGGTCAAAGTTTTTCAAAAATTTACTTTGAATATTGAATTTTTTGCATTCAAATATTCACTTCAACCCTTAGCAAATCAGTTCCTAAATAGCCCTAACACACGTTATGGTACTGGTGGGTGTTAACCAGTGGAGAAATGCCCTTGAAGTTATTATAGGATCTCGCAATTGCCATAAAGAGTCTACTGATTAGTACAGGTATGGGATCAGTTATCCGGAAACCCGTTGTCCAGAAAGCTCAGAATTACGGAAAGCTATCTCCCATAGACTCTATTATAATCAAAGAATTAACATTTTTTTAAATTATTTATTTTTTTCTCTGTAATATTAAAATATTACCTTGTACTTGATCCAAACTAAGAAATAACTAATAATTGTTGAAAGCAAAATCTGCCTATTGGGTTTATTTCATATTTACATGATTTTATGGTAGACTTAAGGTATGAAGATAAAAATTACCATAGGTCCCAAGCATTCTGGATAACAGGTCCTAAACCTGTAGTATCCTACAGTAAATTTAATGAAGTATCAGCTTAGGTAAAATTTCTAATAACCGTATTTAGTGGACTTTTCTGTTTTCTACTGACTATTTCTGGTCCAGCCCCAAGGATGTTATGCACACCCACCATTATGTCAAACTGATTTTCAAGCACAATTGAGTATATTTTAAACTGCACATTTGTTGAGAAAGAATCAGCATTTACTAAGGGATATATTTATTCCTTTTTGAGCTTTTGATACTACCATGATTGAAACACATTGTAGCAAAATTTGTGAACTATGAATTTCATTTTTTTGAAGCCCACTTTATAATATTTAGCATACATTCACATATAAATAAATAATCAATCAAAACTTGTAGAACATCTATATTATTTATTAGGGGTGTGTATCCTCAACTGTCAACTTATTTTAGTTTTTGGGTTGTTTTTAAACAGTCCCAATTTTATGTGATTTTATTTGTGTTGTTTTTTTCTCTATTATATACAATTAAGTTTTTGCAATTCAAGTTTTTCATAAATAACTAAGGTTTGTGGGAAATAGTTTTTCATTTTGAAAAAAAAAAACCCTTAAAATTGCTGGTATTTGAACAAATATCAAATTGAATATACATTTTTTTATAGAAATCAAATTACTTCTTTCTTTGTAGCATTAATATAGACAATACAGACACAATGTAGGCACTGACCTGAATTTAGTATATTTAGTAATTAAATGCCCTACTTTATTGCAGTCAGTAATGGCATTTTAAGTACCTATACAGGTGTTGGAAGGATTTGTGAAATGCAAACCAGTTATATGAAATTTCTCAGTTCTGGCTTATCGCCCATTTATCAGAGGTGCCTTTGAGCACTAAATTGCCATTTCCATTAGAACTAAATTATAATTCAGGCCACCTGGGCAGTTTTTTTGCTCAATCAGACTGCACTGAGCAAGATGTATAATCAAGCATTAAGAAATATCCAGTCTTAAAAATAGAAAAGACGCTCATCCCACAAGAGACTGTTGGCTAATATCAGTAATAGTAATTGCTTTTATTAAATTCTGAATTATTGTAATCAAAACATTCATCAACTAATAACTAAAAACTGCAATCTTGCCCATCTTCTTAACGAGCTTGTTGTAATTGGCTTTTGCTGGTCCCATCAATAAATGTGAAGGGAAAATATTTAGAGGTTTATGAAACAGTAATCAAAATGATGAATTTTCAACATGAGCCAAATGAATGTTAATAGAAACCCCCAGAAGATAGTCATGCTCTCTAAAATTTTCCTCTGTTTGAAGTTTTTAGATGAGGAGTTAGCTTCCTTTTCTCACGAGGTAGGGTTTCACTGTGTCCATTCCCTGTAATGATATTAAAGATTTCATTATGGAAATGCAGATGGTGTTATCGATAATACGCATAAACAAACCATTCATTACAAACCGGCCTTGAGGAAACCTGCCAGTATAAGAGTCTAACAATTTTAATATATTCCAAGAAGTCAGAAAACAGAGACATGAACTATTGCAATAAATCAAGTATACAGAGCGGCTCAACTTTATTGCTTGCTTTTCAATACATTTGAAGTACCTTTGCTACAATAAATGAGAGTACAGATCTATGGGATTTGTATAATTGGCAAATATATTTCTTGTCAGTGCTGTGAAAATCTCTATATTATATTGGTGTATATTTTGTTTTAAAGAAACCCATACTTCATAAACAAAGGGAATAAAGTGGTTGGGTTCTTTACAAATCCAATTATTTTAGCCAGCAAAATTTTGTGTGAATAAAAATTAAGTTGGAACAGAGCATCCCTGCCGTGTTGAAATCACATCTGAATCATATCATATGATGCATTATCTTCTGTTCCCAATTGATATTGATCTCACTACTAAATGTCAGTAATCTAATCCCATTCTGGCAATGTAAGCACCAGATAGAAAAACCTGCCTGACAGATAGTTTTAGTGGCTGGTCTCCAATAACCCAATGGAACTAGAGAAAAATACAATACACTGATGCAAGAATTATGATGAGAGGTAATGATGATCACATTGAGTTGGAACCATCCTATTTAACTTTGTATCATTCAAAAAGATTTCTAAAAAGATTTATTGATGAATAGATAGATATTTTTCAGAAATACATTTAAAATAATATTGGTAATAATTTATTTATAAGGCTACAGGCTGAGTTATACAATAACCTTTGAATATCGCTCATAATTACATAGTTACATAGTTGGATTGGGTTGAAAAAAGACCAAATTCAGTTCACCCCCTCGAAAAGAAACCCAGCATCCATATATGCACCCCTACATAACTACACACAAATTATATGTACCCATAGCTATACAAACTATAGAATTTTTTGTCAAATTATAGAATTTAGTATGATGGCTGTGGATATTATGCTTGCCCAAGAAATCATCCAAGCCACTCTTACCGAAAACGGTAAGCACATTCAAATTCATTAAAGGAGTTCTATGATGGCACAAAGTTGCAGGCTGAGTAAAGCTCCCCATAGACGTAACGATGCCTGCCGAACGACCAATCTTAGGGAAGTCCGACCAATCTGTCAAATTATTGTGCGGTTAGTGGGATACAAACAATCGTACAGTTTACTATTTTTCGTCCAACATCGGTCTGAAGATTGATCGGCCAGGTTAGAAAATCTTTATCGGCCCCAATGCAATCTATCTATGTTTGCAGGGCCAAGCAGGCTGTGATCCTTCAGTTTTTCTGGCAATATCGCCTGAAATGGTCTTTTTAGTTGATGGACACATCAGGCATTTAAACGATTGTTTTGAAACAATCGTGGTCTCACGATAACCATTGGATCTTTCAAAAATCTTTACCTCTATGGACAGCTTTATACAGGGAACTCTGAATATCACTAGTAGTAAATCTATGCTCTTCTGTAAATTATGGGTTATGAGAAATCACTGAGGGGTTTATGACCATATAAAGGCACAAAGCTGCAAGCTGAGCTATACAGGGAACTCATAGTATAGCTCATTTATTATAAAGAAAAATGTACTCCTACTGTAAAATATAAGGATATTAGAAGTCACTGAGGAGTTTTGTGACCATATAAAGGCACAAGACTGTGGTATGAGTAGCACAGGGAACTCTGGGTATCACTTGTATAATAAGGGATAATGTACCCCTACTGTAAAATATATAAGATATTAGAAGTCACTGAGGGGTTTTTTTTGACCATATAAAGACAGACGACTTATATAAAGGAATCTCAGAGTATCACTTATATAATATAAGAATTACTTAATAACCTACTGTAACTTTTAAGGATACTGGAAATTAGTAAAAAGTATTGCCACCATATAAATGGCTGAAGGCAATGTATTCATTCTCACACTTATGCTAATCCCCTTTAGTTGCTATTTAGACCTGATAAAATAGATATACATTTATTTCATTATAGAAGCCAACTCTGGTCTCATCAGTATTACAGTTGTTTGATATGGTGAGAAAATAATTTTTCATGTTACTGGTTCCTCATCAATCACATAATGGCTGCCCCTGCTTCTAAACAACTTTATAGGTTCCAATTAAAGATGTGAGGTGGTAGGGGCTATGAGTTACTAAATGCCACTGAATAAAGCTCTACCAACTTTTTAAACAAATCAAAACAAATGAGATGTATTTTCAATAATGGGTAAAAAATATTACAAACCCTGAACCAGCAGAATGTGGCATTTCTTTTCTGCTTTATTGATAATGAAGGCAATTCAAATGTCCTTTTTCTGGAGCTGTTCATATTGACTGCAAGGTTAGTAGAGCCTTACTTTTTGCCAGCTCAATGTGTTTTCTCAGCATGAGGGTTATAGATCAGATGTAAAGAAAATCACCTGCGCAAATCCAATTTGCTAAAGGGATTGTAAAATCCATTTTTTAAAAACTCACTGAGGCAAGAAAATGTTGACCCAGCCAACCAGATATTTTGATAAGCACCTCAAGGTCAAAAACTGATTACTAATTCATCAAATATATGTTACTGGTTAAATTGTTTGAAGAGCAAACAATTCTGCCCAAGAAGATGTACCATTGAATAATTTTAAATAGTTCACAAAGAAGTACAAACAGTATGTTCCATTTTCAAAGCTAGAGGGACGCAAGCTATTTTCTTGAAAGCCCTGACATCTCCATTTAAGTGGCTTCTTTTTGAAGAAATTATAACACTGAAGACCTATGATTATTCCATCAATTTAGAAATAAAACAATCCAATCTAATACACTTATGTTCTACTATATACAGTTTCTAGAAAAAATAATCATCTTAAAGATGTTGTTTTAAGATATAAATGCTGATTACATTGTCAAACTGTCTGAAACCTTGGTGCACACAAAGAACGTTAACCATAGTAATCGAGTTGCGTTCTGACATGTGTCCAGTTGGAAAGTCCCAGAACAACTGATCTTTCTGTTTCCTTACAAAACTATATATATATATATATATATATATATATATATATATATATATATTTTTTTTTTTATACATACATAAGTGATTCTTGAATAAATTCAAAGAGTGTATTCACGTATAGAAGGTACAAACATTAAGTGCAATAATGTGTCAAAATAAACCAAAATTAAATGTTGTAAAATGCTTGTCCAACAGGCACAAGGAGCAGTGTGCAGCAGGCTTAGGTGCAAGGAATCTTCAGATTTACAGCTGTTAAGTGCCCACTTAGGCATAGACACTCCATGTGGGTCCCAAGAAATATCCATGTCCTAACCATAAGCTAATCTTTACTTGCAAGCATAGGTTGCACCACAATGAACTCTTATTAACAATTGATCCTGTATCCTTCACAGTGAAAAACCCTTATAGTATATAGACCCTCTGGATCAACCAGCAGTTAGGCAGGTTAAAAAAAATTGAACTAGATGGACGTGTGTCTTTTTTAAACCTCACTTACTATGTAGTCTCTGGGGCCATTTACCAGCCACACAAGATGAAGCCATAACGGGTATATGCATATAGCACTTTAGCCAATAGGACTGGTGGTGCCAATTGTGCTTTTAACTTTATGATGGACTATAAATCTGGCATAAGGTACAGAGCTCAGTGAAGCTGGACCTAAAGGACTCCCCCCATTTTCTCTTACAGTCTATATAAAAAGGTAAGGTCATGCTTGTCCATACTCCCAGTGATTCCTTGTATGTGGATTATAACACAGCAAGAAAGCCAGGGCAGGATAATTTTGGAATGATGTGGTCAGGTAGTACATAAAATTATAACATTAATTAAAACATTTATTAAAACATAATATTAGTAATAAATTGATAGTACCAACTCCTACCCTGGGCTATTGTGAAGCGAGTGTGTTGAGCCCTATTGTCTGTAGTACTTTGATTGGCACGTACAAGGCAGAGAACACAGCACACTAGGGTTCAATGAAACCCTGTAGCTGATGCTGTCAGGGGAGGCCTATCGGCACAAAAGGGAGGTAGTCGGGACCAAGGAGGAAGCTTAGCGGTTAAAGTCCAGAAGCAAAGGTACAGATAAGGATCACTGAATATTCTTGGTCAAAGTGCAGGCAAAGTTCAAAAGGCAGGCGGAATATGCAATAACAAAGTCCAGGCAGTGGTCAGAAATCCAAGAAACAATACTATAACACCCAGGAACAAAATGTCAAAGGGGTTCTATAATTGGGCACCATCCTGCTGTCTTGGGTGCTTTAAATATTTGAATTTGGTGCCAAAACAGTGCCGTGACATCATTGTGTCAGTTGCGATGACATCATCACCTGGCGCTGCTACCCACATGGTAGAGGAGGTAGGCAGCGGTGCTGTAGAAAAGACTCCTTAGGGACTGTAGACAGTGGAGGCTGTTGGGGAAAGTCCACTGGAGCTGTTGGCTGCAAAGGCTGCAGGGAAAGTCCTTCTGGAACTGTAGGTCACAGAGACTGCTGGAGAAGCCCCTCTGGAGCTGTAGGCAGTGGATACCGCTGAAGACCCAGTTGCTTAGGGTTGGATGGTCCAGGGGTAGCAACCAGTTGGGAGATAGGTGACTTAGAGGATTGGAGCAACAATGAAGCAATGACTCTAGAAGAAGGAGATGCTGAAACTTGTTCCTCAGGAAGATGCTCCACCACAGAAACTGCGGGAAGGGATTTTCACCAATCAAGGAGGTAGAGTTGTGGTGGATAGGGATAGCATGAAGACAATGCCATTGACAATAGGAACTCCAGTGGGAGACTTTACCAGTAGACCAATCAATGCAAGAGTTATGTAGACGTAACCAGGGTAACCTCAAGATGACAGGAGATGAAGAACAAGAAATAATCTGGAAGGGTAATTTCTCAGAATGTGAAGTCCTGATCTTCAGGGGTAGCTCACCCGTAGTTTGAGAGATCAAGGCTGAAACCAATGGCTTGTCGTCAATATTGGTGAGGGCATATGGAACAGGGAAATCCAATTTTCTTTAGCAATGTCCATTAAATTACCGGCAGCCCCGGAATCCATAAAGGCTGATACTTGGACAGTCTTATGGGGAAGTCGGATCTGTAGAGGGGGAAGGAATTGGTGAGTATTTGCTTGGAGTCTAGGAGTGACACTAGCCACTTGAGATATCCCAAGCTTACTCTGGGGGTAAGGTTCTTTAGGCTTCACAGGACAGTCTTTGACAAAATTATTATTCTCCCCACAATAAAGGCAAAGGCCTTCCGAGCGCCTTCTCAATTTATTTTGTACATAGAGTCGGAACCGGCCCAACTGCATAGGTTCATCAGCAGGGATCCATGGGGGATTGGGAGAAGAAGATACTGTGGCAGGAGGTACACTAGGAAACGAAGATCTTTGGAAACGAGGAACTGAAGAAGGTTGGAAATTCTTGGCATGGTCCTTATCTGCTTGGTGCTCTCTTAAATGAGTGTCCACCTTAATGGCCAAAGCGACAAGATTTTCCCAATGAGTAGGTAGCTCATGGGAGACAAGATCTTCCTTCAGGTGGATAGAGAGACCATTGTAGAAAGCAGCATGGTAGGCTTCGTTGTTCCAACTTGTCTCGGCAATCAAAGTACGGAACTCTACGGCATAATCAGCCACTCTGGAGGTCAAGTCGACCACTTTTAATCAAACTGGACATTAAGAGATTTTAGATTTGTTTTTTCTCTAGGAATTGTCTGAATAACTAAAAATGTTTGTGGGTTTCAAGGCATTTGTATTTTTAGTGCACGTTCAGTGCTTTTTTTGTTCACACTTATCTTCTTAAAATTGCTTTCAACAAATGCCAATCCACTTTTTTCCCATTGACTTCTATCTTACCCCAACAGCCTTTACTTGCCAAATCTTTGTATAAGTAGGTTATTGTCTTGTTTACACTAAGGGGCTGATTTACTAAGGGTTGAAGTGAATATTAGAATGCAAAAAGTTCGAAAAATCGAATAGGCTACTTCGACCATTCAACCATTCGATTCACATGGTTGTACAGTAAAATACTTTGACTTCGAAATTCGAGGTACTTTCTCTTTAAAAAAATATTTTTTTACTTCGCCAAATAAAAGCTGCCGAAGTGCTATGTTAGCATATGGGGACCTTCTAGACCATTTTTCTAAGTTTTATTTTATCAAAGAAAAAATTGTTCGATTGTACGCTAAAATCCTTTGGTCCGAACTATGCTTAATTCAATGAAAACTCCTTCGACTTCAATATTCAAAGTTGAAGGATTTTAATTCGATGATCGAATTTCGAAGTATTTTCCACTTCAAAATTTGACCTTTAGTAAACCAGCCCCTTAATAAATATAGATTTTTTTTGAGCTTTTAAGAAATTTAGAAAATACCACAAACTTTTCAATATTCTTGGAAAAAATAGAAATTATTTATTAAATAAGACCCATAATATGTATATCTAAAATTCTTGGCAATCTTTACAATGCAGTGTTGTTTTTGAATGATCAATGATAACAAATTCATTAAAAATGCATCTCTAATATACTATGTGGGATTTTAATCTTCTGAAATCAATTTAGCACTAACCTAACTGTAAACCGCAGCCTAAGCTCAAATAACCTTGTGGTCTTGTTCAGTAGATCACAGTCATTAACTGATGCAATGTATACAGCGTTTTAGTAGCTCTGATCTGGATTTAACCCAAACCAAAAACTATTTTGCAAAGCATAAGCCACATAAGCTTTCTCTTTAGCATAAATTCCACATGTAAAGAAATTGGGTGCTTTGTTTATAAAAGTGTGTATGTCAGAGTTACTCTGGAGATATAAGAGGAATACATTTACATTAAAACCATAGAAGTTAATTGTGCAAGAGCTACAGAATTTTATGCAAGATGACTAAACTTTCACTTGTTTTTACACAATTTTACTCATCTTCGCATGAGTAAAATTAAGTGTAAAAGCTGCCATATAGGTATACTTATGTGTGGGTGCTGTCTTACCACTCAACAAATTATTTATTTCAATCATTAAATCCTGTGAAATGATGACTTCAAGCAGCCTGAACTTTGTTAATCTGTTAATACATATGTAGGATAAGTCTTATTTAGAGTTCTTACACATGTGTTTCTTCCTGCATCCCCCTGTGTTGAATGTTTCATGCATTCAGAGGCGGGCCAAGCAGGCCGACACCCTAGGCAGCCCAGCCGGCCAGCTCGCCCCCTCCCTTCCACCGTCGCATGTGTGTTGTAATGATGATCACGCACGCATGCATGGTAATGCACAATAACGCTGCTCATGCACAGGGCACATAGCATGCGTTCAGAGTTCAAGGTGCATCTGGTCTCGTGGTAGGCAAAAGATGTATCTGACCTGGATTTAGGGTGCTGTTTGTGGCGTTAACTACCAATGAGTTTTGCAAAGTAAATTTTCAAGATTTGACAGTCAAAAAAAGTTAACAGTTTTAGTGAATAATTAACAGAATTGTATTTTCAGGTTTTGTTGTTTTTAAATAAGCTTTAGCAATGTATGAAGCATGTTGTTTTCATTGTGGTCAAATTTTTTTCAAGATTTGAAATAATCTAGATTTTGTGCTAAAAAAAATCAATAAAGTTGAATTGAAATTATATTATTATTATTTTGTGAACAAGTTTAGAGGAAAAACTTGAATTCATATACAGGTACAGTATAGGATTTATTATCCAGAATGCTTAGGACTTTCATAAGGGATCTTTTCATTTGGATTTGGATCACCATATCATAAGACTGCCAAAAACATTTAAACATTAAATAAAGGAGTGTTTTGACATAATAATTGTTTGAATAAATGAAGTTCTTAAAATCAGAATTATTTGCTTAAAATTTAATTTATGGGAGATAATCATCTATAATTCTGAGCTTTCTGGATGCAGGGATCCTATATCTGTATTAATAAATCTGCCTCCCCTTGTTGCAGGTATGTGTAGTGAGGGGCAGAACCGGCTTTCAAATTCAATTACATTTACAAATAACGTTAAAATTATTGAAAATTTTGATTTTAATGAATGTATATTGGAAAGTTCCTTAAAATACAGTTTTTTTTCCATTGAGCAACAAAAAGTATTATATAAGAATTCATAAGTATAGTTTCAGTGGAAGTACAGAAAGTATCTTTGTGTTACTAATTCACTAATTTAAACATTTTTGAAAATTTTAGTTATTAAAATAACCTGGAATATGCCAAGAATGAATAAATGCTTTAAATGTATTCTGTATATGCATCACCAAGATATAGTTTAATAAAGTCTAATTTTTTCTGATTAAGTCTACCCACTGCATTTATTAATGGTGCTAGAACCTTATATTAAGCCACTCCAGTCAAGTTTTGTGCATCCCATACATAGTCTTGATTTGCTTGCTTACTTTACAGGAAGTAAGCAGTTTGCAAAGACATTTTGGCCTTTAAAATGACTATAGTGGTGTTTGTATATTTTGCAAAGGTTGACTGTTGTATATATTTATATATTTATTATATTAATTGCATTGATTTCCTAAAGTGGGATTTATAATATCAAAATGAATAAAGCTTGTTTTATTGTATACACATCATTATCCATTTTAAAATGCAGCAATTAGCCTTACGTTTGTATAAATATGAAAAATACCATGTGAGCTTTGTGTTTTCTGCAGTTCCTTATATTAGTACATTAGCCTTGATTAGTGATGGGCAAATTTGTCCAGATTCATCGATTTTTTTTGTGAATTACCTGTGAAATTTGCAAAACTGGGAAAAATTCACGAAATGGACGCGTGGTAAATTGTCGCCAGTGTCAAAATTGTTGATGGTGTCAAATTATATTGTCATCGGTGATTTTTTCTGGCCGTTTTGCAAATTTATTTGCTGGCCGCAAAACACTGAAATTTGCCCATCAATAGCCTTGATACTGTCTTATTGCCTTGAAGGACTTTATAGTGTAGGGAATATTCTTCACCTTCTGATGATGCTCAGGATTCTTCTTTTTTAGATGCAACCAACAGGGAGCTTGCTTTTCAGGAAGGGTAGGAACAAAAGGTATCTAACATGGCAGGGACTGAAGAGACAGAGGCCACAAAACATAGAAATACTGATTTTTTACCTTTTGAATCACACTAGTTAAAGGTGTATCCTTTGTGCCTATGTTTGACCTTAAGTTTATTGTGGATAGGGTTCTTCTTCAGTTAATTAAGTAAAATGGAATTTTAATTTTGCCTTTACATTCTCTTTAATGTTTCCAACAGCTGCAGGGACAAAGCTCATGGAGCCAAACCTAAAGAGATAAACTGGGATTCTATTTGGAGGATTTTTTTGCTGCAGCCACTGGTTCTGGAGAGTTGTAGAAAGTGTGTATTAAACAATACAAAATCTATAAAATCTACATTAGATTACATGACAACACAGTATCCAGTGCAGTCGGTATATACTGCTTATTAATTGCTGTATTACTTGCTGTATTTGCTTCTATGGCAGATATTATTTGACTTGTGCTGTTTTTGATCATTTATGATGATCCTTAAAGGACAAGGAAAGTTAAACTAATTACGTAGGGTAGAAATGTTGTACATGATGTTTTGTGCTTGTGTACCAGCCCAAGGCAACCACATCCCTTTAGCAGTAAAGATCTGTGTCTCCAAAGATGCCCCAGTAGCTCCCCATCTTCTTTACCGCTGATTCACTGCACATGCTCTGTGCTGCTGTCACCTACTGAGCTTAGGGACCCACTCACAATATCAAGGCTAGAAACATTCTGTTTTGCGCTTATGTGCCAGCCTTTAGCTGTAAAGATCTGTGCCTCCAAAGATGCCCCAGTAGCTCCCCGTCTTATTTTCTGCTGATTCACTGCACATGCTCTGTGCTGCTGTCACTTACTGAGCTTAGGGATCAATTCAAAATATACAGTACACATGGAATATATCTATCACAGCATAAGGCTGATTGGTAATTAATATGGACAATTACTGCATGGCAGCACAGAAACCAGTGCAACTAGCATGAACATGTAATTGTCAGCACTGTAGCATCAGCTTATATTACAGACCAAACTAATTTTCTGCTGGATAATTAGTGATGACCCCTAAGTTTAGCTTCTCAAAAGCTACTCAGAGCCCACTGAGCATGCGAGTGTTACAGACACTTTCCAAGATGGTGACCCCCTGTTTGAAGTCCTGAATCATTGCTGCTATTGACAAGCTGAAACTTTAGGCTGGCGCAATAAGTTCAGTATATAAAATATGGCATTTTTAGTCCTATTAATTTTTAGGGTTTCCTTGTCCTTTAAGCAGCAGCCCAGACCACACTGAGCATGTGCATGGTCTTGGTCTTACCGAGATGTATAACAAAGTTACAAGATGGTGACCCCCTTTGGCCAACTTTGAAAGCATAAATCATTTGTTTAAAGAAGAAGGAAAGGCAAGCTATAAATAGCCTTCTAATAATTTAGTTGTAATGAGCATGTCCTTGGGATGATGCCTTTCTTCCAACGATGATGATGCACATGCAAATGAGGCTATGCACACTTCAACTATTTTTGTTTTGTGCATGTGCAATAAGAAGAAAGAAGTAAAGGAAGCCTTCGCTACCTTACTAACATGGCACCTACCTGACTAAACAAGCGATCCAAACAAGGATATGGATTGTACACGATTTGACTGGCCTATGGGAGTTGCTACCATAGTGTTTCAGGAGGTACAACTTGGGGAGTACAATACATGGAGAAAGGTGTTCATTTTTGCCTTTCCTTCTCCTTTAATTAGGCTTCTGGTGCAGTAAGTTGATGTTTATGTTTAGTATAAAAAATACATTTCTAACATTATTGATTTTGCACAGCCTATCTATTTATCCAGTTTATATTTTTACACTGAACTGTTTCTTTAAGCAACTTACTGAACAATATTGATTAAAGGATGTAACCTTGGTAATGATGAGTTTTAGATCCCAGGATTAATTCAACTTATATACTGTAATAGGAGGACAATGCTAGGTGTTGTTATTCATACATTTACACCATCTTTAAGATACACTGAAACAGATAACAGCTAAGTACCTGAATTTCTCTCCTAGAGAAGAGTCTTTTTACCTGCTTGTTTTTACTTGTATTCCCAGACCTAGAGGTGAGTGATCACTTCTCTTTCTGCTGTGCCCCTTAGTGCATGCACACCAGGGTATGAAGGATGCTCCAATTAAACAATATATTTTCATTTCCCTTAAACCTGAAAGGGATGGATCACCTCTTTAATTGCACTGTTTCATGGTGACCCTATGGGGAAAAATGACTGTTTGGCCCAAACTGGTGAGAAATTATATTACAAAAAATAATCTATGGAAGCAGAGCAATATTTCTAGACATACAGTACACGCTGGTCCTCTTCAGACTAAAATAAATAATATCTTCTGTGCTATGTGAACTAGATAAGAAAGTTACATAAATTGTGCATGTAAACTTTATCTGAATCTTCCAAATATAGTATTGTGTATATTAACCAAATCATCTTAATGTAATTTATGGCATGTCTTCATATCTTCACAAATAATTGGATAATGTAACTCCTTTAAAATGTTCAACTTTAAGTTAACTTTTAGTATTTTATAGAAAGGCCAATTCTAAGCAACTTTTCAATTTTAAATTATTTGCGTTCTTCTTCTGACTTTTGCCATACTTCAAACTGGGGTCACCGACACCATCTAAAAACAAATGCTCTAAGGCTACAAATGTGTTATTGTTGCTAGTTCTTTCTTGCACATTCAGGTCTTCTCCTATTTATAGTCTCTTATTCAATTCAATGCATAGTTACTAGGGTAATTTGGACCCTAACAACCAGAAGGCTGAATTGTAAACTGTAGAGATGCTGAATAAACAGTGAAATAAATGAAAACCAAGTGCAAATTTTCTCTGAATATCACTCTCTACATAATACTCAAAGGTGAACAATCCCTTTAAGAGGCAGTAACATTTTTTAAAGTGTTGTATGTTATAAACATATTTAGTAATCATTATATCAGCAACTTAGCACTATTTCATCTGTGTCTTCAATAAGTCTCTGTCTATCTACCACAGTGCTGGGCCAGACAGACCAAGCGCCCTAGGCAACCTGGACCGTAGAAGCAGCCAATAGGTGTGCATGCCCAAAAGGAACATGTGCGCATATGTAAAAAGCTGTGCATGCCCAAAAAAGAATGCGTGCACATACTAAAATATGACATGCACACGAATATGATGCATGCATCCACGAAAAGGTTCTGTACACTCTGGCCAGTGCAGAAAACAGGGACTGGACAAGGGTGTAGGAGGCAGAGAATGTGAGTGTTTGGCGACCACCCCAGCTTTGCGCAATAGACACATGACTACTCTGCCTACCCCTTGTTCTGGTCCTGATCTATCATGCAAATCCTTTCCAGACAGGCTCTTCACATGAAATTTAATTATTGTAGTGCTAAGGACACTATTCAGTTCAGAAACGTCAAGAAAATAAACACACACACACACTATATGGTTTAACACAAGACACACAATAAGTCTGTTACAGTGAATTAAACAGTTAAACACTTTTTACTCCATTTCTGGAGGTGAAGTTTTTAACAGAGGTTCCTGAATGCATGGAAGCAGAATCTCTGGGCCGCTGGTTTGGCCACCTTCCATGAAAGATTATATGTCCAGGCACTTCAAAGTCTTCAGTTAGATTCTGCCCAAGGGGTCGTTTAGGCTGGGAAACTGTAAGGTGTGCACTTAGAGTGCAGCCCCAAATTTTACAGTTGAAATTGCCCGTGTGTATTGGCCCTGTTTTGGGGTGTTTGGAGGCCTCACCTCTAGGTGAATGTGTGGCATTGTTTTGTTAAGGACAAGTTACAGATTGATAGGTAGGAGTTGCCGTGACAACTAAAAAAACTTACTAAACATATGTGCAATTGTGGTGAGAAATCTAAAAAAAAAATAGCTAAATATCAATTTGCAACTTCTCATGAACAAAGCAATACCCCACATGCAGTGTCATAACTAAAAGAGGAATCAGTCCCCACAGTCGCGGGACTGGGGTAAAGGAGACCTGGACTGCAGAGTCTGCTTCATCAATAACTTGTGAACTGGGGAGGGTTGTTGGCAGGAGTGTGCACCAGGCCCCCCACTAATACAAACACAGAGTCCTCAGAAAATTTTACTCGTGGGGCAGGGCAGGCCTGGCACATGCTTGTAATGTCACTGAACACATGCAGGGGTGTGCCTAGCCACCAAATACACTAAAGCATGGGCAATTGCTAAAATTGGGGCTACATTCTAAGGGCATACCTTACAGGTTTGCAGTATAAACTAACACCCATACCTGTGAAATACCTCCATAAAGTAAATATAATCCTTGAAAGTGCAGACTTCAAGTAGCCCCATTCTTGCTTTCCTTCATGCAGATTTGTGGATAGTTTTTCATAAAAGTTTATAGTTTGGTCTGAATGAAGAAAAAAAAAAACTCCCCAAAACCCCAAAGATAAGCAACAAAAAGCTACTGAATAGATACTGAATATTCTAACTACCATTATCTGTTTAGTGGAACATGTTTGGGCCCTTTTGTGTAATCTGTACTCTTCGGTAAGTGATACTGACACAGAATGCCAATATGTGGTGTGCCATCCACGATTCTGCAAAAAAAGATGAACGTCTCTTTCCCGGAAATAAAGAATCTGAACTGGAAACTCAAGCTCAGCTTTCACTGAAATCAAGTACAGTACTACTGACCATAATCAAAAGAAGAACTACAGTTAGCCTAAATTTTTGAAATGCAAACTGTTCCCATCTGCGAGCAAAATAGGGTTTTGGTTGGCAGTTTGGCAAAGAAAGTTATGAAGTGCATATCACTTTACAAAAAAACTGAAGCGCATACTAACCAAATTTCCAGGAAAACCTAATATACAGTACTAGTAAAATCCGATATCTTTTTAACTATGTAACTATGATATATCAGTATACTTAGCAACTGCACTCAGAGGAGAACTTATGTGGTGTCAGTAAAAAAATGTTTTTGTGTGTCATCAGAGAGAGAAAATTATCAGCAGGTGATATGAAATGATCTCATGGAGTCATCACACACCACAAGTTTTTGGGCACCATTGTCCATCACTTAACACCTCATTTGGCTACACCGCCTAGTGTGATCTATAGCTCTAGTGACATTTTAGGTAAAAGAAAATACCAAATTAACAACAGCAACATAAAATGCTAGGAGTGCCCTGAATATAAATTTTGCACCTAGTGGGACACCAATTCTTAATATAATGCCAATCAATACACACCAACCTACAAGATTTTTATTAATAGTGCAGCTGAGTATGGTATATTTCAAAACATGGTTTGAAACATAACCCGGGGTTGCGAGGGCACTTTGGGCAATAGTACCGTGTATCTTATACCCCTTTTGCAGCACACCTTGCATGCTTTCTGGGCAATCTTTTTACCAGGTGTGGGTGGAAGCATGTCTATGAAATGCTTCCCCATCAACCTGTCCACATGGTAGCATAGCTGGCATCTCTGGCACAACCTTCTCTGTACCACCAAACAACAGGGCAGGGAGTATCTGCTGCTGGTATTCATAGTAGGTCAATTTAGGGCCTGATCCTGCTGCTTGATACACAACATACAAATTTCGAAGGGCTGTTTGGATCAAGTAGATGCCAACTTTTCTGTACCAGGCCGTTGTTTTGTGGGTGGCATTATAAAAGTGCTAAAAAAAAGAAAAGCAATAAGAGCACTGAAACCACTAAAATAACCAAACTCAATCAAATCAATGTACTAAAACAGAAAAAAACTATTCAAGTACAGATTCAAAAATGAATACAGAAAAGCAAATTCAAGATAAAATATCAAAGAAAAAGCAAAAGCCAATAACAGCAACACGCAAATAAATATGCAATAAAACAAGGCACAGAAAAAGTGATTATAGATCAAAATCACTAGCAAACTAATAAGTAATTCAATCAAGAACAGTGATGAACAAAGAACAGTGAAAAACAACAGTGAGAAAGAATAAAGATCATAGAAAAAGAACAGTGAAAAAGAATAAAGATCAGTGAAAAAGAACAATGCCAATGAAGAACAAGCAAATGCAAGTAAAACAAAACACAGAAAATGAAAAAAAAAAAAAAAAAAAAAAAAAAAAAAAAAAAAAAAAAAAAAAAAAAACGCAAAGCTTAAAAAAAATGATCAAATGCATTAAAATCAATAAAATATCAAATCAATACAATAATAACTTCTCAAGCTTTACAAACAGTAAAAAATGCTAACAAATACAAGTTTATGGCAAAACAAAGGCAGAATAAAATAAAGGTAACAAGAAATACCGGAACACAAAGCTTGATTTGCAGGGAAAACCTTAATTCAAAGTGCAGAAGTGTAACATTTCAGGAACACGCCCCTTTGTCAAGCATGCAGGTATGCTCGTTGCCTTGGAGCATCTGAAGCGCCTGCACCCTCTCTGCACTTGGGATTTTGATTTTGTGCAGAGAGGGTGCATTTTTACTAAAGAACATAGCTCCTACGTTCTTGGCAGATGAAGCCTTCTTAGCCAAGAATGTAGGAGCTACGTTCTTGGCAGGGAAAGGGTTAAAGAACATTTAAACCCTCCCCACAAAAAATTAATCTGTGAGCCTCTTTGAAATCTTTAGATAACCATGACTCTGGTTGTTAAAAGGTTACAGTAAGGCAGCAGCACCCTCTTAATCATTTAGAAATCCTTCTCCTCCTCTAAACCACTATGTCCCCTCCCTCAGGAATTTACTTTGACTGTTGGCTAATGAGCATATTCAGAACTTCTCAGCTCAGATTAATAAACATACCCTCCAGTCAAGCAGTTAATGAAGAGATAGCATTGCTGGTTCCCATTGAAACTATACTATGCTTTACCTGTCTGATCCTACTTTTTTCTCCTAACCACCTCTTCCAAGCTCAGCTTAACCATTACAGTGCTCAACCCCAGCAGAACTTTTTATCAAAGTTTGTTGTGCCTGCATTGCATGAACTTTACAGCATACTGTACATGTCCTGTTTGCAGATGTTGATGTTACTGATGATGTGTCAGAGGGGAAATGGCCACCTGGTGAAAGCTGCTATTTGTTTTAGGAAAATGTGATGACCATGGCAAATGGAGGGGATATATGCAGTAGAAATGATGTGTCAAGGGTGGGGAAGATATGTCCAACTAAAATACATGTAGGCTTTACATGTCCTTTAATGCCGGTCCTTCAGTCCCTCAGCAACAACTTGTATGTGTACCATTCTCAGATGCTTACTGTGACACAAACAGGGGCAGAATTCCATCTGGCACTGCTTTAGGCAATTCACCCCCTGATTAGTGCAGCGCATATAATACTGCTTATGACTTGGAGGGGGTATAGAGTTTTTATTTAATTTTATATAGAAAATAAGGCACTGGACATACACCTGATGCATATTGGTTTTATTTACCTCAACAAAGACAAAAAAAACTCCTTTGGATGACTTTATGGTGAAGGAAGGATGGAAGGAGAAAGAAAAGGAAAAAGAAAAACGAAAGAAAAGAAAATAGTGACAGATGTACCATTTAAAGAAGTAATACAAAAGCAGATAAACAAGCACTGAAAATTAATGCACACTTCAGAAAGCAGTTTAAAAAAGCAACTGTTTGATCAATAAATTACATTGTGTCAAACCATCCATCACTCAGAATCTGTCTGACTTGAAGAGTCATTTTTTTTCTCAGAAACAAGCCACCCTCCCAGAGAATGTGAACAACAAGATGGACAAAGAAGATCTCTTACACACATTCTGCCTTAGGCTAGATTTGTAAAATCATTCTTAGTCCAACACTGAAGGACATTAGAGCAGGTCAAGCAACAGAAACAAGTGAATAATCAAACAGTCCTTCGGCCTGTGCTCGGAAAGTGGAATTGATTTGCATACCTGTATAACAATTAGCTTAGAAAGCATGGGGAACTCTAAAAGAAAAGAATAAGACAAGATTTATTCATCATCGAGAATGGGTACTGACTTTTAATGATGGTTCATTGTTTCTAATTACATTTTCAAAACATATTTAGTAGCCAATGTATCTTACATATTCATGTATTACATTGCAACACACTGTATTATGTCCAAAAGTAAACATTTTAATTTGAATTATGAAGGAAAGCAAGAATGGGGCTACTTGAAGTCTGCACTTTCAAGGATTATTTACTTTATGGAGGTATTTCACAGGTATGGGTGTTAGTTTATACTGCAAACCTGTAAGGTATGCCCTTTTTTTTTTTTTAGAAATTTTAGAAATTGCCCATGCTTTAGTGTATTTGGTGGCTATACCCCTGCATGTGTTCAGTGACATTACAAGCATGTGCCAGGCCTGCCCTGCCCCACGAGTAAAATTTTCTGAGGACTCTGTGTTTGTATTAGTGGGGGGCCTGGTGCACACTCCTGCCAACAACCCTCCCCAGTTCACAAGTTATTGATGAAGCAAGACTCTGCAGTCCAGGTCTCTTTTTCCCCAGTCCCGCGACTGTGGGGACTGATTCCTCTTTTAGTTATGACACTGCATGTGGGGTATTGCTTTGTTCATGAGAAGTTTGTATAAATAAGGTCATATTCACTATACTGTGTCTTCTCAATTAACTTTGCCAAAGTTTACATTAATATATATTAATTCATTTAGCACTGGATTTCCAAATGATTTGCCCCAAGGCTGGCTGCCTCCTGTGCCCTCTACACCCATTCACACTGTGTCAGGGGTAGGGGGTGCTGAGGAGGAGAAGGAATGGAAGGGAAACCTTCAGGCAGAACATGATGACGAGGGTGTAGAATAGGACAACATACTATGAAACAGAGTTTAAGGGGCCGATTTAAGAAATTCACGTGAAATGATCGAAGTTCGATCAAATTCGATCTAATACCGATGGTACAAATTTTTTGTGAAATCGTAAAGTGAATTTTGGCCTATTCGATCATCGAATATCGAATAGATTGAATAAATCTAATTATCGGATATTCGATAATTCGATCATTTGATGATCGTAGGAATTACATTTTTAAAGTTATTCGACTGCCTACTTCGCCAGATTGAACCTACCGAATTGCAATAGAAGCCTATGGGAAGCTCCCCATAAGCTTCAGAGACTTAGGGCCGATTTACTAAATTCACGTGAATAGATCGAAGTTTGATCAAATTCAATCGGATTTCGAACGTAGGATTTATTCGTTTGGTCGAATATGCAAATGTTGGCATATTCGTTCATCGAATAGCGAATGGTCGAACGATCGAATACAGTCGAATGAACGAATATTCGATCATACGATCATTCAATCAGCGAAGGATTTAATTTTTTAAGTTTATTCGATTGCCTACTTCAGCAGATTGGACCTACCGAATTGCAATAGAAGTCCTGATCGAATAGGATTCATACGATCGAAGTCATTTGAATGATCGAATGATTTATTGGACTGATCGAATAAATTATTCGACTGATCGAATAAATTTGTATTCGACCGTCGAATGATCGAATATCGAATAAAAGGTGGCCTAAAACTATTCGTTTAGCTTTCGACGATCGAATGCTAATCGAATATCGAATTTGGTCGAACTAATTTTGGGGAATAATAGTAAATTTGCCCCTTAGTTTTCCCGAATACCATTCATACGATCGGAGCGTTCGATCGCTTAAATCGTGTAAATTTTTTGGACACTCTAAGGAAATTTCACGAACTTTTCGTGAAATCGAACGATCGGTATCCGATCATACAAATTCGATGTCGGATATCGAGCAAAATGATGGCCTAAAACAATTCAATAAGCATTCGATAGTCGAATACTTATCAAGTTGCGAATTTGGTCGAGCTTTTTTCTGGGAGTAATAGTAAATTTGCCCCTAACTGATGTGGGACAGTGAAAGCAAAGCTGCAGAATCAGGAACAGATCAGGAGCATGTGAAGAACAGTGCAATACCGGAAGGAGCGGGAGAAGAGAGCAGGAATGTACTGGATAGGATAGATCAGGTGTAGAGAGCAGGAACGGACTGGACAAGTCAAACCAGGACAGGACAAAGCAGGCATAGGGGTAAATTTATCAAAGAGTGAAGTTAAGAGTGAAGTTCTGCCACTAGAGGGAAATTCCGCCGCTCTCCATTAATTTCTATGGGATTTTTAAAGGCGTATTTTTCACTTCACCCATTGATAAATAGGCCTTTCAAAAACCTGGCATATTACTCTTGGCGAACAAATGTATTGGTGTTCTTGAAAGTGGAGTTATTACTCCAGGTAACACAAATGCCTGTCAGTGTCAAGTCAATAATAAAGTGCATAACCAATAACTGTTGTGTTTTAGTACAGGTCTTTAGGGTACAGGTACGGCAGTGATCCCCAACTAGTAGCATGTGATTAACATGTTGCTCTCCAACCCCTTGGATGTTTCTCTCAGTGGCATCAAAGCAGGAGCTAATTTTTTTATTCCAGGCTTGGAATCAAGTTTTGGTGGCATTAAAACTGCCAAACACACACTGCCACATAGGGGCTACCAAATGGCCAATCACAGCACTTATTTGGCACCCCAAGAACCTTTTCATGCTTGTGTTGCTCCCCAACTCCTTTTACTTCTGAATGTTGCTCACGGGTTCAAAAGGTTGGGGATCCCTGAGGTAGGGGGTGGGACAGGGGAATGTCTACATGCTTTCTCCTCCCCCATATGAAATACAGGGCAGGTTACATAGTTATATATTTAAATTGGGTTGAAAAAAGACAAAGTCCATCAAGTTCAACCCCTCCACATTAAAACCCAGCATACACACACACCCCTCCACTCTTTCATACAAACCGTATATGCCCATAACTATACCAACTGTAGAGTTTAGGCTGAACCGTGTTAAACACTGACTGTGGTACTCTGGACAACCACATGCCTCTGTTGTCTGAAACAGAGCACATAGATCTGTGGCAAGTTATTTAGACTGAAAAGCAAGGTGCAAAATGAAAAAAAAAAAAGGTTTGGACACCCTCATTATGCCTTCTACTTTGTAAATGACCCCTTTTGACTTCACTCTGTATGAGCTTTTATTATGACGTTATGCAGTTTCACTCTCAATATAAACATCAGTGTCACAGGAAAGCAACCCTTTAAAGGGGAAACTTTGTAAGCTCTATGGGGCAAAACCTATTTTATTCTGTGTCCCTTAACATGTGTTAATCTTTGAACCTTTGTATTTGAATACAGGTTTTTATGGCTACTGTACATGGTAGACACTGTACATGGTTTTATGTAAAACATATCATTTGGACACTCGATGTGTAAATACAGTATAACCAATTGATATTAATACAGCAATACAATGAGTTATTCAATCATTTTGCATGTAGCATTTCTATAACATTCCCCTTGCACTTGTACTGTATATTTCAGGATAACACTAATACTTATTAACCCTGAGCTTAGCTCCCTGTAATAAATTTTCTGGCAAAAAAATTAGTTTCCAGCTTGGCATATCCCTGCTAAAGCTTCCTCGTGCTTTCTTGGTATAGGGAATATGATAATCATTAAATTATTCTTTTTACAGTGGAAATCATACTGACCTTCCAGTACCTGACAGCGTTGGAAACTTCTGCAGGAACAAAGTCTGTTACCTTGTGCGACTGACTTTTATTGCGCCACCAAGCAAAAATGGAATAGCCAGAAGTCTAATGCATTTATGGTATTATGTATTATTCAGCTACTTGCCAAGTACGTTTCTGACAGTTATCCTAAAGTCGTACTGAATAATATACTATTTGAAACCATCTTTGTAACTGTCCTGCAGACATTACTCTGATAAAAATGTTTTAACAGAGTGGAAGAAATGGAAAACGTGTGAGAAAGAGAGAGGGTTAAAGTGTAGGGGAGGCGTGCAGGAGAGATTTTCAAATTCTGAGAAACAGCATGAGATCTGGAGCAGAATACTGCAAATATTTATTTACATAAGTATATATTTTGAATATATATAATTTAGTTATACAGTACATTTTTTGCAAAAGGAAGTTTTTAATTCATTGTGGGAGTTTTACCTGTAAAGTTGGTGTTGATAATGAATTTATGTTCTTGTTAACAAGTTAAAGGAGAACCAAACCCCTTTTTCATAAAATCCCCTACAATACATAGTCCCCCCTGCCCCCCCCCCCAGTCTAGGTGTAAACTTTGGTAATTGCCCCTAAGTCTTTACTTACAGTACCTCTCTTTATAGATTCAGCACACCGGAGCTCACAGGAACCATCTTCCATCTCTTTGGTCTTCTTCGGGTCTTTGACCTTCTAATTGGCAATTTCACCCATTTATTGCGCATACGCAGTTGTCAAAAACTGGAAGGCTGCTCCAACTATGCATGTACCAATATGCCGCTATCTTCCCAAAGAAGACAGGAGAGCTAAAGATGGCTCCACTGTTCTGAATCTGTTAAGACATTAATGGGGCAAATTTGCTATTATTCCCCATAATTAGCTCGACCAAATTTGCAATTCAATAAGCATTCGACCATCGAATGCTTATCGAATTGTTTTAGGCTATCATTTTGCTTGCAATACGATTTCTCAATGAATTTGTATGATCGGATACTGATCGTTCGATTTCACGAAGAAATTGTGAAATTTCCTTTGAGAGTCCAAAAAAATTGTACAATTCGAACGATCGAACGCTCCGATCATGCGAATGGTATTCGAGCAGGACTTAGCCTCAGAAGCCTAAGGGGAGCTTCCCATAGGCTTCTATTACAATTCGGTAGGTTCAATCTGGCGAAGTAGGCAGTCGAATAACTTTAAAATTTTGTTTCCTTCGATCGTCGAATGATTGAATGATCGAATATCTGATCATTCAATCTATTGGATATTCGATGATTGAAGAGTCCAAATTTGCATATCCGATTTCACGAAAAATTTCTACGATCGGTATGTTCTCATATTATTAATTAAAAACTGGATGTGGATGTTTTCCTACACAAATGTACTGTTATATTTTGCTTTCTGTAACTTTATACAGTATAAATGTGAGAGTCTGCATTGTATTTCTTCATGCTAAAGGAATGTCATAGGTAAGGAGGTTCTCTCCTGTGACTGCACTGTGGGTTGATACCGGCACTACTGCTGCTTGTGCTAAGTGACAGCCTGCTTGGATTTCACAGAGACACTGCATATTCAGGACCAGCAGCAGAGCTGCTGAACCTCTCTCATGGTGGGAGATGCAGTGCCTGCTGGTAGCAGATTTTGGGTCACCATCTCTGTAAGTAGAGGTAGCCTAGTACTTAGTGCTGGATATAATGCTGATCTCAAGTCTTCACTAAGGAAGGGAAGAGCCAGGGCTGGATTTCTAAAGCTGACGACCTTAGGCCCCATCTAGGTTCCACCCCCATGTGCATATGTGCACATGCGCACACATTTTTTCTGTCCCTTTTTGGCACTGAGGACTGCACATGCTTGTAAGTAAATGGAAAGTTTGTAGAGTATAAAGTGCATTAGGAAAATGGTTCTGCCAGACAGCAAACGGCCGTTGGAGTCGCACCACTCTATAACCTGTATAACTTCTAGTTGATCCAGAGGAAGGCAAAAAAAACCCTGTTTGAAGCCTCTCCATTTTGAGGGGGAAAAATTAATTTCTGTCTCCAAGATGGCAATCAGACCAGTCCCTGGATCAACTTGCGCTATGAGCTTTTTTCCATAACCCTGTGTTCCCTCACTTGCTATAAAACCATCCAACCACTTAAAGCTATCTACAGTAATTTATCAGTTATCATGACTGATTCAGGGAGATAATGCCACACCTTAACTGCTCTCACTGTAAAAAACCTATTCTGAACCTTCTTTCGTCTAATCTGAATGGGTGCCCACATTCCAGCTTGAAAGGCCTACTGTTAAACAAAGTATAAGAGAAATTATTATATGATCTCCTTAGATACTTATATATAGTTATTATATCACCCCTCAAGCTCCTCTTCTCCAGTGTGAACAACGCCAACTTGGCCTGTCTTTCCTCATAGCTGATCTTTTCCATACCTTTTATCATCTTAGTTGGCCTTCTCTGGACCCTCTCTAAATTAATAATGTCCAATTTGTGCACTGGAGACCAAAACTGTGCTGCAAATTCAATATCGGGCCTTACCAGTAGTGATGGGCGAATCTCCCGCGATTTGCTTCGCCGAAAAATTTGCGAAACGAGTTGCCGGATGCTTTTGTCGCGGCGAGCGTCGTCTTCGGCGCGTCGCGTCAAAAACGACGCGCGACTCGTTTTTTCGGCGAAATTTCGCTCAGCAAAATTTCGCTGGTGATTTGCGAATTTATTCGCCAGCAGCGAATTGCGGGAATTCGACGCGAATTCGACCCTGCCGAATAAATTTGCCCATCACTACTTACCAGCAATCTGTACAGTGGAAAATGGCCCCCTCTTACTCTTGCTGCTTTTAATACAGCTTAAGACCTTGTTTACCCTTGCAGCTACTGGCTGGCATTGCTTGCTACAGCCAAGTTTATTATCTTCAATTAATAATTAATTAATTTCCATTATAGATTTGTCTAGTGCAGTCCCCTTAAGGGTATAAGTAGCTTTCATATTTTTACATCCTAGGTGCATGACTTCACATTTATCAACATTGAATCTCATCTGCCACTTAGTCAGCCAGATAACCAGTTTGTCAAGATTCTGCTGCAAGGATGCTGCAGATGGAATTAATTGGGCTTCATAGTTTTGTGTCATCTGCAAAAACTGATTACTTACAATACTCTCTCCTAAGTCCTTAATGAACAAGTTAAATAAAAGTGGACCCAATGCAGAGCCCTAAGGAAGCCCACTAAGGACCTTACAGAATCCTGTAACCAGTTTCCCATCTATGTGCAAACTTCTTCATTAAGCCCAACAGACTTTAGTTTGAAAGCAGTTGTTTGTGGGGCACTGTATCAAATCAGCAGCACTCCAGAAAATTAGGAAGGAATAGTTCATATGACTAGTTGTAAATTCTTAAAGAAACAGGCTTCAACTTTCCTGTAGGAGTGCTATTTTAGGGATTTATTTTGTCTATAGTTGTTTTATTTCTACCTCTATGACCTCATATATAAAGCAAAACCAAGAGATAAGGCACTTACAAATACAGGAGGTAGTTTATTGAGTCTTAACATAGACAATAGGTTTTGCCTGGGAAAAACGGTCAGTGTATCACCTAGATGCTACACGAGTGTCCCTTTTGACGTCATACATGGAGTGATAACAAAGAGTTATACATTCTAACATATATAGTCAGACTCCTTCTTGTACGCCTATGTCTAGAATATTTGCTTAGCATTATATTTTGCAGAATATATTGCAACATAAATGTCCTGGTTCCAACGGTCCGCAACCTTGTAGACATCTGTTGGCTATACATAGCCACTGGTGGCAAAGTAAGTTATTGAGCAACATTCCTACACAGGGCCCCGGGAGACATGCTGACACAATGGTTTTATAGTTATAGAGTGAGCTATTTAGCACTATGGCCTTCAATCATTCCTATGGATAACCACTGTCAAACAGATGACCATATGCCTTATAGTCTATCCTGTCTTAGGCCTTTGGCATTGTGGCACCAGAGCGTATGGGGGACTCAGATGATAGATATAAATCCTAGATTGTTATGATACTCTGATTACACTCTGACACTAGCCATTCACCCGTCAAAGGACATAGACCGTTCCCATAGAAATATCAACACTATCTATTGGGTGTTTGAAATATTTGGCACAGGACATACTGTAAGTAAGGGTGCCTTGGGAAATAAGATTAAGACAGAAGAGAGATTATACAGTAAAAGCTATAGAGCAAAGTGTAATAAATTAAATGGGCAGTGTACAATCTTGTTCAATATGAGCTCAATGAAAAGGGCTTGTGATGAATATACTTCTTGCCTATTGTTTTCAGCATGAAAAATCTATGCTTTTTGCTATTTCTTTGGATAAATAGGGTTAACAGGGAATTTGAAGCTCCTCAGTGTTTGCTCCTTGCAAAGTGAATAATTAAATAACCAGTATACAAACCCCATTTTCACCATTTGTTGTGACTGTATTGGCTTACACATAAGTAAAACTAATATACAGTAGTAAAGAAGTAAAATTGTAGTGTTTAGAATAATTACACATTCAACAATTATTTTGTGACAGAAGAACAGCAAACCAAATTTGTAAACATTATCTTGAATCTCTTCAAAAAGGTTATATTTCAATTGCCAACTTTAGAAACTTGCATGGTAAAATGATCATCACTGTAATATCCTTTGCAATTTACAACTTTTCCGGATCAAACTGTTATTGAAAAAAATAAATTAACTCAGGAGGAAATATGATTGTGTTTTGCACTCTCCAAATATGCTTAAAGTAATTGCTCAGCGTGTTTTTTTTAAAAATAGGTGATTCTTTTTAGATTGTGTTTGTCTCTTGTGTGAATATTTTAATCAGACTAAGATGGAAAATGCACAGCGGTATTGCTAAATTATGAAAAAGGGTCTATTTGTCAATGTCTTTGTCAGTTTTTCTCTCCCAAAACAAGGAGTCTTACAAAGAAATAACATTTTGTTCATAATTAAGGCTTCTATTGAAATTTAGGTTTATTAAACACAGATGCATTGAATGATTTCATTCTTTCCTTGTAATATTCTTTAGAAAAGTTTAGAAAAGTTCACGGTACTAGTTTTTCCAGAAACCAAAATAAGTCTACCATTTCTGGGAGATACTTTATTCAACGTTTTTCATGATTTATTAAAAGAACAGTAATATACAAAAAATGTAAATGTTTTTTTTTTAAGTAATGAATAAATAAATAATGTAGTATTGCCCTACACTGGTAAAACTGGGGTGTTTGCTTCAGCAAGAATATTATAGTTTATACAAACAAGCTTCTGTGTAGCCATGGGGGCAGCCATTCAAGAATAAGACAAATGATAACAGATAAGCTCTGTAGAATCCCATTGTATACTATAGGGCTTATCTGTTATCAGCTATGTATCCTGTGCCTTTTCTCCTTTTTCAATTTTGAATGGCTGCCCCCATAACTACCCAGCAGCTTCTTTATATATATATATATATATATATATATATATAGAGAGAGAGAGAGAGAGAGAGAGAGAGAGAGAGAGAGAGAGAGAGGGAAAGAGAGAGAGTGTTATACCAGTGCCGGCCAATGGTGCATCATATTTTAATAAATGTAAACACTTCTATTTGTTGTTCCTTTAAGTATAAAAACCACAAGCCTTTATGCTATAATTCACAGGTAAAAGATGTCGATAAAAATCAAGGGGTGCTGCACTCATCCTGTTGGATCATTTTATCAATTCAGGCTTTTAGAGTTATGCAGATTTGTTTGACTAATAATTGCCTAAAAAAACTAACATTTATAGATGTTTTAAAGGTATTCATATTTTTTAGTGCATTGTTTAGCATTTTTTTTTAATTCATGACATTCATGGTTGTAGAGAAAGTGAGTTTAGTCCTGTTTTCAAAAACCTCTAAAACTACTAAAATTTGACTATTAAAAAATAGGCCTCTTTTACTTTACTTTTCATGTGCTAAACTTTTTTTCTGCTCAGAGAAGAAATTGTACAAAAGCTTTCCCCCCCCCATGTAATTTATATTAGGGAGCAAGGCATCAGATAGGGCACAGTGTTATAAAAATTAACTGCTTGTAGTAAAAAAAATTGTACTGTATTCATTGAAATTCTAACTTTAAACTACAGTATAACCCCCAATTTAAGTTTTTCAGAGGACCAGAAAAAAATGGTGTAAAATCTAGGATGTAAACTTAGGGAAATGTATTATTGTTATGCATAATATATTTGAAGGATCACAAAACAACAATGTAAAATGAGGGAAAAACTTAAAATCATGGGATGTAAAATTGAGGTTTCACTGTAAATGGTTGATACAAAATGTCATTTGCATGCATACTAATCTCAGGTGAAAAGTGATTATTTTGTATCAAACCACATACCTAGCAATGGTTCTTTGATTGACCACTGTGCAGAAATTAATATTTTCTACCGAAGCACACTTTCAAAGAATGAACATTACTACCCATGTAGTCTAGCCGTTTGGCAACAGCCTGGCATTTGATAAAAGGGGTGTACACAGAAATGAATTCTTTTTCTTGGTCTTGCGGTTTTGCTTATAATGAATGGCACATTTAATATTTATAATGTCAAATGTCTCTCTTTAATTATAAATTGTGTAGCAATGCAATTATTGAACATTTGCACGTTGATACTGAAATATATAATTTTTTTAAATAAAAGTGCTAACTAGCTACAGCAAGCACAGTCAGTAATTATTTTACCACTCTATTTGTCATGCTGTACTTTTCTTTGTAAGATGTAAAGTTGTTAGGAAAATGATCAGCTTTTTAAAATCTGTTATGTATTATCTGCCTGTCTGGGGATCGACTGGGGGCCTCTATGTTTTCCAGGGAGTTTTATGCAGAGTATAAAATTCCAAATAAAGCCCAAAATGCCTTCAAAAAAACCTCATGGCATCTATCCTGCATAAATAGTGGAGCTTATTTTTACACACAGCCGGTCTCTACTGAGCCATCCCAACTTGCCTCTTACATATTCTTGTCTTTCTTCACTTGTCTTTCTTGTATACTCAAGGTTCATTTCACTGAACACATAGGGGGAGGTTTACTAAGGGTCAAATTTTGAAATTTCAATTTTTGAAATGCGACCATTTTTGATCAAAAATAGACTGAATAGGTCCATTTTCGATCGAATGTCAATCCGGCAGCTTTTAGGTGGCGAAGTGTTGCATTCAAAGTTTTGTAAAGAGACAGTGATTTTTTCAATTCTAATGGAATTTTGGGCTATTTGATAGTCGAAGTAGCCCAAAATTACTTTGAAATTCTAATTTAATTTGAATATTCACTTTGGCCCTTAGCAAATCTGCCCTATAGACAGATACTTTGTTCTGTCAGTGTCTGCAATCTCTAGACATGACTTATCAAGTTGCAATATGAAGGTGCAGTCACCTGAGGATATAACCTAGTCAATTCCTCACTGTGTCCTCAGCAGGGATACTTTCCAACCAAATTCCCTTAATAGTCTTCTTACATGACGGTGTCAGGTGTTTATGCTTATGCCTCAACATCTTTGGCTGCCAAGTCCAGAATCCTCTCTTCTCAACAATCTCTATGCACTTCCAGAATTACCTGGGTTATAGAAAAGCCTTTGATTAACCAAGGTGCCCGCCCTTACTTAAATGCTTTATGTTCTCATTGATAGGTGGGTGAACTCGGGGCAGACCAGGATGCTTGGGCAGACTACAGAGACCCTGTCTCCTACAGCAATATCATACTTACTGGCTGGAAGAACCATTCATCTTTCAAGACTAATTGATCAAATCAGATTATTTTTCCTAAAAAGTTTTAGTGGAAAGGAAGACAAAGTAACCCTAAATGATTTGTTGATTGGTTACCTTGAATTTTCTTTCACAAACCGAATCATTTACAAAGCACAGGTGGGGTACAAAGTGCAAAAAAGTGCAAATAAGAGGAACTGTATTTGTAATGATTGGACTGGGGCAACATGTTGATGTATCCTTTGTATTGTGGCACGTGTGTTATTGAAACATGATGGTGTGTGATTCACAGCACAGCTATACTCCAGATGCAATTATTGTTTAATTATGGGGCAGGATTTTGCACCCCTTAGTGCTTTAGCATTTGCACATGGGGCTTGGATAAATGAGCACTAAGTTGATTTTCTACTTGCACAGTAGAGTCTAATTTTGGATGCAATTTAAAATTCTGAAAAATTAAATGATTGCTTTTATTTGTACAATAATTATCTGAAATGGGCTTTGAATTAAGTAATTAACTGTCTTTGATTTATTGGTCAAACATTAGTGCTTTATTTTCTAATCTTCTTCAGACTTGTTGGTTCATAAGACAACTTGGTTTAATTTCCTGATAAATTTGATGATAAACCAAGATTAAATGTAGTATTTTCTTTAATTATACATAAGCAGTTACAATAAAAACAAGACAATAACTTTGTCAGAACAATTTAGATGTGTATTTTTGTCTTCACCTGATGTTTTTTTACTGTTTCTTTCCCCTCTTCTGTTATAATTCATGCTGAGATAATTTTTCTCCGAGCAAGTCTAGCATGTATTTCTGTCTTTCAGAAACACAGTGTTTGCTGAAATTATTCCCCTTACTCATCTTTCATCTTAGTGTTTATCCTGTCTGTTAGTGCTATAATACTTTGTGGTCTCTCTCCTGGAGTGAAAAGAACTCTCCAAACACCTACATGGCAATCAAAGGTACCGACTACTGTATGTCAGACATTTTCTGCTTTGCTTTTACTTATAATTCATACCTGTTCCCTGTTGGTTATTGCATTCTATTTTACTGGAATTTTCATTTGAGGGACAGTATTTTTATAGCAAAATAAATACATAGAATACAAAATGATTACATGCTTTCTGAAGAGTCTTTAATTCAATCATGGTTTATTATGCTATACACAAAAAAATGCAATAGAATTAAAATTAATAGATATAAGTTCAATTGTCTCGTAAATACTAACATGATTTATGTCTGTGAGTGAAAGAACTATCCCTAGAATATCAGTAGCTTCCTCTGTCCTGGCCTTGTGCAAAATTATGTCCTGACCTGACATTCTTATTGGCAAAAGATATAGAATAGTGTAATCTGATACCAGCCCTTCTGAAATGTAGGTTAAAACTGCCAGTACCAAACAATCTAGTCTTTGCTATTTGGTATAGAGCAGGGGTGTCCAACCTTTTGTCTTTCCTGGGGTACATTGGAAAAAGAAAGGTTTTCTGGGGCCACACATGAAATACACAAACACTTTTGATTTGTAAAAGTAAATAAAATGCACAGAAAAGAACTAAAATACCAATTGAATAACCATATGGAGCTATACACTGGAATATGGGAAACCTGGATATTAAATAGATTTAGGATTATATTATTATTACTACTAACTGGGCAATGGGCAGATTCCCCCCTCCTGCCTACTCCTAAATCCATTGCAACATAGCGTTTCCTCTGGAACCAAGCCATTCAAGCTGGGCCGCATTCATGTCCATCCTGGGCCGCATGCGGCCCTCGGGCCGCAGGTTGGACACCCCTGGTATAGAGCTTTCATATATAACAGCAGATTGGCTGCTATTGCTTACTGCTCTTGTGCAATTCATTAGCCATTTGTGTACATCAGAAAATAAATGTACACATAGAAAATAAAGACTTCTTCTTAGCAAACAGCACAGAATATAGGAAAATGTTTAGTTTTTAATAAATAAATATTTGATAGATCAGTGACACTGATCCATGTTTATTTTGATGCCCAATTTAAACCACTGATTTATTTTATTTGTGAAGGGGCTGGGATCATAGGGGAAACCTAATATACATGAAGTGATCATGGCTTGGACTCTAGGCAATCAGGGAAACAGGTTCCAGTTGAACTGTGTGCAGATACATAGATAAGCAATGCATCTGCATTTCCCTATATACTGCAATGGAAAGATTTACAGTACATTAAAATTCAATAAGAAGGGCCTGGTCAATTGACCAGGGCTGGGCCAAGGGGTAGGCAGGGTAGGCAGCCGCCTAGAGTGCAATTACTCGGCGCACTTCTCATGGGAATTTTTTTTTTATTTTATTTTTACTTTTCAGTTCACTTGACTTGTTGGCCTTTACTATAAGCATTAAAATTTATAAAATATGCATGCCCCAACCCCCTCTGAGGTTTGTTTTAGCTTGGTGTATCTGTATGGACTCCCCCCCCCCCTGGAGCTTTATTTGGTGCCTTCCAATTCCATGCTGACATGCTGGCGCATTGAGGCTCTGATGTGCATGCGTAGTAGGCTGCAGGATCGGCATGAGACGTCGGTCATTACATAAGCCAAATCGGTTGGGCAGAGAGGACATGCTGTTCTAGCTAGAGGGGAGCAGTAATGCATCTTGTTGAAGAGACCTGTCTGCTCTTTCCTGCTGGACTTTTGACTGCTGCACCTGCCTTTTATTTCTTGCTGACACAGGTACAGATCATGGGGGCTTGGGTTGGCCACAGGTATGGTGGGGGCATGGGCTTGGGTCCTGCAGTATTAATGGAGGATATGGCTGAGCCTGGATGGAGGGCACTGATTGTAACCCTTGCCTAGGGTGCCAAACTACCTTGACCCGTCCCTGCTATTGACATATAATAGAATAAAATCCTTGATGATAATTTATTTCAGTGAATGCAGTTAAGGCAGATAAAAAAATAAAACTGCCAATTTGAATAATAGAGAAGTGTTTCTTGTTTTATATTACATTGATTTGTTTCAATATCCTATATTTTTAGAACCCCAAGATGTTATCTCCAATGCCAAACATGGGGCCCAAAATAGTGGTCAGGTATTGGACATAAATTAAGATATTTAAGACTTTGATGGAGGAAATTTGGCTACATATTTAATGAATAATTAAACATAAGCACAAACATTATGCCACTTGTTGATCAAGTCAAACATGGAACCAGGAGTCTCATGCAGCAAAGTGGGTCTCACCCCTGCTTTACTTACAGTATCTCACCAAATTTAACTTCACCAAGTTCAGCTGTGTCTCAAGCGAGGGTTCACCCAGTCCTAAAGGTTAAGAATAGTGCTTGGAACAGCCAGGGTGAGTGTTTCTGGAGCCCTGTCGGACACCTTCTCCATCACCAACGGGACCCGCCAGGGCTGCCCACTCTCCCCCCTCATTTTTGTGTTGCTGGTGGAACCATTAGCCCAAAGAATTAGGGAAGACATAGACATTGGGTGCCTAGTAACAAGGATAGGGGTACCAAAAATAGGGTTATTCGCAGATGATATTCTGCTTACCCTAACCAATCCTACCATATCTATCCCGAATCTCTTGAGGAGACTCTCAGAATTCCAAAAAATCTCTTGGTATAAGGTAAACACCTCCAAGACCCAAGCACTCCCCATTAATTTGCCACAAGCCTCCCTAGCAGCCCTTCACTCTGCATTTCAGTTTGACTGGAGGGACAAATTCTTAGTCTACTTGGGGATCAAACTACCCAAGGACCCAGAGAACATCTTTAAACTTAACCATCAGCCCAACCAAGGATCAGGTTTCAGACAGCACAGCTATCCAGAGACACAGGGGGTTTAGGGGTACCAAACATAAAGCTCTATCATACAGCATCCATAATGGAGACTGCAGTGCCCACCACCAGATTTACTTTGCAAACTTGGCATAAACTTGCTCTGAAACAAGACTTTGGTCCACATCCTTCACCATTGTTCCCGCTGCTGGCCCTACCCAAAATCATTCCTCAGATATCAATCATACCATGGTGCCGGAGAGGGATAAGGGTGCTGGCAGACCTGTACCCATTCAATTCCCTTGCAACATTTGACAGCCTCGCCTAAAAGTATGATCTTGGGCCAACAAACTGGTATGTTTATCTACAAATTACCCACTGGCTCTGCTCCTTTACTAAGGACTACACCATCATCAGGGCTAAAACACGCATGGAATATTTCTGCAAACAGTCCTGGAATGAGAGAAGGCTTATTTCCAACTGCTACAAGCAGCTTATAACTCAGAACCCCAATGAAAAACTTTCATATATGGTCAAATGGGAGAAAGACTTGCAAAATACTTTTACCCCACAACGATGGCAAAAAATTTTAACAGCGCCCCAGGGGGCAACAAAATGCACGAACCATAAAGAGGCCTATATCAAAGTAATCTATAGATGGCATCTTCCCCCGGTATGCCTATCCAAAATTATACCTCATTACTGTTGGAGAACTGTTGGAGAGGTTGTGTAACCCAGGGCTCGCTCTTACATATGTGGTGGAGTTGTGGCACTGTTGCCCCTCTCTGGATACAGGTTTTTGACCTGGTGGCCCAACTACTGGGTCAACAAATCCCTATGACCCCTGAAGTAGCTCTACTACCCAGTGAAACTCCAAAAACCTACGAGGCAACTGCTTTTCCATATCTTTAATACAGTGACCACTTTGATTGCAAAACGATGAAAAATCACCCACCCCACTGACCCTACAGGAATACACAACCCAAATTGACATCAGATATTCCAACTAACAATCTGGGAAAAATGGGACAGCTACAAGGCAACGTAAAACTACCTTTATATGACTCTTTATGGTCCTAGACAATGTTTAGGTAAAATGGCTTCTTTTTTTCACTGATTCCTTTTATACTGTTTTTTATTCTTGCTAGTTGAATATACCTTGTTTAGAATTCAACCTAAATAATATAGCTGCAATACTAAAGAGGTCCATACTGCGATATGGAAGATATACTGTATAACTCTGACTGTCACATAAGAACTAGATGAATGCAACTACCAACATGAATAAGCAAAAATAAAGCTGAAAAAGGTGCCACTGGTGAGATTGATCCTGCTACAGAGCTGCCTGTAATCTTGTGACTGCCTCTGAGAGCACCCAGGTGAGTGAGCCACAAAAGGAAGGATACTGGCAAGTGAATTTACCTGCTACATGGGAGCAGCTGCTAAGTTCCAAAGGGAGAGGTACTTTTAGGAAAGGTAACACTACCTGGCATTTAAGAACTCTCAGGAAGCTGTTCAAATTCTATTTGATTGATATCAACAACCTGCCAAAAAGCAAGTAAAGATGAGTGAAGTAGAGCAACAAGTTACTGTAATTGCTGAAAATTCTATTCCCCAGTCAGAGGACCCATTCCCAAGTGACCAGTGATGAGGTAGATGAGGAAGCAAACAAACACCTTCTACTTACAGTTTATCTTGCCAGCAAATATTATCACATCCCAATAACCTGGTAACAACAGACTTACTCCTCAATCTTAGTAACTGCTGGGAAATGTAAACCTCTGCCTAAAAGCCAGCTAGCAAATATACACTTCAGTCCGGTAGCCTGCTAGAAATAATGAACCTCTGCCTTATACTGTAACTATAGCTCATAAAAATATAGGTTAGAAATGTTATGTTTCTGATAAAAAGATTTGCAAATGCAAAGTTTACACTTCACATGTTCGCAAAAGCCATTTGGAAGGCTTTGAGGTCTGTAATGGGTAAGAAAGGACTCAAACATGGTCGCTAATATGGTTTTTGTGAACTTTTTTTCAGGAAACATATAACATTCCCCAAATAGTCTTCAACCAGCACCACCCTTACCTGACCTCATTATCTACTGTACATCCATGTTTGTTGTAGTCACTTCAGTGGGGGAAGTACCTGTTATTTCTACACAGACAGAATAATTGCTGATCACAACTTCATTTATAATGACAGATGTACTTATACCTATAGATGTGTTGGCCTTACAACCATGGCTGCACATTGAGCAAGCTTTGCACTTGTGAAGTGTCTTAGACTACTTATTAGCCATCAATAAGAAGTGGTCCATGAGTTTTATATATCAATGTATGGGCTTTGAGCTATTGTTAATTGCCATTAGGATACCAATCCAAACCCCTCTAATAATAATGTCTGCCAAATGTTTTTCTCATGATCAGTGCCATTTTTTGTCACAAGCAAGTTTCATTAAAGGACAAGGAAAGTTAAACTAAAGAAGTCGGTAGAAATGTTGTACATGATGTTTTGGGCTTCTGTACCATCCCAAGGCAACCACAGCCCTTTACCAGTAAAGATCTGTGCCTCCAAAGATGCCCCAGTAGCTCCTCATCTTCTTTTCTGCTGATTCACTGCACATGTTCTGTGCTGTCGTCTGTTACTGAGCTCAAAAAACGACTCAAAATATACAGTAGACATGGAATACAACTGTCACAGTATAAGGCTGATTAGTAATTATTATGAATAATTACTACATGGCAGCACAGAAAACATTGCAACTAGCATCATAATTTAATAATCATCCCTGTAGCATCAGCTTGTATGACAGGCCAGCCTCATTATCTGCTTGATAATTTGTGACAACCCCTAAGCTTAGCTTTTCAACAGCTGCTCAGAGCCCACTGAGCATGTGAGTTTCACAGACACTTTCCAAGATGGTGACCTCCTGCAACAAGTTTGAAGTCCTGGATCATTGCTACTATTGAGAAGCTGAAACTTTAGGCTAGAGCAATGCGTTCAGTATATAAAACATGGCGTTTTTATTCCTATTCATTTTTAGGGGTTCCTTGTCCTTTAATTGAGATGTCGCAAGAAATGACACTAGTCTATGACAGATTAGATGCCAGTCAGATGCTTAAATGAACAACCTTGTGTACAGCAGCCCTCTAGAATGAATACATATTATTAAAATGTGCACAAATATCCTGCATTGATTTTACATTGTCAGATCCAGAGCTGAGATGTTATATTATAGTATACTGGAAATGTTATACAATTTGCACACCCCACTGCTTTTCAACATGTTCTCTGCATGCCTTATTGCCAAAATTTAGCTTAAGATGCTAAAAATGTGTTAAAAGATTTCTTTAATTAAGTAAAGGCTTTACACTAAATCCAAGGCTGCCTTTTAAGCATTACTGCCTGAAATCCACTCACAATAATTTGTAGATAATTATAGCTGCACAAATGGGCCATGGAGAGTTCTAAAATGTTTTTCAAATCATGATACGAAGAGAAAGCAAGCTAGTTTAAACATTTGCTTTGTTTTCAATTCAAGGAGAGTCAAGGACGCCTCAGCACAGCATTTATTTGTTATGTTTTAGGTGTCAGTCAGTTGAACAGATACAGTATGGGAACAAAACTGACAAGGGTTGTGGAATTAAGATCCAAGATAGTGGTTTATTTGAATACCCTGGGGCATATTTATACGTCTGCATCAAATTTTAAGCCAAACAAGTTAAATTATAAAAGTTATAATTTAATATACAATTTAAAATATATTTATGAGGCATATTTATAAAGTTCTGTCCTTATGCATGAATTAATAGCATGCATTTTAGTCATTAGGAATCATACCAAGAGCTAACAGCCGTATTGGAAATGTATGTATTTATTAGAACCATAATATAGCTTTATATTATAGGAATCATTAACAATAATAATCAAAGTCATTAGGTAGATACTTGTTTCTACAGAAAAGTCCTAACTATGCTTACAGTAACTGCAAGGAATATATTTGGATGCAAGTAATTTTAATGCAACATGTGTGTAAAATAATACATTGAAAAATGGTTCACTCCAAATCGTCAATCGATATTTTTTAATCCACAATGCAGCGTTTTTCATAATGCTAGCATCCCTGATAGAGGTGATAACATCTGGCATGTCAATGTGCTTGGCATCAATATGTTCATGAACCTACAATTTGCTTCATGCAACGTATTGCATCAATGGTGGACACAGCACTTAGAGCACTCTGGTTTTAACTGTTTCAGAGTTCTGTAACATGCATGTGTGCTGTTGTATAATATGTAAAATATTTATCAGAGCATTAACTTTGCATTTGTTAATAGACTCTTTTTCCGTGCACAGAATTATCATATTCAGCATCTAATACTGATTCAAAAGAAGCATTCTTTGCACTTAGATGTGCTGAGCATCAATGTGTCTGCCTTGCCTCCACTGCTGAATTGTGCAGAAATGGGCATATTGATGCTGGGTATCCTTGGACCTGATCATTGCCTACATATTGTCCACAACTTTGTTTAACCCTTTGGATACCTTGCCATCAATTTGAAATCTGTTCTTATCTGTTCTCCATTTAGACCCCTAAGAATATTATTTGTATTTACAAATGCAGTGGAAAAGCAGTTTTACTACAATTGAAACAAATGTTTCCATATTTATGCCATTTATTCAAGGTACTTAATGGTCCCAAAACGTCCAAACATTCTAATTGCAATTCCATATATTTGCAGTAAAAACAATTGTGTCTACTTCTTCTGTTGAATTGTGCAAACTATTGCTTCCATTTCCCTTTTGTCTGCCTTAATTCTTTGTTCCTGTAATGTTCTCTGAAGTTTCCCGACTTTCCTTGTAGTCCCCACTCACACCATGTTTTGTTTACCCTATGCCTTATTTCTAACACTGTGCTGCTTAACTTACTCTAGCTCTTATTAAAACTCTTACTCACACCTTTAATTCTTCTATGGCTTCTGGAACTTTCCCTCTTTATTTAAATAGCCCTGTGTCAAGCTTTTTCTTAAAAATTTCATGCTTGACCCATCACACCTGGCTAATTAACATCCTGTCTCCCTTCTACCACTTGCATCTAAAATCCTAGAATGTATTGTGTTCTGCTGTATTAATAATTTTCTACATATTCATAATCTGTTAGCCTCACTGCAATCTGGTTTCCATCTTGCACACGCTAATGAGACATTGAGCAGAGTTACAAATGATATTCAGGTTGCAAATACCAAAGGTCACTCCTCTATTCTAATCCTCCTTGATTTATAAATTTGCATTTGATATGGTTTTGACCACTCTCTCCTGATGCAAAAAACGTAGAGAACCGGCACTCATGAAAAAAGGAATTCCGTAGTAGCCTGGGTGCAGTCCAGGCTACTACGGAATAGCCTGGGTGCAGTCCATCAGGATCGTAGATACGTAGATAAGCGTTAGATAAGCGTGTAGAAAGTAGGTCGCACTCACAGGACTTATAGAAAAATTAAAGAACTTTTATTATAGACAAACAAACTGATGTTTCGGCTGTATCGCCAGCCTTTCTCACTTTGAGAAAGGCTGGCGATACAGCCTGTAACGTCAGTTTGTTTGTCTATAATAAAAGTTCTTTAATTTTTCTATAAGTCCTGTGAGTGCGACCTACTTTCTACACGCTTATATATATATATATATATTTTTTTTTTTTTTTTTAATGATTGTTGTTAATATCTCAATAGCTTCTATGGTTGGAGAGATTTTCTTTGGTCAATATGTTTATCCATGACTCGTAGGGATGACCTGCTGGTATCATTTGTGTGTGCTTGTAGAAAATCTGACATTATAAGTGTTATTTACAAAACCAGTACAGTGTGCATGCAATTTGCCAGGTTTTTATTCACAATCACCACCTTTTATTTAGAAGAGAATTGCACATAGGTATTGTAACAAACTGGATATAGTGAAATGGGGTTAAACATAGGGTTAACATTTCAGGAGTCAAAATTGTAACACTGCCACTTGTTCCGTTTTATAAGGATTTGTTATTTAAAATCATCTAGGGGTCTGAAAAAAACTGCTGCCTGATTGATTTCAAATTGAGCCAATCGCTGGATGCTGCATCATAATTTTGTGTCATTTGGTCTCCCTTGATGTCATCAACTCTACCGCTGATATCATCATGGAATCCAGCCCACCTCTATTCTGAATCATCTCCTGGTAAAAGCTGGCAACTCTTCTTCCAGAGCTTAAAATGATGGTGCATTTGCTGCTTTTGGAGCAAGTTTGTTGTCAGAAGAGGTAGGATAGACCCAATAGAGCTTTGCTCAACTAAATAGAAATGCAAGAAGACTGTTTGGGCAGACATACATTTAATGAACAAAAGCCATAAGGGCAACATTCGTATACAATTTACTTGATTGCTCCTGCAGCTTGAGTTGTGAGTTGTGAGAGGCTGTTGGTACTTGGTGGCCAGGACTAAGTGAAATTCTAAAACTATTTCTGAAATACTGTATATTAAAAATAAATATAACACTGTAAATCATTTTTAATAGATGGCATAAGAAGGGTTAATGCAAAACCAATAAACATTCTGTTGTGTTATTTATTTATCTTTTGTATTCCTTAGGAAAAAACCAAAATCACCAAATAGACCCAAAATGCCCTGACATTTTGAATGTCCTTCATTGTACTTAAAAAAATTGGCACCAAAGACAACATCATATTGAACAATAATTCTCACTTATGAAATGATCATAAACTGTAACAAAAACTATATTTTCAAGGTACAGTAACTGCTTTTAATTTGTGTAAATGTCACAGATGTTTATTTTTATAAATGGCATTTAATAAAGCTCCCTTAGATAGAAATTCAACAGTAGCCAAACTTTGGGCATTAAAGAGAAAATAGACATTAAAACGGAAAAAGAAACATAATCTAAAAAACATCTATTGCTACAAGTTTACAATTCTGGGATCCAATTCCTCTAGATGTCTGACCTTCTCCCTGAGTTCAAGAAAGTATTACCGTATCTCGCAATCTGAAATTAACTCCATCCATCTCTGCAAAACAGAATGTCCGTAGAGCTGAGTCGCAATGGATCTCTTTTATGCTGAATACAGAAAGTCTTAACATTATCACTACATAACCGAGGATTGGAACAGACATGTGTCTTCAGTCTGCAACTCCTTAGCAAAAATAAATCAATACATTGACAACTTGTGTTGAACCTCAACAAATACAAAGAGAACTGCTCTAAATACTATATAGACATTTGGTGTGTTTGGCTATGTGTTGCTAGAATCGAAGGGGATCTAAAATTAGCCTACTGCTCCACCTAGTTCTATGTCAGACATCTTGTTCTAATATAACATGCAACTATTGCATTTCTGATATAACACTCTAATTAAAGAAGGGTGGAGAAACGCTGGGGTGCATTTGTCAACACTGCACAAATTTTCATATGGGCAATAACCCATAAGGGCTCATTTATGACTACAACCACAGTTGCATGGAATGATGCCATACCTTAAAAGCACTTGCACCCTAACATAGTCCTTGCACTTCCCAGAAGTAACACTAGTCGCCAGTGTGTCTGTTCTGCCCCGTGTTACAAATTGCACAGTGAATGTCTACTGACATAGGGAACCTTGTAGTTAACACAGAGAAGCTAGCATTAAACCCAAATCTTTCCTAGAAACAAAATACATGAAGATAAGATTTGTAGAAATTATGCAATCCTGACCCCCAAATATTTCAGATTCAACTTTCCCTTGCAGCCACAATTATACTGGTTGGGTCAGGTACCTGAAACCTGTAACCCTTTAATAATTACTGTTACGGCAGTTGAGGCTGTAAATGAAAACCTAATGTGGCCTTTACTACTAAAAAGTGTGGCTGGACATAAAAGAGTATAATACTTATTTTCTGAAACAAACATTATTTCACAGTGGGTGAGGGAACAGGTGTTACAGCCTCTGGAAAATGTGTTAATATCAAGGGAAAGCAATATCCTCATTACAAACTAATATATATTAATATATTAAAAGTTGTAGCTCTACCTTTTAAAAATTCATGAAAACATTGCACGGAAGTACATGGATGAATCTGCAGTTATTAATTGAAGGTTTATAAAAAATCTTTCATGTGACGATTTGCATTAGGTTAATTCTGTGCACCTTTTTGATCTATGACACGGACAGCAAAACGGTATTTTAGACTTATTGGACTTTCTGGAATCTCATGAGCTCTGAGGAAATCTTAGTAATATTAAAACACATTATTACATTAATCCTTAAAAGGCACAAAATGAAGGCCCATTCTAAATTCATTATATCATTGATCAAAGAGCAAGTTTGATACTCACCTACAACTAACTATTCAATGCTCCTTAAAGAGAATACAAATCTAAAAAAAAAAATCACATTTTGTCTAATGAAAGAAAAAATTATTCTATGTAACTTTCCTTAGCAATGGAAAGCATTTTTTTGTCTCTTTCTTCCTGCACTGCTGAATGTTTGGAAACAATGTAGCAGAAATCAGTCACGCAGGCTTCTTCCCAGGTTCCCAGGTCTATTAATGATGTCTGCTACAAAGAGCTACATATAACATATAATCATCATGCAATTAAATATAAAATATAACTACCATACCAACATTTATTGGAACAGAAGCTAACACATGCCCACATGGCCCAAATGACCCTCCCCCCCACACACACTTACCCCTGTTTGAATGTTTAAGTTTTAAAACAAAAAAGAAGGGTTTGTTCTTCATTGTGAATCCCGGGAATGAATTCCAAACAAGCTCCAAGAAAATCCCAATTACATTTGTTTATCCTTTTGGCTAAAGCTCACCCACTGGATTTTTAAGCAAAAGCCAGGATAATAGCTGATCAGGTTCCCAACTACAGCCCAATTTCGCCTTTCTTGAGGCTCATCAGTGTAGTGCAGGGTTATCTGATCAGCTTAGATAGAGCCACCATGTGGTTTTGCATACAAGTCACAAAGGTTGAGGAGCCTCATACATAATTAAATAAACAAAAGGAATCCTGGGAATGAATTCCAAACAAGCTCCAAGAAAATCCCATTTACATGGGTTTATCCTAAGCATAAACTTGTGAGCACTCACCCGATCTATGGCCACGAGTTCAGAAAACACCTGTGCCTCCGGATTCAGGCGAACAATAAAGAGAAACACTGTAGGAATTAGATGGAGCACTCGGTGTCTGAAGTCATAAAATCTTCTTTTATTGTATCTCCATTAAAATCATCTTACAAAAAGTGTGTCACATCACCCCACGCTTAACGCTTTCGTGGCATCCCACCATGAGATCAGATTACCAACTACAGACCGGTTTCGCCTTTCTTGAGGCTCATCAGTGTATTGTGTTTGGAATTCATTCCCAGGATTCCTTTTGTTTATTTAATTCTGTATGAAGCAGTCTCCTCAACATTTGTGAGTTGTATTCTTCATTGTGGAAACCATTCAGAGATGACTCAACCCTTTGAATATTATTGTAAAAGTATCCTTTATTTCTCTATGTTGAAGATGTAACCATTAAACAAAAAATGAAAAAAATATAAGCAATCCAATATGATACCTGTGAAAAAAAATCTTATTTCCCTTCAGTTTTAAAGACAATTGGCCTTGATCTGATGACTGAGCAGATCTAATATAGAAGGGAATATCACCCTTCTTCCATTCTGTGCCACAATCTAAGAGCACAATGTATTTATTAACTCTTCTGTCAACATTTTTACCTTGCTGTTATTTTTTTCTTATAATCAGAACTTCACTTGGTTTCCATAACAATAAACTACAAGTAATTACATCCTACACATTTTTTGCTCTGAGCTTGAAGTGTTTTTGACATTTTTTATTATATATTGTTTGACAATAAAACATGACTGTTATTTTTTTTTTTTCCTACTTTGACATAACTGTATCCAAAAATGGATAGCAATTTAGCAATATTAGTCTATAAACTATTCCATTTGACTCAGCTGAACTATTATTTTAATCAGGTGAGCAGCTGGGTTACTGGGGGGTCTCTGCAAGCAAGGTGAGATGCTGGGCAAAATAATGGAGTGTCCAATTTCATGGGAATCTGGAATCAAGAATATAACAACTGTTAAAAAAATCTAAATGTTATGTGAGCTGGAACAAATTGAAATTAATTTTTTACCTGTTTTATTTCTGAAATTTTTCCATTTACCCCCTCAAGTCTTCAAAGGTGAGAACCCTTGAGATGCAACCACCCTGGACCTGATAGTAGCTAGCTCCATGGTTCCCACAACGAATATGCTAAGTTAATCAGATGTAAACACAAACATAATACACACATTCCTGAACCTTCTCTCTTAAAGATGCTAAAAGCAATTTGTACCAGAAGCCAAAAGTTACAAGTTAAAAGTGTGGATCAACTTAGATGTTCACACCACTGCCACTGAGCTCAGGGAAGAAGCCTACAAGGTGAAACGCGTTAGCGGGACGACCATTAACACTTCGAAGACGCGCCCCTTTGGAAATCGGAAAAGCTACCAAAACTCTGAGGGACGACAAGGAGTCGTAGCCCGATCGTGGGATGCATCCAAAGAAAGACATGTTTTATGGGACTCAAAGAGAATACTTTTGTGAGTGCATTTTAACTATTTATTAAAAGTTTTTGGAGGAAATCTGCACATGGTTGTTTGCCCTTTCTCTCCAATTTAAGCCTAAGAAGAAGGATCCGGGGATACAGAAATGATCCAAAAAAACCCCACCTGTCTTGTGACTCACATCTGGTGAGTGTAATGTGCCACTGGAGACACTAGGAAGCCAAAAGGCTTTGTGTGAATCCCTTCTCTCGAAAAAATTGTTGTATCACAAGTTTTATTTGAATTTTTGGTGTTAAAAAACACTGAGTTTTTTTTGTTTTTGTTTTTTTTTGGGAAAGAAATCACAGGAGATTAGACACGTGATAGTAACCAATGGGGGTTAATGCACTAAATGAATTTTAGAAACACATGGTTTATTGCTATATCACTTCATTACTTGTAAGTAATAAAACTCACTTAAGGTGGAACTACAACGAATGTAAATATACTACACTATAAGAAAACCTTTTTCTGTCACCCCTCTCCCTCTCAATATCCTATTTTGAGTTTTCCAGCAACTTTATAGTCTTGGAAAGCTCTGCAAAGTAGTCAGAAAGATCAGCAGGAGAGCAGGGATGGCGATGTATATTGCAAAGTTTCTTGATATTATGTTTACTTTTCAAAAAGCTTAAGTTATATTTTTGTGGAGTTCCCCTTTAAATGAGAAATAAATCAGTGCGATACTGCAGACTTGATATTGAGGCTTTGTAACCATTTGTATAGAAATCTGCATGATTGACAAGCAAGCCTAACAATCACAGTAGTTACACCTTGCATCCACTTGGAGTCAGCAGAAATACAATTCCCTGTTTTTAGCAATAATACCGATCTTGTCATGTCCTTATAACTGTATTTTTGCTGAAAAAAAAGGTGGCTATGAAAACTGCTGGTTCTTAAATAAGATAACTGTAGAAAAAGCATTTTCAAAAGGGCATAGCATCACAACTGAGCAATTAGGGGCAAAGATATTACAGTATACAGCATGTAACGGGCCATATGTGCTGAAAAAAATCAGTACAAACAAGAGCTAACCATATCCCAAGCTTAATTACACATGCAAGAGCCTCCAATACGAATTGGGATTCTAGTTCAATATATCAATATACTTTGGATTGTTACCCTGTTAAACTTGTGAAGGGCAGAAATAGTGCTGTTTAAGTGTTCAGAGCCATAAAAATACCTTCAATGATAATCATATGAAATTGAGAATATAGAATCAAGCATAAACATGGGGGTTATTCTTCCACTGTACAGAGCGCTGGTAAGTCCCCATCCATAATATGTAGTACAGTTTTGGTTTCCATAAAAATACCTTCAATGATAATCATTTGAAATCGAGAATATAGAATCAAGCATAAGCATGGGGGTTATTCTTCCACTGTACTGAGTGCTGGTAAGGCCCCATCTATAATATGCCGTACAGTTTTGGTCTCCAGTGCTTAAACAGGACATTATTGAATTAGAGAGGGTCCAAAGATAGACAACTAAGCTGGTTAAAGCTTTGGAAATCTTAGCTGTGAGGAAACACTGGCAAAATTAGGGATGTTTATGCTGGAGAAAAGGTGCTTAAGGGGTGATAAGATAACAATGTATAAATATATAAGGGTAGCTCATAATTCTCTCTCATGCTTTATTTACCAGCAGGTCTTTCCAGCTGGCACAAGACCACCCATTCCGATTAGAAGAAAGGAAGTTCTGTCTAAACATTCTGAAGGGGTTTTTCACAGTGAGAGTTGTGTAGATGTGGAATTCTCTCCCTGAATCAGTCATACTGGCTGATACATTAGATAGCTTTAAGAAGGGTTTGGATAGCTATTTAGCAAGTGAGAGAATGCAGGTTTGTATTATGAAAGAAAGCTCATACTGTAGTACAAGTTGATCCAAGGTCTGATTTCCATCTTGCCACTGAAGCAAATTGGATAGGCTTCAGTTGGCATTTGTTGCCTTCCTCTGGATCAGCTAGCATTTAGGCAGGTTATACATAGACTTAAAAGGTTGAACTTGATGAGCGTGTGTCTCTTTTCAGCCTAACTTGCTATGTTACTATAAACAAAGCAGATGCGATTCTCATTGGTTGCTATGGTTGGTAGTAGCTACTGTTCCCATCATGCTTTACCAATGGAAATGTGCTGATAAATGCTAGAAAGTGTAATCCTGCAACATTTACAGGGTAAACTAGTAAAGTTGGATTGAAAATACTTAAATGTTCCTCAAGTTCAACCCTTTCTTAAGACCCCCAGCAGTTATGTATAGTTATACTGTATCCATAAATATAAAAATAAAAAAGCTAACTTTACATTTTGAAATTACTATAGCCCTGGATATTGTGTTCAAGTCAACCCATCCATTAATGGAATCTGCCTTCAATGTAAAGAACAATTTAGTTGCTTCAAGTGAAAATGAAGTTCATCAAGTCTAAAGGGATGGTATCTGATTCTTTGTTATTTCCTATGGGAAAATAGATGTCCTCTAGTATACTTATAAAGAGTATTCATGTCCCCTCGTAAGTGCCCTTTCTCCTGGAAAAACAACCCCAACCTTAAAATCTATTCTTATAGTTTAAATCCTCCATCCCTTCAACCAGTCTAACTGCACATCCCTGTACTCTCTCCAGCTCATTTATATCCTTCATAAGGACTGTAGCCCAAAATTGCACTGAATAATCAAGATGACACCTTACAAGGGACCTACAGTATAAAGAGCAAAATAATGTAAATATTCTTTGTCATGCAAAAAAAAAATACTTTATATGCTTTGGTACTATCTTACATAAATACTGACATTGACCCTTTATGTTTTAATTTTCCATTCTACCACTGAAAAAATTCTGGTCAATTCAACTTTTAGTTGCTATTATTATTATTATTATTATTATAGTCTGATGAAATGCTCTTCTATTTTTGTGTGTCCCCCTTCCTATAAAACAAATTCTACCAATTAAACATGGATTAGCCTTTAGCTTTATCTCAGATTTCTCTAAATATCAAAGATTTCTCTAAATATCACAGTTTTAATTATACATAACTGGTCTTTCTCTGAATCACAGCTGTATAAATCAGTGATATTTAGAAAAGCCTGCCGTTTGACTATTTAGCTGGGACCATTCACAGAATTTGCATAATTGACACCGCAATTAGTAATAAAAAGCTTGAAATTAGCAATGGTTGTAACGGTGGTGTAATTTTCCTTTGTAGATTAATAATAAAATACAGATTAATAAAATGCAGATTCAAGCATTTTGAAATTTCTAAATCCTCCCACAAATTCAAAGAAAATGTTAATCTAATCATAGATGTGTGTTTTTTTTTTGGTTCTAAGGGAAGACTTGGGTTAGGTTTAGCGATAACCATTTAACACCAACAAGAATGTCACATGTAAAGAGAACAAGCAGAATTCACACTGTAGGCTGCTTTTCATAAAATAGGCCACTTCCCCTAGAGGAAAAAAAACATTCTATTGTTTTGTGATTTCCAAGACTAACAAGACCAGAATTTCGTACCTTTTGATGCAGCCCACATAGAGAACCCTGGAATTAACCCCCATCTTAAAGGAGTCAGTAGCTCCAGGCATCCCCTGCATCAGTGAGTGCCCTTGTGTATTATTTAGAAGTGGTCTATAATTCTAGGTATTCTTTCATGATTGTTATGGTTTATTTTTTATTTCTAAAGTATACTGTTTACATTGAAAATAATTCACTTTACCATTTAAACTTTTATTTTCGTACCAACAAATGTATTTTTTTAGCTGTAATATTGGTGTGGAGGCTGCCATCTCTATGCACTGTGCCTGATTCTGAGCTTTGAGAAGATCTCACCAAGTCCTAGGTCATGCTCCCTAGCTCCATAGAACACTTCCTGCTTGGGTGCTATTCTCATGTCTACCATTAGGGAACACCTTTACAAATTAAACAAATCTTTTAGCATAAGTGTCGTGTAGCTGCTAGTAAGCTACCATAGACAGGGCCGGATTTACATACGTGTGTGCCCCTAGCCCTGCTGTTGTTTGTCGCCCCTGTCCCCTACCTTTTATTTGCTCAAATTTTCATCATCGGGACGGAGCAATGGGAATTGACACACATGAAATTAAAATTTCTGAACCAACTTGGATGTGGTTGGGCAGCATGCCGCCCCCTTAAATCCTGCCACCCTAGGCCCGGGCCTAGGTGGCCTCTCCACAAATCCGGGCCTGCCCATAGATCTGTTGATAAACTGCTTGATGGGCTGGGGAGGGAAGGGAGGAGAATTATATCACTCCAACTTGCAGTTTAGCAGTAAACAGTAGCGATTGGTGAATCTGTTTGGTGAATAATTGCGAAACAGTGAACAATAAGTCAATGGAAGTCAAAATATTTTTGACTCGCATAAAATCTTGATGCGCAAATTTTTTTGTCACAGCAGATTATTTTGTCACAGCAGATTTTTTGCCTGTGAATTTTTGCTGCAGTTTTGCGAACAAATTTGTGGATGGCGAATTGTAGAAATTCTCCATAAATCCATGTCTGGCAAATTTATTTGTCCATGACTAATAAACAGTGACTAAACTAATCAGAGCACAAGTCATATGACAGTATCTAGCCCCAAGCCAATTTTCAAATTAAATATAAAAAAATATGCTTTCTCTTTTAAAATTTTTAGTGTAGAATTCTGCTGAAGCAGCACAGTCTACTGATGCAGTATCCCTTTAAGGTTGAGATACAACGTTGAAGAGGAGGCCAACGACTAAAAGGTTGATTTTTGCCTGTGAAATAAAGATATCAATTCTTTTAAATTAACATTCGCCCCTTGCAAAAATCTTGTCTCCAGCTGTCTGTTCATTTATTACACTTGTTAGAAATGTTAAAACCAAAAGCACAGAAACATATAAAGTGGTGGATATCTGTTAGAAACACGTACAATGTGCAAGGGTGACCTGATCTGTGAAAGTTTGCTCACAGAAGTGCTGTTAATTAAAGGACGGGAGTGATTCATCAGGTAGCAAGTTTAGAATGTGATGAAAAAAGCTGTATCATATTAGTTCAGTGTTTAAATGAATGGTTACTTTTTAAAGTATCTACACTAGGCACAAACCATCATTAACAAACATATACTGTTCTATATATGTATTACTGATCTACATACAGTAAATAGCCAGACCGAGTGCATTTTAGTGAGAAGATCGCCATAGACCAGCCATGTTCCTCAGACAGGTTGGTATCTTACAATGTTGTTAGGCTACAGCAGTTTTTGTGGTCTATATACAAAATGCCTGTAGGTGTCAGTGTGCACAAGAGTTATGCTGTGCATATACAGTACTTTCTATACAGCTTACATTGTTAGAGTTAATATTCCAAGAGAGGTTGACAATTACAAAAAGGACAGACAAGGTGGCCAATGATTGAAGGCAGGACAGACAGGATAAGGAAGACATTCGAAGTAGGTACTGCTGGTACAGGAAATAAGTGCAAGCCAGGTAACAAAAGGGTTAAGCAGGTAGCAGGCCTAAGTGCAGACAAGATTGAAAAACAAGATCTGTAAAAAGGCAAGAGTCAAATACAGTTATCCAGCACATGGGAGTCAGCAGTGCAAATGCTCAGTTACCCAATGTTTAGACAAGAGCATCAGTGATACTACAGTATGTGTGTGTGTCGGGGAGTAAATTTATGGAACTGATATTTCCACGATAAACTCTGATTTAATTATTGGCACACTTGCACCGCTGCCATCCTTGAGGCAGGGGCACAGTGTTAGCAGCATCTCTGCTCCGCAACGGGTAAAGAGACATCAGCTTAGAGCAGTGATCCCCAACCAACCATGAGCAACATGTTGCTTTCTGACCTGTTTGATGTTGCTCCCAGTGGCCTCAAAGCAGGTTCTTATTTTTGAATTCCAGGCTTGAAGGAAAGTTTTGTTGCATAAAAACTGTGTGCAGTTCCAAACCAGATCCTCCTGCAGGCTGCCAGTCCACATAGATGCTACCAAATAGCCAATCAAAGCCCAGGAAATTTTGCATACTTATGTTGCTCTCCAACAATTTTTTTTACATTTGAATGTGGCTCACACGTAAAAAAAGGTTGTCTCAGAGCAACAGATCCACATGATTTCATTGTAACATACAAACAATATGAATGCAGTGTTCAATGAACCCACAATCACCAGACAATTCACACTTCTTGGGTAGTAGTAGGAGTTGACTGGTTTTTGATGGTACTTGCACTTGCAATAAAACTCACTGGGGTATTTACAGCACCAGTATTCATAATATTGTTGATTCCTATTTGATGCTAATAGTTCCACAAGGAAACTTTTTCTGAATAAGCTAAATATATTTAAGGTGATATTTCATTTATGTACAATTCAAATTGAAATGGAAATGTTAAGTGAATGTTTGATGAGGGTAAATGTAATGCTTCTAGTATAGTCTTATTCTAGAGAGAATTCAGAGAATTCTTTTAGGGGAGGCTGCTCGTGATAGCAAATATTTCTTTCCCTTTATTGAAGGGGCCATGAATTTATTTTTTGTCTTTCTTTTTTGTCCAGAGACTGTTAAAAATTCAGATCTACCAAATTGTAATTAGCGATGAATTTCATGCAATTACTAAGTGCCATTTCATGCAAATTAGAGAAGGACTGCAAGAAGAAGAGCGTGATATGGTTTTAGCAAGATAATGGAATTTTTCATAATTTATTTGAGATTATATTTGTAGTTTTGGCAGGTAAATGTGACTTGCACTGTCTTTTTATTGTGCCAATCCAAATTTTTATAGAGCAGCAAATAATGTGTACACCACTGCAATATCATAAACATGAGCAGATATTTATTAAAATCATTCAAAGGAAGCTTCATTTCACCAAGGAAAATGCCATATATTTTATCATTCTCCTTCTCTACTACAATGTTAAATCTGCATTGTTGAAAATATACTTCTGTTTTCAATAAAGAATATTATAATTTCCATTGAGAATTCTATAGAGAATAACTAGTTTAGAGTGGGGAAGCAAGGGGGAGGGGCACTCACCAGCACTGCACAGATTTTGCTTCAAGGGGGCAAGACCAAGTGCCCCAGATGCCCATAATGGTGTTTAAAAGAGACAAATTCTAAAACTGCCACATTTTACTCTTCTACTTGTGTAACTCTAAATGTTCCTCTCTCCTGATAACATTGCACATCTCCCTGGCAGCTGCTGCAGCCTTATACAGTATTTGTTGCATTGAACCCTTTCTTGTGGGTAGTGATGGGCGAATTTATTCGCATGGGGCGAATTCGCGGCGAATTCCCGCGATTCGCCGCTGGCGAATAAATTCGCGAAACTGACAAAAAAATTTGCCCAAAAAAAATTGCCGCGCACAAACGAGTTGCGCGTCGTTTTTGACGCGACGCGCCGAAAATGACGCGATGCGCGCCGAAAATGACGCGCCGCATCGGAAACGACGCGACGCATCGGAAACGACGCGACGCGCGTCAAAAACGACGCGCGACTCGTTTCGCGAATCGGCGAAAAATTCGCGAATTTCTCTGGAAATTCGCAAATTTTTCGGCGAAGCGAAACGCGGCCGTTTCGCCCATCACTACTTGTGGGAGTGAAAATGATGGGGAATATTGTTCTGCCTTGGTGTTGGGGAAAATGACCTGAATCTGCTTGTATAAGTGTGTGTATGGCTACATGTGGCAGCTGCACCAAGAGAACAACCAAATCCCAGACTTTATTGTGTGTATATAATTTCCCATAAAGTCTATGTTCTGTCTCAGTCTCCCCATGGATTGGCAGCTCTGCCCAGTGATTGCTAGTTCTTTGCTGTTTACCAGTTCTGCCTCCAAACCATTCCATCTGACACCCAATATACAGTAGCATGTATATGATTTGGCCATACACTTTTTCATATTGTACAAGGGTCACAGAAGATAATTTTACTGGGGAGGGCCAGGGGAGTAAGTTTCAACAAAAAACATTTGCTTTGTCCTTCTCACGTACAAACCTTGGGTAAAAATCCTAGTCCTATTCCTAGAAAACAGCCCCTCTGGCACTGTTGCATGTCCCCCCCTTTAATTACAGGGCTCTGTTGTGACCCTGAATCCCTAACTTATATGCTGCGCTGCAATCATGGGGTGAACACAAGGTTGCATTCTGTTTTCCTTAGGCAGGGCAGGTTGCAAGGTGCAAAAAAACATAATTGAATGCAGCCCAGGTTTCAGTAGTCATAATCCGATTTTATTGTCATCTCAACTGCATATAAGCATACGTTGTGAAATTAAATCGATAAGTTTTTTCCAGCCCTGATAAGTTAAGGAAACAACTAATATATTTATGTTACTAGATGTCAGAGAACATTGTCACGTCTTTAAAAATAAAAAGAAGCAAATTGTCTTTGTATTCATGAGGTCCATTAAAATACCCCCTTTCAAACTATGTAATCGTTTTTCCAAATATCACACACTCCAAATATAGCCCAGTTTCTCTAATGTTAAATGCCAAGGAAAAATCATATCCTGCAAAGTGCATTTACAATTATGGCTGCATATTTTGTTTGAAAGGTACTGATATCATTTGAATTTCAAAATATATTGATTACAAATCAGGGCTATAGAGAATAAAATGTAAAAACCTACAATTCTTTAAAAAAAATAACACTTCTGCTTCATCTCCCAAATCAGCATGCATTACAAGTCCATTATTCAGTTTAATCAAATTCATTTTCATTATATGTAGCAATGTTTTTTGCAGCAGATGTAAAACAGCTTGTAAAATGAAAGTTTTCATGTCAAGTGAGATCACTGTAATGCAGGGAATGCGACTCTTGCTAATGGCCAGTGACTTGATTGCCAAGAAAAAAACTATTCTGTACAATGCGGCATGTTAAAACAGAAGCAAATTAGGCTATATTGATACTTTATTCATTCCACTGAAAACAAATGTTCAAGTTCATCTTGCTTTCTGTCTACATGTATCAGAGACATTTTGGTATATTGCTAAAAAGGTAATGTTTTATTAAAAAAATAAGTCTGGCTTATAGAAAATGATAGCAATCGAAATGGATTCTGATGGTTTATATTTTATATAGTTGTCGAGAAAATAAACTATTTATAATACAGTCAAGAACATTCTGGAAAGCTAAAAGCAGGAGCAGGCGAAAGGGAGAACCTGCTTTTCTTCCTCACTTGCAATAGGAAGGTGAGGGAGCTAGGGTTAAAGTAACCTTAAACATGGGAGAAACAGAACCATTTACTGGTGGAAACCAGTGTTGTTGCTGGATTGACCAGAAACCTACGAGCACACAAATGTAGGCTACAGTAAGAGAGAAAACACTGGTATGAGTTAGGTGCAGGCCCTACAATTGCAGCATTTTCTGTGTTAGCATCTAGTGCAGGATAAGATTTGTGTGTTAGGGTCAATAGATTACATTTTTCTTGACCCACTTTTATTGCTGGCATCATTGTTCCTTTTAATGTTGTGAGTCACTGTAAAATTTTAAGGTGCAGAACAGACAGACCATATCAAAAACATACCTCTAGAGCAGGGGTCCCCAACCTTTTTTTGCTGGTGAGCCACATTTAAATTTAAAAAAGAGTTGGAGAGCAACACAAGCATGAAAAAGTCAATGTGGATGTCAAATAAGAGCTCTGATTGGCTTTTTGGTAGCCCCTATATGGACTGGCAGTCTACAGGAGAGAATGTTTGGCAGGACATTTGTTTTTTATGCAACCAAAACTTGCTTCTAAGCCATTAATTAAAAAATAAGCACCTGACTTGAGACCACTGGGAGCAACATCCAAGGGGTTGGAGAGCAACATGTTGCTCGCGAGCTACTGGTTGGGGATCACTGCTCTAGAGTTTTACTACAAATGTAAGAGGGTGGTAGACAATATTAAGATTATAGGGCCAGTAGGTTGAATTGTCACTGATATAATATTGTTAGTGATGGGCGAAAAATTTGCGAAACGAGTCGCGGGATGCTTTTGACGCGCGTCGCGTCAACTTTGGCGCGCGACGCATCGTTTCCGACGCGCGACGCGTCGTTTCCGACGCGTGTCGCGTTGCGCCGTTTTTGTTTTTTCGTCGCGTCAACTTTTTTCGTCGCATCAACTTTGGCGCGCGACGCGTCGTTTCCGACGCGCCGTTTCCGACGCGTGTCGCGCCGTTTTTGTTTTTTCGGCGAAATTTATTCGCCAGCGGCGAATCGCAGGAATTCACCGCGAATTCGACCCTGGCGAATAAATTCGCCCATCACTAAATATTGTACATCTGAAATTCTGTTTTTTGTACTTACTTTGGAGACTTAGGGGCAAATTCACTAAGCGGCGAAAAAGCGCTAGTGGTGCCATCGCTAACGTTCGCCACACTTCACCAGGCGAATTTTCGCCAGTGCTACGCTGATTCACTAAATTGTGAAGTTACGCTCAGGTCGGTGAATGGTAGTGTAGTTGCGCTAGTGTTACTTTGCCAGGCAAAGCGCATTTACGCTAGCGATGCCTAATTTACATACGGCAAAGTATAATATAAGTATATGTTACAGCCACTACATTACACTACACAAGCCCAGGAAACCTTTAATAAATAAAATAAAGTTGTCCTATTGCCCTAAACATGTGTCCCCTGTATAGTTGAATTGTCATAAGTTAGGAAATGTAGGGGGGGAATGAGGGTAACCCCCCAAAAAAATTTAGCTCTTTTTCAGACTCTCACCCTACAAAAGGTAAAAGACACCAGCATTTTTTTGGGACTTTTCCATTATTTTTTCAAACTCCTATCTATTGTATTGAACTTCGTCTAGTGTAGTGGTAATCTTCAGTAAAACGGTCATCTTAGTGAATTAGCCTAATTGCGATCATTGGTCAGTGCGCAACTTCACCTGGCATTAGGGTGCGAAGTTGTGCTAGTCTATGATCTCTAGCTAAAATTCGGTGTTAGTGAATTTGCAAAGTTGCAAAATGACGTCACACTGGCAAATTAGCGCTAGCGTTAGACGCTTTGTGCTTTAGTGAATTTGACCCTTAGGGTGACAAGTGAAAAATTCTCACATTCCTTTTCTTTTATGTACCTAATAATTAATATTATCATCAAGCTTATTCCCCTAATATCTAAAAGAAAGGGAAACCTAGCTCTTCAAAGTAAGCCAAAACATATTGTATTATACAATGCCAGAATGGGCTGCCATAATACCATGAAAAGTCCAGGTAGGCCCTAACCTTAGTGGGCCCTTTGTCATTTATGAGACACAGATCATTAACTATTTTCTTCCTTTTCCAGGTTCGGCTAACAAGGGGAAAGACGGTTAAGTAAAGTCTTTGGACAGAAGTTCACAGGACAGGATGGAGGCAGATAACGTAGTCAGATCAGGCTGACTTGATCACGTCAGCGCACCTGTGCCTTTAAAGGAACCCAGAAGTGCGCCGCATGTACCTAGGAGAAACCGGCATAGGAAGAAGAGGTGGCGGGCGTCCCACCGAGGGGGCGGAAGGCGTCCCTGCCGTCCCCCCACAAGACCACCAGGGTAAGTTCCTTACAATAGTGCAACAAAGAAAACACACAGGACTGTGCACCCACATAGAATTAATTTTGAAAGTGTCTTATTTTAGGCAACCACCCTAGTTGCTGTAATATCTTTATGTTTAAAATGTAGATTTAAACGAACTGCAGTGGTTACTACAAAATGTTAATCAGTTACATTTGAACAATGGACCTCACAAACATGGGGGAAGCAGAGTTTTTCTCAATAAGAAAGAAAGGTTTTAGGGCTCAGTATGGTGGGTCCTTGATATCAGCATCTCTGATCTCTGGTGGACATTTGTTGTCCCAGTCTGATGCTAAACATATTTTCACATACAAAATAATGTATCAAGGGTAATTCTGCCTAGTGGTTCTATCATTTTGATGTTGTTGAGACCCTCCCACATTAGTAGCTGCACCATAAAATGATATAGTTACCCCCTGCACAAAATGGAACAGTGGCCTGCAACATTATGGGGCAGATTTATCAAAGGTCTAGTGATAAAGGTTTTTTTTTCATCAGATGAACTTGAATTACCTCAAAACTCAAATTTAATCAAATTTAAGAAATAAATTGAACATTTAAAATTTGAACAAATATCATTGAATATTATCGACCTGAAAGCTCATATCAAATTCAAACACAAAGTAAATGCAATTTGAGTCAAGTTTTTTTTTAAAAAAAACTTTAATGGCAGGAAGGCTATTAACATCTTCAAATAGGTCAACAGACCTCCGCCATTAACTTCTACATGTACTTGGCAGTTTGTAGGTGTCAACACATCGACTTACAGTTACTTCAAGGGTCAAGGTATGATAAAGCTTTGAGTTTGGATTTTTACTCGAATTTGTGAGTTTTGACCAAAAATTCAAATCTCAAATTCAAATTGGAATTCAAATTTACCATTCCTACCTCAATCAATCTGCCACCCCCAAAGTAACAATGACCCCAGCAATAAAAGGTATGATTACTCCTATCAATAAAAGTAACATTGACCCCTAACACATTCACTTACCCATGTCCACAAGTGAGTGATAGGAAAACAGTCTCTCCCTCTCATTGCTGATAAATCATTCAATTGTGTTTAGGTGTTTTTGATTGGCCTAAGCACAAAAAGTCCATGTGGGCTCTCTAAAATGAATGGCCCAAGGCAACTACCTGTTCAAGAGGGCAGACATAATACTTCTTCAGTATTTTTTTTTTTATTAAATCTCTAATGAGCACACTAACAAAAAACACACACAGTATGGAATTAGAATTGTTTAATGAAGATATTTTCATTATTAAGTATCTGAATTAACCCGGCACTCAGATGAGGCACAGAGGAAGCTGAGTGGAGGGTATAGATCTGCTTTCCACAGAGAGCCTTTCAATTGGAACTATATACTGTAGTGTTAACAGCTATGTGCCCCAGTTTAATTTTTGCATAGCGTTTTCTCTAAAAGAAATTTACATTTATGAAAACATCAAAAATGAAGCTCTAATGTATTAAGAAAAAATAATAAGAAAGCAGAATTAATTAGAAATACTGTAGAGATAAAAGGAAACAGAATAAGAGCCTTGGGTGATATTTTAAAATAATGGTTTACTTTTTCATTTTACTGGAATACAATCAGACCTGAACATTAATCTTTGTTCCCGTTATGCACTGTAATTGATGTGAAATGTTTGGTAGAATGGGAACGAAAGAAAAATGCTTCCTGGATGTGGCCAAACCGGAATGAGTTACAATAGCAAATCTTGCAGTCAAATGTGTCATAACTTTGGGTTTATGGGCTTGTAAATAGCGCATGCTTGGGAAAAGTTGCATTGATCATTTCATTATATTTATGTTTCATTCCCGAGAGCTGCATATCTCAGAGAAAATTACATTTTATTTCTCAGGTTTGGGACTGAAGCGTTGTAAACAAAATTCATCTGTATAGAGAAATGCAAAGCTTAAGGTTGAAAACGCACAAATATTTATTTTGCAGCATCTGATAAGAGAGATCAATGGGGTGCTCTTTGAGCCAACAGCACCATTTATGGTATATTTAGCCCTTGTAGGGAGAAGACACCATAATGCATTGAAAATTTCAATACTTAAAGGTCCACTTTGGCTTAAAATGTTCCAAATGAATTGAAAGAACTGAAAGAAAATCTATATCTACCTATATCTTTCTCTACATGTAATGTAATATTGGCTGCTATTCATGAAACCCTCCAGCTCCTATATCACTAGCTCACAACACCTCTTAGTTTAAAACATAACAGACAGGCTATAGAGGCACACATTTTCCAAAAATTTAAGAAATCTCTAGGGGGAAAACTGTAAAGAATTGTGATGAATTGCAACAGTGGCATGATTTTTAGGGATTTTGCATGTTTGAAGAATCTATGGCATCTCTACAGGTTTCAGATTGAATAATTTTATTTTAATTTGTTTTTAAAGAAAGTCATGAAAAGTAGCTGAATGTATCAAATCACACCTTAAGTGCAATGCAAATTCACCTTCCCACTAACTCCAATGCTCTTTGAGAGGTCATAAATCAGCCTTACAATCTACTTTTTCAAAACTCCATAATCCATTTATGGACAATTTATAATTAACTGCAACTTAGACACAATATACTGTAGATTTTTTTATGTCGCTTTGGTTTATTGTAATAATTGCCGGGATAATTCAAGTTAAAACTTGCATCTAAACAACTGCTCACTCTTGGGTTTCATAAGCATTTGAATGTACAACTACCATAAGTAAATACAGATAAATGCATTGCAAAGAGAGATTTATATAGCTCTTAGTACATTAAGTTCCTACCGAGTTGATCTGAAGCTGGAGCAAACTGGGAATTACTGCATAAACAGCCATCCCTTGTGCTTTTATTCAGGAATGATAGGACTTTTTTCTGATTGGGAATAAAAGGTAATCCAGATATAACATAAGTCAGCATTCAAGACATGAAGAGCTAAAGGGGAAATCTTATTGATTCTTAAAAGCTAAAGCAATTCAGGAGGAGAATCATAAAGGAATTGGAGATAAGCAGCCTAATCATCTTATACTGAACTTGCTTTATTATATGCAAATAGAAAAATAAAAGGCTGGATATATGTCAAGGCATAAAGCATAGTAATTGATAATTCATAAATAAAATGGCTTAAAATAATGTAGAGAATATGTAGAATATTTAGTACATATTTAGCACATGAATGTGCTATACTTAGGGAAAAAAAAGAACACAATACATTTAAACATTACAGATTGTTAATTTTGGTATAATCATTTACAATTTTGTTTTCATTATTTTTATTGATTTATATATATATAATTGGTGTAGTGCAGTCAAAATCAAAATATTTTATTATTAGATGGTTAAATAAAGAGTAGAGTAAAAGTAGAGTAAAAAAAATGCAATGCCAGAAGGATGAACACAATGTTCTTTTGACTTTACACTGGTTAACCTCTTCTTTGTTTGCTTTGTTCATTTGCATTCAAAGCAGAGGGAGTACTGGAAACGAAAGGCAATGACACATATCATTCCATTTTTAAAAATACCCCATGGGCCCAGTCCCAGTTCTGTTACCTTTTGTTTTGATATCCAGGTTTCCACCAACTGACCCACAGAACTTGTGAACAGTTCCTTTTCATAGTGTAAGGATGTGTAAAATAACCACCCCTAGTAAATACTGGCAGGCAATTCCCCACTAATATAGACATCTAAATGAGTCCTTACAGGGACCTATGTCATTAGTATGCCTCTTGGTATTCACCACAGTAACCAGTTGATGGCACTGTGCTCTAGTATAAAGGTCTGGGTAACCATGTGCTCAGGGTCCATTTCTTTAGCCCTTACCAAGCATGAAGGAAGGGAATGGGTAGTGGAACCTTGGTACTTCCGTCCTAGTAAAGGATAGCTATACTCTGTTATAGGTCACTCTAGGAGTGACAGGTTATTTAGCTGAGCAGCCCAAGGCTCGGACGAGGGGAGTCAGAGGGATTAAGATCCTGGGTACTAATTGCCCAGAAGTAGGGACTAAGTGCATAGACTTAGGGATGTAGAGATTCCCCTGGTTTACACTTAGGAAAAAGGCTGAAAGCTGGGTGTACCTTCCAATTGCTGCTCCACTGTGTGTTCCCTTTCCTGCAGGCATGAGGCTGTTCTATGGTGCTGTGAGTATGATCTATCCTCTGTGTTCTATGTTCTGTCAGGTGCTATAAACTCCTATGTGGATTGTTCTGTTAAACAAACTAAGTTCTCTGGTTAAGCATAAAAAAACCACTGGAGCCCAATTCTTGTGCAAAATTTACAGATGCACTACAACCTACCTCCACAACGTTGCAAGGGCTTACACACAACTGTATTTCAATGTAATCATTAGTAGAGATGGTGCCACTCATTTTATTATAGTTCTACAATAGAATATAGAATAGATTGAGCACCTGTCTCTTTCTCTCTTTTTGCAATCCTCGCTAGTAGTAATGGGCGAATTTATAGCCAGCGTCGCGTCAAAAACGACGCAATGCATCAAAAACGTGCCGCGACTCGTTTTGCAAATTTTTTCGCCAATTCGCGAATTTCGCTGGAAATTCGCAAATTTTTCGGCGAAACTGGGTAGATTCGCCCATCACTTCTCGCTAGCAGTGACAGAGGTGATGGTAGACCTCAGTACAGAAGTTCAAGCCAAAACCTTACTGTATCCAACCATTAATGAAGCCAGGGTGAAGGAACCCTGAGAACAAGGCTTAGAAATGAACAGACTATTACATATGAGAGGCTTTCACTGGAGGGGATTCGTTTCACTGTGGTGTCAATCCAGTTGATAAAAATAAACTTTGCACCTACAACTGGGACTGTATGTATTTAATACTGCCTGATATTATTAATGATTATATAAAGGAAGTTATCTTTCTGTTTAATAGACATTCAGTTTTTGCGTAAGAAACACTGGTGATCATTTTGTCACAGAAACCAAAATTAAAAGGCAACAATGTCTAATGTAATGGAAGGCGTCCAGTTAGGTCCGGATAATAATGATAGTAATTATTTGATCTTATTCACAAGACAAAGAGATTAATTAGAATTGAGTACACTATACTGTGCAGGGGAGGTAGGTTATTACATAAAGTTACCTTCATGAAGCTTTCTGGTTGGTACTGAGTGGAGCTGGTGGGAAAACAGACACACACAATCTACTGCATGAGCTTATTTATAGTTGTTAATAATAACAATGATTAAGATCCCATAAAAGAAAGCTTTAACCTTAGACGTTCAATTCACCAAACTGTAGATTTTATTTGTAACAATATATTTCACACTCTTGTCATACATTAAACACTGTTTTACTCCTCAGGGGAAGAAAAAATTGTTCTCTGAGTAAAGGTTAATAATCTCAAAAAAGAAAAGGAAATACATTTATCAGTTTATACTCTGGATTATTAGCCAGAGCAGAGATTCTATTTTCTTTGTAATTGTGTGCTGGAGCAGATTTTTTTGTCCCTTGTCTGAGAAAAATAAATGTGATTATATATTAATTTTTTTCTTTTAATATACTGTATAATTAATTATTACTTTCAGATGCTGAATTACTGATAACAACATTCAATATTCCCAAACTTGAAAGTATAAAGCAACAGTATGAAGGGTTATTTGTTAAGACCCCAGATACAAGTGCTAGAGAACTAAGGAACATCAAATTTGAATTTGAATATGGGAATTGCTGTGATCTGCACCTAGCAAGGCAGTCATGCTTTTACTGACTGCAGTGCTGCTAAATACAGTGCTTGCAAACTCAGATACTGCTATATTTTTCTGGAAATGGCTGGCATGTCATCATGTAAATATTTTTTGCTTGTTTTGTGCTTGACCCCAACTCTGTCTTTCATATATTACCCCTGTAGTGTGCTGCCAAGATTTTTAAAGGCAAGGAACTCCTAGAAAAGACACATTTGGCACATTGTTGCCTATCAGAGCTCCTTGCCAAAATGCTTTCCTCTGCAGTCATTTATTTTCAGGACTGCATGATGGTCAGTACATGTGCACATAGTCACACCTACAGACCCTGCCTAGATAATAATTAGATCTTGCATAACTAATATCTGTCATTGAATGCATGGTGCTCATGTGCAGAGTTTCAACAGAAGTGTGCTTATGTAAGGTGCAGATGCAATGTCAGATGTTTTATTTAAAGTTTTTTTACTGTAGCACTGTTTAGGGGAAACATGCAAATATGGGAGGAATGATAAGTTTGTATGTACACTTTTTAATGAGCACAAACACATAACCAAGACTCTTGTTGAGGGTTTCCTTTTCCTTTAAGCCCTAGGGTTACAAAGTTCAACTAATTTCACAGGTGAAATTTAACAGCTATCTGTTGGTGGGTTGTACTAGACGAATTACAACCTTTTTTATAATACCCTAATGCAAACTTTAGGGGTCACCTATGAACATTTACATAACCTAAGACAAAAACAGGTACACATCTCCCAAAACCTCAGCATAAGTGTTAAATTAATGTAATATACTTTGAAAAATAAAAGCAAATAACACAGTTGCTACTTACTGTATGTGCTGGTAGAATCCTGCCATATGTTATTAAACAAGGACATCAGGTGTATTTTCCTAATCAGTTTAATCAACAGTATACATACATGGTAGACACATTACAGTGAAATCCTTATGATGGTTTGTGGTGCAATAAAAACACAAATATTCACCAGCTGTTTTTTCTTTCTCATGTCACACTAAAACAACAAGTATTTCTTGAGATGCATGCCTATGTATTATGATTTACAGTCAGCGGACATAAATGTGAGGTCCTGTAGAGGAATGGGACCTGTTATCCAGAATGCTGAGGACCTGGGGTTTTCCAGATAAGGATTTTTCCATAATTTGGAACTTCATAACTTGAGTCTACTAAATGTCAATTTTTCAATCAATAAGCATTAATGATATCTTAGTTTGTATCCAGTACATGGTAACGGTTTATTATTATAGAGAAAAAATATGTTTTAACATTTTGAATTATTTAATTAAAATGAAGTCTATGTGAGACATCTTTTCCATAATTTGGGACTTTCTGGGTTTAAGTTGAGTGTATATTGGCCCCAACTACAGTTATCAAATATTACAGTGGGGCATAAAGTCTTAGGTTTGATTCCAAGAAGGCTCTACCTGCAAGGATTTTGTATATTCTCATATACACGGTCAGACTGGCCCGGTGGGACACTAGCAAAAAACCCGGTTGGCCCCAGCCCTCATGGGTCCCCGACGGGCCAGATCCCCCTCTTCCAAACTCCTGGACAAAAAAAAACAATTTGTGGCGCCGCGCTCACCGCGCACACCGTGCGGCACCGGTGCACGCTGTGTGCTCAAGCGTGCCTTCTTGCGCACACTGAGCATCACCGATAGGGGCCATAAGGGGGGCCCTGGACACTGGCCTGGTGGGTCCTGGGCCCCCCAGTCTGACCCTGCTCATATACAGACTCCAATTTCCTCCAGAAAACATACAGGAAGGTTAAATCGTACAGATTGTAGATTGTAAACTGAAATGAGAGATGGATTGAGGCAATAACTACGCTACTGCTACTGCAGAATGCTAGGTTCCTGGTACAATGCTTTGTCATTCTTGAATTTTCAGTTAGGATTAATTTTCTACAATGTTATTTCTGATTTACCAATCAGATTCCTTACATAATCTCCAGCTCTGAGCTTGTTCATTGCACAATTGCTTGAATTTGCCATACCTTGTCCCCAGTTTTGATATTCTGGTTGATATTCTATCTCCTGATTCATTCTATGGTTGTTTATGATTATAGATGTTGGGTGCAGCGACTACTCTCATTCTCTGGTAAGTATTGTAAGTATTGAAAGAATTGGGCCAGATTTATTACAGTGAGAACAGTTATCTCATGGTTTATCATGTGAAAACTCATGGATGAGATTCAATTTGAGGAGAAAAAACTTTCTCCTTATTCGGTTCCAGTTTTTTCCCATAGTTTTTTGTAGAGTTTTCACATGATACTCAGTAAGATAAGTTTTTTCTGAATTATATTGCATGTCAAATTGAATCTTGTCCATTTGTTTTCACGTGATAAACCTTTTTCTCACTGAATTAAAGCTGGCCCATTATTGGGTACCATTACAGATGAAGCCACTTTGGATTGTGTGTTTGACACAGAATAACTTAACTCAGATATCCCATTTTTCCCACTTATCACATAATATTGTGTCACAGAATCCCATCCAATTAAAGAATTCACCATTGAAAACAATGGTGATTCGGTATGCTAATGAAAAGGTTAAATGCATTAAATGAGTTAAGATGACTTTAGATAACACAGTTTCTTCAATTAACCCTAAGTCACGACGCATTTAACACACAAATCCAAGTGTCTGCATCTGTAACTGCTTTGTGAGTTAAGAACAATTCTAATTACTACAGAAGTGTCCTGTACAATTCTTTCCAGTAAACACAGGGGATATTGATGGACTCCCCAAGAAATCCATTCTAGTTTCTTGGCATTTTGAGCCACATTAAAAACACAAATAAAAGGAGGGCACTCCAAGAAGCAAAAACAGAAAATTGCACATAATGGGTTCGCACACTCTAAAAAATATACAAATAAAAGGTGGTATGAAATAAATTTCTTTTATGTAGATATAAAATGCATACAAAGTAGTGATGGGCGAATTTATTTGCCAGGGGCGAATTCGTGGTGAATTCCCGCAATTCGCTAAAAAACGCCAGCGAAAATTCGCCTAAAAAATTCGCTGAAAAAAGTGAGCCGCGCGCGCGCCGTAAATGACGCGATGATGCAACGTGCGTCAAAAACGTGCCGCAACTCGTTTTGTGAATTTTTACGCCAATTTCGTGAATTTTCGGCGAAGCGAAACGGGGTAGATTCGCCCATCACTAATACAAAGTAGATCAATATCTTATACAAGACAATTTAAACATAGTAATGCTAATAAGTATATACATACCACCAATTTCTGGAAAAGAAGAAAAACAAACCACAAGGAATGGATACATTTTGCCAAAGGATGAGAATACCGCAACATTTCGGCACACTAGTCTTTGTCAAAGGGGATTCTGAGCCACATTCACATATCTGTGGGTGGTAGTAAGTGTAGATCCCCCTTTCTAAAAGGTTAATTTATTAGTACACTGAGCGGATGGTTCGTCATCCTTATGTTGCTGATAGCTACATAACATCACTCAGCAAACATCGAGTCGGAACTCTAGACAGTGTGCGGAACGCATTTTAGGACATCATCCTGTCATTTTGATGTGCTACATGCGCCGTCCTATTG
>CM044448.1:52749955-52893188 GCA_024363595.1 Xenopus borealis
GTAGCATTTGCGGATGGGTGAGTGAAAAACTACACGATGCTGCATTCCACACCAATAGGATGGCGCATGTAGCACACCGTTTACACAGGACGATGTCCTAAAATGCGTTCCGTAACAGTGTCGGATTGGGACACCGGGAAAATACCCGGCGGAGATCCACATTTGCTGTTAGTCAGGGCCCCCCTTCCGACCCCTGGACCCCACAGCTGCTGCGGCGCACAACTGAGTGTAAGCGCACAACACCCCCGCCGTGCTGACACTCTGCAAAGAGCGTTCACTTATGCGCAGGCGTGCACACACACTACATATTGGGTGTCAGGCGTGCGCATAAGCGCATTCACTTGTCGGAGCAGCAGCACGGCGGAGGGGGGCATTGCTTATGTGCTTAGTGGTGCACAGCAGCAGCTGTGGGGTCCGGGGGTCAGAAGGGGGTCTTGGCTAGCAACCCCGGTGGGCCCCGGGCCCTCCAGTCTGACCCTGACTCTGGAGCCTAGATTTTGATGGCTATGTTATTTAAGAGACAAAGGATAGTCAAAAAGATATAAGGGGAATGGAGGGCAGAGAATATTTGCAGCCAGCAAAAGGTGCAACAAATTTGATGGGGCTATGCTGACTTATTTTCATCGTGGTCCAAACAACAAGTTTAGCTGCTGACAAAGGCATGATAAACGTTTCTAAGTGTTTTTCATTCACTGTCAATAGGAGTCTGGAAGGAGCACACAACAATAACTGTTCTAGATGGCCTCCATCAGATACAGGGGCTGGTATCTTAACATAGTCTGGTAATATGCTTTGTAATATAAACCCTTAATGCTTATATCTCCTCTTTCACCATCACTGAGGCCTGTATTTGCATCATCACAGTATGCAGCATAATATAGTATATAGGGTGGGAGAATATTTTTAAAAGGGAGCAAAATACAGGTGGGGGTTCAGCATCAGACCTGACCTATGCCTTGGCCCTGGACAGGTATTCAATCAATAATGGTTAAATATTATACATTAGACATGTTGGTTATAAATATTCTATTTGTATACATTCCTAGCGGCAAGTTGCATTCACCTAGTTGTGTTGCCAATATATTTTGTCTGGTGACGTGGCTTTTACTTTAAATCCCATGCCTGTTTTCTTAGCACTAAAGGGCTGTATTTGGACTTTACATCTGCTGATTAATTACCAAGAGAAATGTGACTCCTTGTATCCTTTAATGAAGTTATAAAGCCAGATGTTGATGTTGAATCTTTTAACTTATGAAGGCTAGCATCTGTTACTCGCCACCAACAGGTTTACAGTGCAATTATTTTCTCATTCTCTGGCATCTGCTAGCTACATTCTAGTATACATCCCTTTTTACAGTGTTACACTATTTGTTTACTGCTGTTAATGAAGACAGCTTGTGTAACGCATAATGTTTCAGAGTCCTTGATAAGTGAAATCTCAGTGTCCTTAAAGAGACAGAGAAATTAAGATTCTATGTTTGCCAGTGCTATAATTCAAAATGTTTATTAATGATCTATCTGTGCCAATAATAATAAGGGAAAGCATGGTACAGCTTTTCATTCTTTAATTTACAATTTTTTCAGCAATAAACGTTCGGAATGATGAGCACAACTTCTTTTCTAGGCTAAGACCTTAAATCCCACCCATATTAAGTGGAAGGTATTTTGCTAGGTTATGCATTATAAAACCCAAATTGGCAATGCGTATGCACACTCACGGGATATGTGAGAGCAGTCAATTATCACTGGGATTATTTCATTCGATATCATTTACATAATGATAGATTTTTTTCTTGAATATCATGTAATATTTTTATTTTTGCAGAATACATAATAAGGGAGGAAATTTTATCTGGACATTTTGATTCAAGAGGCTCAACATATACTGTACCTACATGCCATTTACTTAAAGTAGGCTTAAATCCTCCACTATTGTGTTTGTGCTCCTGTTCTGTCTTTACTACATGTTACCTCAGGTAGTGAGTAGCTTGAAATACAGCTAAACACATTCCTTCATCAATTCACTCAGATTCTTGAGTTTCAGTTTTGTTAACAAAGGGGAAAGTGTGAAACTGGTTTTATGCAAACTATCAAACAATGCTGGGGGCATAACAGCTCCCAAAATTCCCAATCTGCAACATATAATGGAAACGGGGACACGCCCTCATCTCGGAGCAATAGGTTATGGAGGGTTATGCAATCATGATCCAAATGTAGGAATGGCACAAAAACTGGACTTCACTCCAAAAATGTGTTGCAAGTAAAAAAAATTTTATTCTGCAAAAAGGGTCATCTCAAGAAAATAGCCTTATGCATTTCGGGCCTTTTGGGCACTTAATCATAGGCTAGAAATGTACTCCACCACAGGAAATATTTAAATCATTATACACAAATCAGAAAAGTGTTTTGGACAACCAATAACAAGGCTTTTTACATGAGTGAGTAAAAATATACACCAATCAAAAGGACATTTTAAACAGCCAATCAAACCACTACAAAAATGATAAGTTTGCCCAGAAAAGCAGGAACCGAAATGCAAAAGATTAAAAATATAAATCCGTATGGAAAAACTGTATCTATGCTATAAGAGAAAGCCTTTTTTGTGATCAAAGTTTGTAGAGTAAACATTTTGTACATTATTATTACCAATGTAAACAAGCTTTTAAGCTTTTTATTTAAGTAAGGTGATAGAGTGAATATTGTATGGATTATTGCCTGATGTAAACAATAAGAAGTTAGTTTAAATGTTTAGAGAATTATTAAACATAGGTACCATATAGATTGAAAGTGTTTTTTTGTAGACTAAGTTCTAAACGAAGCAAGAAACATTGTATTCTGCATTCATTCCTTCTGGTTGTCTTGTTACCATAGGAGGGTTATAGTCCATTTTGCTTGTACTATGGTGTGGACAGGAGAAGGTCTGGTAATGTAATGAATATTTTGCCATACATTCACTGTATACATCTTTTCCCTTGTTGTTGTTCTTAACCTATGTATTGGTTGCCAAAACACATCTTTAAGTGTCTGTTTTCCCTGATGAAAGTTCCTGTATGGAACTGAAACATTGGATTCAATAAAACCTACCTGCTTTGACACCATATTATATATATATATATATATATATATATATATATATATATAATTATGTCATAGAACCGCTTGAAGTGAATCAAATTGTGTTTATTAGCATAAACATATGTGTCCAACGTTTCGGCCCACTTTTGGGCCTATATCAAGGATACATAAATGCAGTGCTTTATGTGTATTTATACCCCCACCCACTTCCGAGATTTTAGCGTCAAACATGGCGTCAGCAAAGTTTGAATTACATCACAAGTTTAAACTCTCACAACTACAACCACTGTGAATGCTTTAGAGAAAAGGTTATGAAAATTCATATATGTGTGCATATGAAAGCAAAAACATCTTGGGTCATTGCATGTTTAGAAAGTATGGTGCGTTCTATAAGCGTTTCATAGATGATAATTTCTTTCCGATTGAAGATTTGCAACAGTCAGATTCACTTTGAAATATGATAAAGAACAAATCGAATTCCTTGATGTCAAAATTTGCAAAAAAGAGCAACCACCTAAAACACCTGCTAAACTCCTTGCCTAAGTTGCAGATGTTAATGGTGGTACGCATTGACAGTGACCCAGAAAAAAGAGCCCAAGATTTGACAACAATAATGGGTACAAAATTCCATGAGCGGGGTTACCCTGAGAAATTAATAGACGATACCAAACAATGGTCTTTAAATCAGGACCGTAGAAATGCATTATGGGAAGAAAGCAACACTAAGAGCAAACACAAAAAACCTGTGAAGGATATATACTATGTAAGCTAATATGGCACACAATCTGAGCATGTATGCCATAGTGTAAAAAAACACTGGGAAATAGTAACCAGCGATGACAACCTAAATAAAATATTGCCAAGAAAGCCGAAATTCAGCTACAGAAGGGGCAGGAATTTAAAAGAAAATGTAAGCCCTTCTGACCCCACAGACAAGTACATGACAGTACAAAAGCAACATTTTCTAACACAACGCCCAGGAGTATTGGGGGATGCACTCTATGCAATAGCCTAATTACTGGAAACACCTTCACACACCCACAAACAGGCAAAGAGTATGACATTAAGCATAGGATGACCAGTACTACATCCAATGTTATTTATATAATAAAATGTCCCTGTGGGTTGATGTACTGTTGGAAAACTATTAGGCAATTCAAAGAACGAATGAGCAGGTCCAGTATCACTAAACCCCGACAAACATGAAAAAGAAAAGAAGGATAAGGATAAAAATAAAAAGCAAGATATATTGCAACAATTAGTGGCAAAACATTGGGCTGAAGCGAAACACAGCCCTGCATCTTTTAGGTGTATGCCAATCGATCAGGTTAAAATTAAACCACGAGGGGGAGATCATGCACTGGCCATACTTAAAAGAGAGGCTTTTTGGATACATGAGCTAAATAGTGTTGCCCCAAAAGGTTTAAATGTCAATTAGTACGAAACTGCTTTTAGCAGTAAACAAATTATATATATACAGTATATATATGTATATATATATATATATATACACACACACACACACACACACACACATATATAATTTGTACAGCAGCTCCCCCAAGGGAGAAAAGGGAAGAAGTGGAACCCCAGAACAGCATAGGGTCCAGTGAGTATCAGATACTTGAACAGTCTCTCTAGGAGAGTCAGCCAGACTTAGGGCCACCTTTATTGAGCAGCTCTTTGCTCCACCGAGGTGGAGTAAAGAAGAAATTAGATTCCCAAGGGCATTGTGGCCAAGCCAGGCAACTAGTGATAGGGTATAGGGACTTAGATAGATCCCACCTTGGTTACACATATGATAACTCAGGGGAAACAGTAGAAATTCTAACTAGATTGATTTTCCTCACCAAAACATTACTAGAGGGAAGGCTCTGCAATTGTTTCACTATTGTGAACGTACTGACAACTCTATAACTGTGCTCTGTTTTGTTGCTATTCTCTTTTATGGATCAGTTTGGTTGATGTTCATGAACCACTGGTGCCCACTTATTATGCATCTGACGTATGTTGCAGAGCTTTACATAGATTATACATCATTCACATCCCTCTGCTCCAGTGATGCTTAAAATCCTTATCACTCAGACACACTATAGTCAATTGTATCAGGAGTCACCAGAGCTGCTTCTATGCTTTTGGAACATTTGAGGAAATGGAAGTGCCCAGAGGAAAGCCACACAGAAAGGGAGAACACACAAGGGTATGTTTACATCAATGCAGTGTGCAAAGTGCAAATATGAGTGCAATTATCCTTTTTTTTTTTCAAACATTGGAGTCACAGCATCAATGTGATTGCAAAGGATACTAAATCTGATGCAATTTTCTATATTTGGCAGAATTAATGCAATTGCACTTGTACTTTTTTTTGTCTAAGGAGCACATAGACAAAAGTGTCAGTTTCCTCATCTAACACCACCAAAGTTCACCTCACTTCGACAGATGTATTATCACAACACATCTCATATTTAATAAAAATCGTAAGTTCATTTTTTCAAGAGAAATGTGGTGAATTTTCACCTGGAATACATTCTCTCTCTTTCACCATTATACTACAATAGTAGCGATGATAATTTTCTAGAGGATTTTTGCCATGAAAAAAATTAGCATGGGAAGGGCGATGTTGATTATGAGATATAAAAGTGATGTCTATTTTTCTAATGGTATTTTGCCAGCCTGAACCTGGAGAAATTTTCAGAGATATTAATTTACGTCAATGCAAAGAGAATTTTCACCACTGCAAAGTTGATTCTCCAAAACTTGGTGTATTCTCCTTCCAGTAAATTGGTGATGTTGAGTAGTGATGGGAGAATTTATTCGCCAGGGGCGAATTCCCGTGAATAAATTTGCGAAACGCCAGCAAAATTTCGGCTGGCGAAAAATTTGTCTTTTTTTTACGCGACACGCCGAAAACGACGCGATGCGCGTCAAAAGCGTGCCACGACTCGTTTTGCAAATTTTTCACCAATTCACAAATTTTTCGCCAATTCGCAAATTTTTCGGCCAAGCGAAACTCGGGAGATTCGCCCATCACTAATGTTGAGCAGAATCTTAATTTTTAGTGAAACTACTCTAAATTTTCATGTTCACCTTTTAGGGAAATATGTTCCACAAGTGACTTGTGTGCCCATAACTGCGCATTTGGGGTTCTGAACCTTGGGGCCTGCATTCGTGTAAGCCATCAGGCTGCCACAGTTGTGGACGATTGGGGAGCGGGTCTGGGCCCAACCCTGTACACTGCAGCATTGGATGTAGGATGTGGAATGGGGAATCTCTAGAGTTACAACCTAACTACTGTTGTAGTTTGAGGCTTCCCCAGTGTCAATAGGCTTGATTCAGAACAGATGACAGGAATGAGAGGCACTAAGTGCAACTATGCTGCAGCACTAAGAAAGCATTTCATACAAGTACCTTTAATAAAAGTGGTTTTACTTGCAACCTGCTGCACACTGCTCTTGCTCAAGTACATTAGTCCTATAAACTCCTTGTAGAATGTGCCCTAGCTGGAATCAAATTTAGGGCCCTAAATCAATTGAAATTGTTGCAAATCCTAGTGTGGGGGGTTGAAGATTTAGCTTCCTTATCTGTCTAAGTTTTAGACAGCTGGGTCCATATTTAAAGTTTAGAGGGTAAGCTGTTTCCTTATCCTGTTATCCTAGTGTGAGATAGTTCTGTAATACTGTTGCTAACTCCAGGAGAGACCAGACCAATTTGGTCCAACATGTGGGAAGTTAAGGCAGAGATTATTTAGCAATCTCACCAAACATGCAGATCGCATTGTGCACTGTCAACCTCTTTTTTTTTTTGTTTTATATAGTCATAATATTGAGTTAACTTTTAGTTTAATGCAGAGATTGATATTCTGGGACAATTTGCAATTGGTTTTCATTTTTTTATTGTTTGTGGTTTTATAGTTATTTAGCTTTTTATTCAGCAGCTTTCTAGTTTGCAGTGTCAGCAATTTGGTTTCTAGGGTACAAATTACCCTAGCAACCCTGCATTGATTTGAATAAGAGACTGGAATATGAATAGGAGAGGGACTGAATAAAATGATAGGTAATAAAAATGCAAAGAAACAGAAGAAAACTGCAAATAATTAAAAAAACTATGAAAAATAAACAATGAAGACCAAATGAGAAGTTTCTTAGAATTGGCCCTTCTACAATATACTAAAAGTGAACCACCCCTTTAAAGGAAGTTTATGATATTTGAACACCTAAACACAATGGGCAGATTTAAGGGTGAATTGGTCATCGGTAGCGAAACTTCACCAGGAAGGACAATTCGTGAGGGAAAGAGACCATCGCTATTGCAGTATCACATCCTATAGCCAGATGAATTTTGTGCAAATTTTACAGGATTTTACCTCTTTCAACAAAGTTTCCTTCACCAGCTTTGACCAGCTAAACAGATAAAATTAAGCTACATCCCCCTCAATCATATCCTGAATGCGAAAATCATACTTTTGTTTAAAATGCTGGCATTTTTTCACATTTTAAAATGGATTGTCTTTAAAAGTTGTAAATTTTTTTTTTCCTTTTTTTTACCATCTGAGGGACATGCCACATCTGTTTTAGGGTGGGCTCGGGTCTAGGGCATTAGAGGATCACTGTTGCCTTTTTTTAGCATCCTTGAACATCTTTACAGTATAAATAAGTCGCCGCTGCAAACATTTGCACCAACAGCTCTTATAAAGAAGTATATAACAGCTTTATGAACTTGCCCTATTCAAATTGACTGAATCATAAGAGAACTAATGAAGATTCGCCATGCAGAAACAAATGTCAGTGAGAGATCGCTATGAAATGTTCGCTCTTACAAGTTAACGCTAACTAAACTTCGCCATTGTTCGTCACATTTTAGTGAATTAATGTAGTGGTAATGAATTTGCACCTGGGGAATGGTGAAAATTCACCCTTTAGTGAATTTACCCAATTGAACACTAATTCCCTCATAACTCCATTTGTATAGTCCTGTAGATAGTTGGCCTTTTACCATATATATCTTTGACTCTTGATATAGATCAATTATTATTGTTGGTATTGGTTAGAATGTTAAGAATACTTAAGTGAGAACAACTGGGACTTCTGACACAGAGGCCCACCACCACTCTGATCCCTCCGCCCCCACGCAGCAACCCATCTCCCCTGCACTTATCTGTTCTGTTGATTGGGGCTAGAGGAGGGCTAGATCAGAGGGGAGCAGACAGGTGCGGGTCTGGGTGGTGGAGTGTTCCACCAGCCCAGTGTGACCCAGTGTATTGCGTGGGGCTTTAATAACTTAAAACAAAGCAAAAACTCTAAGGATAAAATTCTTAAAATAAAAGTGTCATTGTAAGACAAGTGTGAGAAATATTGTAATTTATTTGTTTGAGTAAATGTCATTTAAATGTACAAACAACAGTTAATCTGCTGCTTTAACCAGTTGTGTCATAAAACTGTGATTTACAACAACAATCTTTGTGAATTGCTCTTGGTTCTGGTTCATAACACATAACATGTTGGAACTGACATATAATTTCTGTTGTTAATTAGACTTATTCTGCATGTTGGTTGCTGATACAATATGTATACTATGTAAAACCTCATTTGCTCATATGCTAATGTGCCTGCATGCCAACTGTAATGCAAACAAGCTTTTTTCACAACAGTTTTGTTGCACTTAAATGTTTTAAAACAGGGCTGTCCAACGGGTGTGTGCCATACTTTGCCTGCCCTATGCTTCCTGTGTGTGTTATACATTGTCTGCTTTATGCTCTATTTATGTGTTATACTCTGCTTGCTCCATGCTCCCTATGTGTGCCATACATTACCTGTCCTACTCTGCCTGTGTGTGCCATACTCTGCCTTCCCTAGGCTCCCTTTGTGTACTATATTCTGCCTGCTCTATGTATGACTACAAAGACATAGGCCTAAATTCCCTAAAGCGCGAAGCGTCTAACACTAGCGCTAATTCGCCAACGTGATGTCATTTTGCAACTTCGCAAATTCACTAACACCGACTCTGGTGAATTTTCGCTAGCGAAGTAGATAGACTTGTGCAACTTCGCACCCTTACGCCAGGCTAAGTTGCGCACTGACAAATTATGCAAATTCACTAAGATCAAAATTTTACTGAACTTTACCACTTAAGTTAGACTTTACTTCGCCTGGTCAGACCAGGCGAAGTTCAATACAATAAATAGGAGTTTGAAAAAAAATTGTAAAATTTTTCTAAGTCCCAAAAAACGCTGGCTTGTTTTACCATTGTAGGGTGATAGTCTGAAAAAGAAAGATTTTTTTTGGGGGGGTTACTCTCCTTCCCCCCTACATTTCCTAACATATGGCAACACAACTAGGGGGCACATGTAGGGCAATAGGACAACTTTATTTAATTTATTAAAAGTTTCCTGGGCTTGTGTAATGGAACGTAGTGGCTGTAACATATACTTCTATTATACGTCAAAGTTCCCGCGGTATGCAAATTAGGCATTGCTAGCATAACTGCACTTTGCCTGGCGAACGAACGGTAGCGCTACTTCGCTAACGTTCGCCGCCCTAAGTGCAAATTCGCATCTTAGTGCTGGCGAAAATTTGTCTTGCGAAGTGCGGCGAACACTAGTGAAGCCAACGCTAGCGAATTTTCACATCTTAGTGAATTTGCCCCCTAGTCTCAGTTACTTAGGTTACAAAATGGGTCCTTATGTATCCAGAATTATCTTTCATGATTAGTTTATATTGTATGTCCTCCATACAGTAATCAGTCTATATATTTGCGTGTGTGTGCACACATTCAAATGTCTACTGTCTTTTGTAGGTGGGTGGGAGTCACCATTTAACTGTGTATGTGCAAGTGGCTGTAAATTAAATGTTATGAATGAGTAAGCAAATGAGTCAGTGTGACAATGTATTTGCTTTCAATTAGATCAGGCAACAATTAAGCCAATCCATAGATATTTCTGATGGAGTTTTGTCAATTCTCAAATAAATAACAGCTAGACAAGACATCTATAAAGCATGCCTTCCAACACTGTCTCTGTGCTGGCAAACTGACTTTACATTGACCTCAACATTTAAAAAGATTAGAACGAGAAAGGTTACCTTGCACATTCTTTTATGTCTGAATCCCTTCTATTGATATTGTGTATGCTTTTAATGGAGGTGAGAGGTCGATCTCAAACTCATACCATGGATGTCTCTGCAGATCATTGTATTAAGGTTCACTTTGTTTTACAGTACTTTGGCTCATCGCAACTTTTCATTACGCCGGTCAAAGTTACAGGAAACAAAAACTTCACAAGGCATTCTCAAGGTGATGGAATGAAAGGATGTGCCCGAAGGGTTAATATTGACACACAAGTTGAGTTTATATTATGAGCTTCATATAGTAATTTAGCTTCCTGTATAACCCAGAACAAAGGCCAAATCACAGCAACTGGTCTTTCTGCAGTCACAGAATACTGAAACATTATTTCCTAGAAGTAATGAACATGCTCCTGTTTTGCTGCAGCTAATAGGATACCGACACTGAAAATATCAAACCTATTATTCTAATCAGTTAAGAAACGATTACATTTAAGGCAGACGGGATGACAAATTGGGACTTCTAAATATTAATGTCATGCTCTAAATACTGTAGGTATTGGTTTTGCTTAAAAAATATTTTACTTGAAAGTCAAACTGTATCTAGATAAACTGGGCAAAATGTGTTTAAATGAGAACTCCAGTGAAAAACAGCTTTTGCACAATGAAAGTAATGTTACTTTGCAATAGCCGTTAAAAATGTCAAAGTTAAAAAAGTTGTTTATAAATTATACAAACACTGTTGCTCTTTACTTGTACTCACATAAGTCATAAACCAACGGTATAAAGATGCAAATGGGGGCACACTAGTCAGATTTGGCCATGTACTTCCATGCTTTTAAATTGCATGTTCATGGCATGTGCTTATCGCAGTTTACCTCTCTGTAAAACATTCTGTACCTTGTGCTGTTGATCTTAAGCCCCAAGGAAGTGCAAGGGGACATTGATGATGAAACCAAGTAGGGGCAAAAACTAAGGGGCCAATTTAAAAATATTCTGGAATAGTCTGTTTATCTTATTCAGCTTTTTTAGTGTATATTTTCATAGTTCCTTAATCTACTTCTATTTTTTGTAATTTATGTCATAACATATCAAGTATAAAATCAATAGAATCCAGAAACACAAAAGTATGCCAAAAGTTGTAGCGGTCATGTTGACATTAATAGAAGCTTTCCTTCTTTTCATGCAAAGGTCTTTCTTTTATTCATGGTTGTAGAAGTTTTGTTGATCCGAAGGTTCGTTCATAAAAATGTAAGGTTTTCTGACTTTTTTCCAGATTGCTCAGTGGCTAGTGATGGGCGAATGTATGCCCTTACGCGAATTGGCAAAAAATTTGCGAAACGAGTTGCGTCACGGTTTCGTTAATTTATTCGCCAGTGGCGATTCACGGGAATTCGTCGCGAATTAGCGCCTGGCGAATAAATTCACCCATCACTATCAGTGGCTATATTAATGTGTGCCTTTTATAATCTTTTAATAACTGTCATGTCATTCATGCTTTTAGAGAAAATTGGGGTAAAGACAAAATATTGTCAATGAGAAAAGTTGAAAACAGTTGCCTTTGGAGGAACAAATTTTCCTTCGTGCAAATTTAATTTAGCTTTTACAAACCTGGAAACTGCTTAGTAACCCTTTCCAACAAGGGAAGAAGGTTAGCAAATTTTATTGTACTCGCCAGTGTGCAGTGAAAGTAAAAAAACTTATTACTGAAAAAGTTATGTTTGCTCCAGAAGATTACGACACCTTCAAGCACTTAAAATTGCACAATTAAAATTTGCAATGCGATAACAGTTTAAAGAAGAATATTACATTGTGAAATGCAAATTTTTATTCTTTGTGACTTTTATTACACTCTTTGCTACTTTCATTCTTTTCACACATTCCCCTAAATTAGTTTTCAAAAAACTCTTAAAGGAAAAGTAAATGTTTTTCTTTTTCTTTCTGTAAATTTGCTCTAAACAGCCCCCCAGATTAATGTACCTTAGTCCCTGCTGCAAGTCTGCTCTGGTTTCTGTGTTATCAGCAGCTTGTTTCACCTTCTTCCTGGTGCAGAGTGAAGCCCAGCCCCTTAGTTTACTGAGCAGTCCATTTGCTGCTGTTCCACAATAGAGAGGAAGAGGGAGCAAGTGTTTCATTAGTAAGCTAGTTTCCCCAAGCAAAAGGTGCTGCACACACTGCTCTCTGCTATGTCATAGTATGCAAATGATCTCCTGGACTAGTCCAAGATATAAGGTCAGCTCAGTAAGCTAAGGGGCTGGGCTTCACTCTGCACCAGGAAGAAGGTGAAACAAGCTGCTGATAACACAGAAACCAGAGCAGACTTGCAGCAGGGACTAAGGTACATTAATTTGAGGGGCTGTTTAGAGCAAATTTAGAGATAGAAAAAAAAAACGTTTACTTGTTCTTTAAGGCAAGGCCAGACGGGGAGACTCGGGGGAGATCTGTCGCCTGGCGACTTCTCGCTGCGACGAATCTCCCCGAATAGCTAGTCAGCGCTGTGCACTCGGTAGGCGTAAAGTCGCCTGCGCTTGTTCACACGCAGCGGCGCAATTTTAAAAGTTGCTCAAAATTGCCTCCCAGATTTACTAAGGGAATAGATGGGAATACTGCGGGAAGTAAAATCCTTTGAATTAGAATATCGAATTCAAAGGATTTTACCGTAATTTGATTGGTCGAACGATCAAATAGAAAAAATTTGATCGATAAAATCGTTTGAATCGATCGAATTCAATCAAATGTTTTTATTCAATCAAAAATAATGAAACCCAATTTGGTAGCTTTGATCTGGCGAACTAGACAGTCGAATAAAAATTTAAAGGGGAAGTACTTCGACTGTCGAATAGTTGAATATTTGAATAGATTTTTATTTGAATTATTCGTATAATTCGATTCAATCAAATTTTTAAAATTCATTGGTCGAAGTGGTCTTCAAAAACATTCCAAAATTTTAATCTTTTTGAAAATTTTGTGAATTTAGTAAATCTGCCCCTTAATGTATAGGAGCTCTGTGTTGGCAATGAAGTAACTACCATAGGGGCAGCAGGCATGGGTACACGTTGGCCTACCATCCCATAGGGTCACTGCAGGGATAACTTGTCATGTTCGACAACAGAATTTGTACACATTTTTGCATAGTATTGGGTGAGGGGTGAAAGTTTTGCCCCAAAGGCTCATGGGACTCTAACTAAACCACTGAGCCCTGCATGCAGCAAGTAAAGTGCCATTTTATGTGTGTGTGCCCAAAATTACTAAAGTCATGCAACTAAAGGCCATATAAGTATATGTCCATGTCATGGCCACATTCCACCTTTACCTTCACAATTTCATAATGAGCTGTTGGTCGTTATTCTCAAATTCAGGGATGCACTGTTGCACATGGCAACATTAGCAAAAGAGCCCTCCATTCTTTTAATTAACTTTAAAAATTATCTGCACAGGCATGTGGTAGAAATCAACAACTGCCACCTGAGCATGTTGTTCACTGGAAGACTGAGTAATAATAAACCACTTTCAAGTTAAAGAAGAATATAGAGACCAGATAAACTGTTCTTAGCATTCCAGCTCAAATGTTTATTGCCGTTTTTTTTAATACAGGAAAAAGTTCCTGGGTGCTATCTCCAGTTACAGTATAAAGACATTAAGTATCTTCCAATTTTCCAGCATGAGACATACCCTGTCAATTTGTCCACATTTTTGCAGCCTCTGAGCTGAGTTATATATACAGATCTGAGATAGATACTTAGATCAAGACTAGTGTTCAGAGTAGAGGGGAATAATTGCTTCCCTGAGGGATCCTATGGTAAGTTAGTAACCTACTGTAAATTATTGGGGATTTATGTATGATATCCCAACCAGAATGCACAAGGAATTTAAAGCAGTTATAGCAAGGTAAAGTGGTGTGAAACTACTTTTTTTAATATCTTACATACATATTTCTTCCATATAGAGCAGCTTTATTTGTGCATTTAGTTCAACAAATAACAATAAGACACATCCTCTGCAACTCTATTTCAATAGAGAAATACAATTCACATTAAACCTGCTCAGACACCTACCACAATAAACTAAGCCCTTTGAAGTCAGTGTTGCAAACTGTATTCCGTATGTGTACCGACAGGCTAAGAACTAATAAAACAATGACAATATCTTTGGAAGCCATGGCTAGAGTAAATGATTATATTTACTGTGAAAGTGATTTGATGGTTGTGGCACATTTGTCAGGTAATTTGATCCTGAAATCTTCTCAAGTCACCATTGTTTCACAGGAAAGATTTGGTATAAGAGTAATTTGAGCCATGGATAGCAGCAAATCTTAGAGGAGGGACCTCATGACCCTGCTCAGCCTAATGGAGTGCCTGTGGTAAATGTAAAGCTGGAAAGAGGGAGGGTGGGAGTGGGCTCGATTTAGAGCTAGGTGAGTAGGAACATCATTTTAGATTGGCATGCAGTGAGCAATATTCCCACCCACATTTCCTAGTACTGGGGATAGGTTTTATCAGTGGTGTAACTATAGAGGAACAGATCATTCAGTCATGGGGGGGGGGTGAGAAAGTGTAAAATAGAATAAGGCTAGAAATGCTGTATTTTGTATACTAAACATAAACATGAACTTTCTGCACCACAAGCCTAATCAAACAAATGATTTATGCTTTCAAAGTTTGCCACAGGGGGCTGTCATCTTGTAACTTTGTTATACATCTTTGCCTGACACTGGCACTGCACATGCTCAGTATGGTCTGGGCTGCTTAGGGATCATCATAAATGATCAAAAAACAAACCTGTTTGAGTTCTGCATGGCTGGTAAGTAAGGCAGGGGCTCCCCCTGCTGTTCATAAGTATAATTGTTTCCCTGCCAGAAGTTAGGGACCGTCTGACAATTCCTATCCACAGCACTAAATGAAGGGAGAATTTCACTGCATATAGTCAGGTTTCTTATAAAAACGGTAGACATTTTTAAATTAAAGTATATTGGAAATAGATTTCTTTTTCATTAAAGAAAGTAAAAATGGGATTTTATTTCTTTGCCTTTCCTTGCCCTTTAAGGGCAAAAATCGAATTTTTCAAAGAAGAAAAAAAATGGAATCCTAAAATACCTGTCGAAATCATGTAGAAGTCAATGGCATATGATCCATTTATCGAATTGGAACATGTTTTTTTATCTTCAGGATCTCGATAGTTTCAGGCTGGTCTTTGTTAAAGGAAAAGTAAATGTTTTTCTTTTTCTTTCTGTAAATTTGCTCTAAACAGCCCCCCAGATTAATGTACCTTAGTCCCTGCTGCAAGTCTGCTCTGGTTTCTGTGTTATCAGCAGCTTCTTTCCCTTCTTCCTGGTGCAGAGTGAAGCCCAGCCCCTTAGTTTACTGAGCAGTCCATTTGCTGCTGTTCCACAATAGAGAGGAAGAGGGAGCCAGTGTTTCATTAGTAAGCTAGTTTCCCCAAGCAAAAGCTGCTACACACACTGCTCTCTGCTATGTCACAGTATGCAAATGATCTTCTGGACTAGTCCAAGAGATAAGGTCAGCTCAGAAAGCTAAGGGGCAGGGCTTCACTCTGCACCAGGAAGAAGGTGAAACAAGCTGCTGATAACACAGAAACCAGAGCAGACTTGCAGCAGGGACTAAGGTACATTAATTTGAGGGGCTGTTTAGAGCAAATTTAGAGATAGAAAAAAAAAACTTTTACTTGTTCTTTAAGTAATTTGAGTAATTCTAGTTTTTCGTGCCACAACTCGATAAATTTAAATTTTTCAAAGCGACGACTAAAAATAATTGCATGATTCGAACTGGTGACCGATTTTGTCACGACTTGTGAATTTGGGTTTTGGAGTTTGGTGGAATTGTTTTTTAAATAAAGTTTGAAAAAGAGTTTTAGTAAATAAATCTTCTGAGCCAGGAAGTTGCTGGTAGGATTTTGGGATAGGACAAACTAAAATGGGGATCCATAGCTCATTGCTATGTACAGTACATGGATATTTTTGCTATGTTATTGCTAATTGTAAAAGGAACAGTAACACCAAAAAATTTAAGTGTTTTAAAGTAATGAGAATTGTATGTACTGTTGTGTTGCACTGGTAAAACTGTTGTATTTCCTTCAGATACTATAATTTATATAAACAAGCTGCTGTGTAGCCATGGGGGCAGCCATTCTTAGCAGAAAAAGGAGAAAAGGCACAGGTTAAACAGCAGATAAGAGATAAGCTCTGTAGAAAACAATGGGATTCTACAGAATGTATCTGTTATCTACTGCGTATCCAGTGCTTGATTGTCTGCCCTCCATGGCTACATAACAGCTTGTTTATATGTATAGTTTTGTTTCTAAAGGAAACATGACAGTTTCACCAGTGCAGGGCAACTATTCATTTAAGATACAAGAATCTGCCCATTTGTATGTATGCTCATGTATATATCATTTACCGACGCCCAACATGCTTAATATTTCCTTGACTTAATTTACCCTGTTAAAATGTTCCAGTTTAATTATCAAGCAAAGAATCTCAAAATTTGGTATAGAGTATACAAATATAAACATGCAGTATCTGTATTATTTTTTAAAAAACATGAGTCATATTTTATTACATTATGATACTTGGAACTTATAAAAGGAGCAGTGGTCCCAATGCCAGGTTCAGTTGTTTACACAGTACCAGTAAAACGTGGTTGCAAAGTCGGTAGCTGTGACCTGACAGTGCATAGTTTCTTAGATCATAATATAAAAGTTTACAGTATGTTCCTCTGTGTAGGGTATTGTGACCACTGCAAATCCAAAGTGTCTAAATGAATGCGATTGCACATGCATAAATTTGCAAATTAGGTGTAACTAACATTTTTTAGATTTCTTATTGTTTCACAGTGCGCTGCATTGTGAAGTCTATTGAATATAATGATGCAACCCTCTGTGGATATCCAAGAATTGCCATCTTGTTGAGGGTAACAGTACCCATTAGCGTTCCCAAGCATCTCTAGGTGCACTATTCACAGTTTATCAGAGAAGATGGGATAGATGCAATAGCGCTTGTTACAACTACACAGAAGGGCGGGGAGCATGTACCATGAATGATACATTTATGCCAATTCAAGTCTGAGCACATGGCTGCATATGTATTTAAATTATCATTTTGTTCCTGAAGGAGTCTCTGGAGTGTTTATCCTAGAGAACTTGGCTGAAACTTTGTGCTCTATTAGTGGGATTTAAAGACCGGATTGTAAATCACTATTAAAAATGAGTGTCTTACATAATATTTTCTCTGCTGGTGTAAAAAAAAAAGGCCATGCCAACTGACATTAGTTGGAAATACTGTACTGTCTGTGGAAGTATATAGGTTAGTTTATTTTGTTACCAATAAATCACCAAAGCTTTTTGGGTGAAAACTCAATAACCATCTGTTAGGGCTTCTTTTGAATTATATGCAAAATGCGTAAAAGTGCGGGGACGAGTAACATTGTGTCCCAGATAACGCACTGGACTTTTTCAGGTAGAAAAACCCTCACACCCGCAATGTGTGACATTAGCCTAAGTTTGATGTAATACCCTTCTGTATTTTTGTCTTTGCTGTTATCAGATAGATGCAGCTGACTAGCAAGTTGGTTATTCTATTTCAGGTCTTAAAGATTTAAGATGCTGCTAAGCAGCAGTTGGCACAAGCGCCTCAATTACCGTATTAATGTCTCTCCAAGTGTTTCAGAGATGACAGATAATGAATGGAAAACCTTTTGATTTTGTTAGAGACATACACAACTGATATTTATCAAGCATTTTTGTATTCATAAAATTCTGCTCTTTAAATGTATCTTTTTCTGGCATAAAGGTCACTAATCATACTGTTCATTTCTGTTTAGATTGCATATTTTAATGCACCTCTCTCTCAGTTTATAGCTCAAGTCAAAAGCTTTTCATTTGTAGTCAAAAGTTAAAAGGTCAATTTGCTTGATGAAAATTCCTTTTAATCAGATAAACCGGGGCTGTGTTTTATAAATCTATCGTTCAAAGAGATGGAAAATAACAAGAGAGCAAATACGCCAAGTGTCAGTTCAGAGTATTTGTTACTTTTTCATTATGGCTGCTGTTTTTATATATTATGATGTATATGTTGTAGGACATGTATCAGGCTATCAAAAGGAAGGAAGCATTAGGTGAGGAAAGCTTCTAGAAATTATGCCCAAATATCATGCATTGTAAATAACAAATATTTATCCTATTTCACAAAACAAAAGACTAGAAAAAAATTTAGATTGCTAGATAATTATAAAAGTTATCCCTGATCTGGTCAGTCCAATACTCCTTTTCATCTTCTTCATACAGAGCCAAATTTACTATTATTCCAAGAAAATAGCTCAACCAAATTCTCAATTCGATAAGCATTCGACCATCGATGAATTGGTATGATTGGATACTGATCTTTCGATTTCGCAAAAAAAATTGTAAAATTTAATTCGAGCATCCAAAAAATTTGTACGATTCGAACAATCGAACGCTCCAATTGTACGAATGGTATTCGGGCAGGATTTAGTCTCTGAAGCCTATGGGGAGCTTCCAATAGGCTTCTATTGCAATTCGGTAGGTTCAATCTGCCGAAGTAGGCAGTCGAATAAATTTAAAATTTTGATTCCTTCGACCATCGAATGATCGAATATACGAAGAGGCCAAATTTCCCTTTACGAATTCACGAAAAAATTGTACGATCGTAATTCGATCGAATTCGATCGAACTTTGATCATTTCACGTGAATTTCATAAATTGGCCCCACAGTCTTCTTTTGCTTTACAAAGTTAAAACTCCTAAAAGTAGAAAGGTAAAACTTAGTCCCTTAGTGAAGATGCAGTGGTTCATCTGCTGAAAATAGGATTTTGTATCAATTTAAGGGCAGATTTATCAAAGGTCTGATTTTGAACTTATGTTATCTTATTTAAGAAAAAACTCAAAATTCTTAAATTCAATGAATGTTATTGACCCAAAAACTGGAATTGAATTTGAATTGAATTCTAAATCAAATCAAATGAAACTCGATTTGAGTTGTTCTCTTAAAAAATCTTTGTCAGGAAGGCTATTAACATCTTCAAATGGGTCAATGGACCATTGGGTTGGTGAATATTCAAACTAAAACTTTTTCCATGGCCAAAGTGTGATAAATCTCACATTCAAATTTACATTCGAGTTGGTGCTTTTAAATTAGAATTTTTTGAGTTTACACAAAAAAAAATGAAAATTCTAATTCTAATTCAAATTTTCCATTGGGACCTTAATAAATCTGACCCCAAGTATTGGGCAACATGTAGTGGCATTGTAGATAAAAAACACATGGAGGGCCACAAGTCAAAGGTTATGATTTAAACAGGGAAAAGATCTGTTATACAAAATGCTCAAGACCTAGGGTTTTATGGAAAAAGGATCTTTCTGTAATTTGGATCTTCATACCTTAAGACACAAACCATATATGGCCATAGTTATACATAGGGGCCAATTTACTAAATTCGCCTGCAGCGAACGCCGCAGGTGAATAAATTCGCCCATCTCTACTTCTATATTAAAGATATTCTGACACCTGAAGTCAAACTCTTTTTTACATCTATTATAATATTGGCTTTGAAAGCTACTTCTGACTTTGCCATAAAGGATTTGCATGATGCTTTTACATTACCTGTCTGATCCCCCATGTTCCTGTATGAGGGGGATGCCATATTTGTGCAGCAGGCATCTGTTATCATTAGAAACTGTAACTAACAGGCTGAGATGGGACTGTTAGGTTGTCAGAGTGTCAGAGAGTCAGGCTGAGGAAATTCAACAATTATATACAAAAACAAACCTCTATGCAAAAAATGATCACCATGACCTATGGGTAACATGTAATGTACATTCATATGATAAAATTCATTTTTTAGTGTCAGAATCACTTTAAGCCACATAAGCTACTAGAAAATCATGTAAACAACAAATAAGAAACCCAATAAACTGCTTTTTCTTCCAGTAAGGCTTAATTATATCTTAGTTTAGATCAAGTACAAGGTAAGTAATTTTTTACATGTAGACTAGTTCATTAAAATGGAGTCTATGGGAGACAGCCTTTTCTATAATTCAGAGCTTTCTGGATAACAGGTTTAAGGATAATGGATCCCATACCTGAATGAATAATGCAACATACAGGAATGAGATCCATTATCCAGAAAGCTCTGAATTACAGAGAGGCTGTCACCCATGGACTTGATTTTATGCAAAAAATTGAATTTTTAAAAAATGATTAATTTTTTTCTTTGTAATAATAAAACAGTACGTTGTACTCCAGACTCCAAAGATAGAATGAATCTTTATTGGAAGCAAAACTGGCCTATTGTCTTTTTTTAAGGGTTATTTTTCAGATGTTTTCAGGCCTGAAAACCAGTGATTTTTCTGGATTATTGTATGAAACCCAGAGAAGATCATGATACAGATACAGTCACTTGGATTTGTAAGTTAAATGAGTCGTGACTTAGGGCTAATTGAAGAAACTGTGTTATCTAAAGTCATCTTAACTCATTTAATGCATTTAACCTTTTCATTAGCATACCAAAGCTCCATTGTTTTCAGTGGTGAACTCTTTAATTGGATGGGATGCTGTGACACAATATTCTGTGCTAAGTGGGATAAATGAGATAGATGAGTTAAGTCATGATGCATTTAACTCACAATCCAAAGTGACTGCATCTGTATGTTACAGTTGTAGATGGGACATTGACAGGTTTGAGATGAGAATTTTGGAATCTTGGAATTTCTTCTGCGAAAAAACTGGTTTTCCCCTTTAAAACTCTGACCAGAAAAAATTGGTCTTTCATACATAGCCCACTGGTATAAGCTTTCAGAACATTTTAGTCCCTTTTTCTATCTGATTACAATGAAGCTGTGGTGTTCTCTGGTATATATACAACATTTAGCTAATAGATCAAATGACCAACAAAAAGGAATATCAAACTGTGTGTGAGGTGTCAAAGTCATTTGCGAGGGGATCTGCAAGTGATAGGCAGATAAGGTACAAGATAATGTGGGTCAAATAAGGGCTGAATTATTGGAGTGTAGAATCAAAGTAATTCCAAATAATCTCTTAGTCCATATCCAGACATGTTGGTATTTCTGAACTGGTGCAGTCCACATGGTCCACATCACCTTTGTACCATTTTGTTATTTTTTATTTCAAAAGGGTTGACCAATAGCATTTTTACTGGCTAACATGGTACAGCAACTTTACCTATAAATAACCCACCTAATAATTAAATGATTTTCTAGTAGATTTAGGGGCAGATTTACTAAATTCACATGAATAATTCAAAGTTTGATCGAATTTTAATTACATTTTAATTAGAATCTTCGAATATGCAAATTAGGAAAATTCGACCATCGAATATTCAAATCCGAATAATTTGAATATTCGAATTCGAATAATTCGAATATTTGAATAAAATTTTATTTGAATATTCGAATATTCGATGGTCAAATTACTTCCCCTTTAAATTTTTATTCGACCACCTACTTCGCCAGAACCAAGCTACCGAATTGGGAATAATTATTTTTGATTGAATAAAAAAAATTCGATCGATTAAATCGTTCGAATTGATCGATTTAATTTTTTTAATTTGATAATTTGATCGATCGAATTGCGGTAATTCGAAGGATTTTACTTCCCTTTTATTCATATGGTTGAATTTTGATTTTTTTTTTATTCGAAATTCGAACAATGATAAATCTGCCCCTTAAGGTAGGAAGATCCAAACTATGGAAAGATCTAATATAAGGAAAATCCAAAGTCCTGAAATTTTTGGAGAACAGGTCTCATAACTGTAAAAAATTATTTATTTTTGTAACAGAGCTTTAAACAATTACCTTGATTCATAATTATCATAGAACAGTTGCATAGGATCTTGGAAGTTTCAAGGTAGTATAAATGTGGATCTATAAAATTGTATTCAGCAAAGCTAACTTACAGCATCAATTATTCATCAAGTAATTATTTAGGATACAGCCTGATCTTTTATGTATTATTGTACATTTTATCCTTTGTTATTTCTATTCTCCTTATGCTACGTATAAATATTTAATATTTGCCTCTTGAATTCTTTATCCCATGTGAAAAAGCTTCATCTTTATAAATAATTTTTAAAATGATTTGATTAAACTAATAACACACCTATGTAATGGGTGTAATGTAATAAACCTAACATAGATATAGTAAACTAAAATAGATAAACTAAAGCATGTTTTTTACTATGTTGGCTCAATAATGAAAAAGAAAAAATCACAACACTGCTAGAAAAAATCCAATACTTTTAAAGGGTAATCTTTTGAAGACCTCAGGGTTTCAGGTGAAATCAGTTTGAAATATGTTGTGCTGTTCATCTGATCCCATTGGTAGTTTTAAAGCCATTACATTTGGTACCAGTTGAAGAACTACCACTCTTCTGTGACCATCAAGACCAACCCAACTGAACACACAGAGTCTGCAGGGACATAGCAAAATACACTTCATGAAGAGATTTCTCAGCAGATTGTTATGGTCAACATGATATTTATGCTGAAAATACAAAAAGTGTATCCCCTGTCAAGTGAATATTGTACAAAATGCATCTCTTTAAGAGGTATTCCTTCTAAAATTTTCGACCATCAATGATATGGTTTTCAGTAGGCAAGGTTTTCTAAAAGATAAGGTAAGGTTTTAAATGCAACTTTTGTACTGTATTTAACAACATACTATGTACTTTAATTATTGAAATGAATGGAAATATGGCTTGTTATTTACTATGTTTGTACAGGAACCATTTTTTGTCTGATGGTTTATAGTGAAGGCTTAACATTACAAACTTTTCACAATGTTTAAAATTTCAACACTCATAGAATTTGACCTTGTACAGAAATGAACGGTTTGCTATAACCCTAATGCACTTTACCATAGCAACATTACTTGAAACTTCATTTCTCGGTTAGTTATTAAAAACTCTTAAATATTTTGTGTATAGTGTTCTTTTCTAGTTTATTGCTGAAGTATAATGTCAAAAGAGTTCTTCACATTGGGTCACCTTGAACAATAGATAGCTAAAAAGAACACTACCATATCATCAGATGAAGGCAAAGTTAACAATCCAGGGATGAGATCGGCAGCAAGGTTAACAGACAATAGGCAGGCAGAGATTTAGTCTAGTTTAGGATGTAAAGCAATAATGAGGCCTGATAGGCTATATACAGTTGTCAATGTTTTTAGGAAACAATGGTGAAGAGTACGTTCAGGATAAGTTCTGATAACCGGGCAAATGGTTAACTTGTTAGCATACATTTACAAGGCCAAAAGATGCAGTACCAAAGTAGTTGCATGCAACATCCTCAGGTTGCAGCAATACTTAACATTAATGCTTATGAGAAAAGTGTTTTGTAGCTTTTATTAGCATGCTTCTTAGACATACAGATGTAGCCACTTTGGATTGTGTGTTTGACACAGAATAACTAAACTCAAACTTCCCACTTGTCTCATTTAACATAGAAAATTGCATCACAACATCCCATCTAATTAAAGTGTTCATCATTGTGAACAATGGTGCTTTGGTATGATAATAAAAAGGTTAAATGCATTAAATGAGTTAAAGGAAAACTATACCCCCCGAACAATGTAGGTCTCTAAAACAGATATTGCCTAAAACAACTCATATGTAAAACCCTGCTTCATGTAAATAAACCATTTTCATAATAATATACTTTTTTAGTAGCATGTGCCATTGGGTAATCATGTCTAGAAAATTGCCATTTTAAAAAATAAGGACAGCCTCCTGGGATCCTAGGATCCAATGGTGCACACAAACATGCCAAACAAACTATAAAGTTACAGATAGAGTCACTTGGATTTGTAAGTTAAATGCGTCGTGACTCAGCATTAATTGAAGAAACTGTGTTATCTAAAGTTATCTTAACTCATTTAATGCATTTAACCTTTTCATTAGCATACCAAAGCTCCATTGTTTTCAATGGTGAACTCTTTAATTGGATGGGATGCTGTGACACAATATTCTGTGATAAGTGGGATAAATGAGATAAATGAGTTAAGTCGCGACGCATTAAACTCACCATCCAAAGTGACTGCATCTGTAGGTCACATGAGCCAATTAACAGACAGAGGTCTGTCTTTTGCTTCAACACTTCTTCCCTTTACAGTTAGAGTTTAAATATTTCTGGTCAGGTGATCTCTGAGGCAGCACACAGACCATCATGAAATGGTGGTTCAAGGCAAGAGATGTAAAGGGGCAATATTTACTTTAATATATATACCAGGTAGGTAAGATTCTTTAATATGTCACTTGATTTGATATAAACTATCTGTTGCTAAAAAATTCATTTTCGGGGTATAGTTTTCCTTTAAGATAACTTTACATAACACAGATTATTCAATTAGACCTGAGTCATGACACATTTAACACACAAGTGGCTGCATCTGTATATACATTATTGCCCTACCTAATACTTCACTTTGCTATAAATGTCTGTAAGACTAAAGCTTGTTTCTCTTCTTCTTATAATACCTTATACATGTACTGGCCATAATTAACCTACCTATTTTTTCCCAGATTATTTGTTTCCCTGATGCTTTATACTTTGTATTTCTCACAGATTCTTTATTTCTATTTAACCTGAAATACATCTTATGCTTTTAGATGTTCATTGTTCAGAGCACACAAATGATATAAATTTTAATGGTGCATTATATCTCAGCATTGCTTTACATATAGCAGAGGAATACATTTAGGGGCAGATATATTAAATTTATTTATCAAATTTATTTAAAATTAGAAATTCGACCATGTGAATAGAAGGGAAGTACAATTCTTCTAATTCGAATATTGAATTCGAAGGATTTTACCGCTATTCGATTGGTCGAATGATCGAATAGTAAAAAATTCAATTGATTGATTAAATGAGCTTGATGATGTCACTGAGGGGGTGTAGCTTCTTGTTCTGTCAGTTGGGTCTCTACCTCTCTACTGCCTACTTCAAATGTCTCTCTCTCCCTCACACTGCCCCCTCTTTGTAACTCAATAGGAGACAGGCTTTCCATTGCTGCCTGCTCCAAAGTACTCCCCCCCCCATCTTTCTTCTTACATAAAGAGAGTCAAGTTACAAAGAGGTAGGCAGCGTGAGGGAGAGAGAGCCCTTTGAAGCAGGCAGGCAACACACTAGAGGGGAGAGAGGTAGAGACCAAGCTGATGTAAAGGAAACTCACAGGCTGTAGATTAAGAGAAACCAGAGAGTAGAAGCTGCAAGGGAAATGGAACGAGAAACTACACCCCCTCTGTGACATCATCAGGCTCACATTCTGACAGGCAGCAGGAGAAAGCCACAGTCAGGCTGCCACAGTTGGATTTATTAAGTGAAAAAAAACTTTAAGGAAAAAACAGTCAGCATGACCTATAGGAAACTTCAAATGAAGAATTTTTTTTTAAAGAAGTTTTTTGTCAGCTTCCCTTTAAGCTACTTAAAGGCATAGGTTGAATTAAAAAGTAATGTATTGAAGCAATTCAAGAAAGATTGTGTTGGGATGACTCAGTTTAAAAGGTGTTAATTCAAAAAAGAAGATAATTTATGGCCCCTAAATTTATGGCTTCTTAAACCATATTTCAGAAGATCTACCAGACTAAAATTTTAAAGCAATTTAATTTAAAATGCCTGATAGCATGCTAAAAAGTGAAGACATTAAAAAACTAAATTATAGTTCAGTTTAGCACATGCATTATTACCAGCAGTACAGGGAACAGAAGAATATAAATGAATTTAATCTCAGATCCAGCATTAAAACATTCAACTATTATTATTAACATGTATTTCTATAGCGCCAACTTGTTTCGTAGCACTGTATACAACAATCTTTGCTAAATGCTACCTATGTTGATCCACATTGGAAATTAACCAGAATGGAATATTTTTTTTAATATAACCTGTACACAAACACCAAGAACAATTAAAATTAAATTATTTATTTTTAGAAATACACTAATGTTTACAAAATCTTAATACATTTGTTTTCAGTGGTTCTAAAAGCTCAACATTTTGCTTTCTTAATGTAGGGGTGCCGCAAGGCTCTGTGCTTGGTCCATTGTTGTTCTCCCTGTACACTCTGTCTTTGGGAGATCTCATTTGATCATTTGGCTTTAATTATCATCTGTATGCTGATGATACCCAAATATATTTATCCACCCCTTCATTAACAGCTGAAACAGAGGCTCAAATCTCTAACTGCCTCCTAGCAATCTCCAAGTGGATGAACCAGCGCCACCTCAAACTCAACCTAACAAAAACTGAACTAATCATCTTTCCACCCAAGCCTGGCCCTACTCCCCATTTTACTATCTCTATTGATGGCATGTTCATTGACATGGTCAACACGGCACGCTGTCTAGGGGTGATATTTGACTCCTCTCTCTCCTTTTCTTATCATATTAACACCACTGTCAAAACCTGTCACTTTTTCTTACGTAATATTGCAAAAATCTGTCCCTTCCTTTCACCTGCTACAGCCAAGACACTCATGCATGCTCTCATCCTATCCCGACTAGATGACTGTAACCTTCTACTAACGGGCCTGATTAACTCCCATCTCTCCTCACTACAGTCTGTATTAAATTCTGCTGCCAGAGTTATCCTCCTCTCATCCAAAAGGGTGCAGGCCCCTCCCCTGTTGAAGTCATTATCATGGCTTCCTATAAAACAAAGAATAACTTATAAACTTCTCCTCGTAGCCTTCAAAGCCCTTCATTCCTTTACACCTAACTACATCTCATCTCTTGTTTCTCTATATGTTCCTGGCCGAAACCTCAGCTCCTCTCAGACTAACCGCTTTGTTGTACCCCCCACTTCTACTGCTATTTCCCGTGTCAAACCCTTCTTTCTTGCAGCTCCTTATATTTGGAATGCCATTCCTGCACCTCTCTGGAGAGAATCCTCCCTCAATGTTTTTAAAACAAAACTCAGAGACTACCTCTGGGAGCACCTGGATAACACCTGAACTGGGAACTGGCACTTATACGACAGTCTCACCCACTATAAAAAGCACTTTATTACCCCTCCACATTGAGTCCGTAAGTTACCCTCCCATTTAGACTGTAAGCCCCAAGGGGTAGGGTCCTCCATCATCTTGTCTCCTCAACACTGTTTAATTATGTTTTATTGCAAACTGTATTTATAATAATGCACTTATTGTTACTTATTAATGCAGTGATCCCTTGTTTGTTACTACTAAATTATTGTTGCTGTACAGTGCTTTGCCCTCAAGGAGTGCTATACAAATAAAAATATACATACATACATACATGTGTAGGTCTTATTTGTCTATTGCTAATTTTTGCACCCACAAAGTTGTGCAAAATTGAGAGATCCATCTGCACAATTGCTAATTTATTGTGGTTGAAGCTTATACCCTATTACACATGACTGACAAACCTGGTGACAAATTGCTAAGTACAAAATGATGTTCAAATTTACATTGAGTGCATTTACTCTAGAATTCTAGAAAAAGCTGCCAAATTTTACAGATGTTTTTGGACTTTGTACCAAAGTAAGTATAAAGTAAACCAGGCCTCCATGTTTGTCTAAAAATGGTTTACTGTTCATGGTACTAAAAAAAAGTTGTACTAATTCTCTCTCAAATTCCAAGACAATAGAAATATTTTATATCATAAAAAATTCACACAATTTGATTGGTCACTTAACATCAGTTTCTTAGTTCAGTACATCATTTTTCCAGGTCACAGCTTATGCAGTTTAATGTAATGCTATGTAATAATACACCTTATTTTTGATGTTGTTATTTTTTACCTTAACAGTAAACTCTTGGCCTGCTGCTGGGTTAAAGACAGATATAACTGTGATTTTAATACAAATATTGGGTTTAAATTGCTGATAGTTTTTACCTTTAAAATGTGCAAACACTTTTAAAATTAATTTATTATGTTTTGATACTATAAGAAGGTTGTCAGAGATGTGTATGAAATTAAATAAACTTCAAAGCAAAACAAAATATTTCCTGTATTTTGTTTTTGTTGTAATTGTTTTGGCAAGAAGTGAAGATCTTACAAAAACTTTTATTAAGAACAATACAAACCAAACATCAAGGTGAAAACACAAAATGTAAAAGGTAATAATCTAAATAAAAAATCTCGTAGAAGAATTTGAAAGAAGCTGCACTTGGAGAGAGAGATGTAATGCTGTACAAGAGAATTATTTAAAATGGAAAAGTCTAAGTAGTTGTATGTTCTTGAGGGCAGAGTGAATAAGTGATATGATGCATACATTTATTAGGGTCATCTGCAATATATCTTTTGGTAAAAAGAGACTAAGTTACAAATACTGTATGCATTATAAAAAAAATAGGGAAATATACAAAAAGTACAAAAAATGGAATCATTCTATGTAGTTTTGGTTGTTTTTATTGGAAAATCATGCTATATCATTTGTAATTATGGATAAGCATATTGTGTTGCCTGGTACAGTGCCACAAAGGTAAGCACAAAGTTTTACAAGTGGTGACAATTTTTGAAAATTTGTGATTGAATTCTTACTATACATTTGTTTTAACTGGAACCCCCAAATTTTGTTTGCCTATGCAAAAACACAAAGAATAAAACTAACAGCATTAGTATGTGCTCCATGTCTTCCACATCAAGATCCGCGTTCCTTTTTTCTGTCTAAGGAGCTGTCCAGGCACTGTTTTGGAACAAATTGGCATCTGGTTATAGAAGACTATCCTACCCATCAGATATGATATAAGCTTCCATAAATGTAATAGTGTTTACCAATGAATAGGACACTAACCCATATACTCTATGTATTTTATTAAGTGTTCTTGCTCTTGATGAATGCCCTTTTTCCTGTAATGATGCAGGCAGGTGGCAAGAGGGCAACCACGAAGACAAAAGTAAAAAAATTATTAACTAGCAGCACTGGAAGAAAAAATGTGTCAAATATGTTTTTCTAGTTCATTAAAGAAATCGATCTCTGAGGGCAGACTCAACTTTACTGAAAATACAGTATAATTTTCTGAATAGTGAATTAATGGTTGTGGAAACACAATGTCTAACTGGCTCTTTGGTTCCACATTTTTGGTATTTATGCTGTTTTTCAGAAGGCTTTTACTGCAAGTTTTGCATGTGAAAGACTTTTGGCTCATTTTAGCCCATCTCTCCAGGTTGGTATCTTCTAATAATACTATGCACTAAAATGTCCCTTTGAGTATTCATGGTTGACAAGATGTTGGATAAATAAGTACAACCATCAATTTACTTTTAAATAGTGGTGGTCAGAATTCTTTGACTAAATATGCCCAGTCATCATAAAATGACACATAAAAAATGAGCTTTCCTATTTCACTCTCTTGTTTAATTTTGTCAATCGTGTTTAGGATTGTGTAATGTAAACACAATGTTTCAGATAACACTGCAACAGAATGTTATGCTATAAAGAGAGCTGAAATATTTTCCATAAAGTTTTTAGATATTTGTTGTAACTGGGGGGGGGGGCATTGAAATGCAAATGTTGTAAATCTGAGACATTAAGCCCGTAAGATTGCACAAAAATTATCGACCACACTTTACTCAACTGTTCCTAGACTACAAAAACAGTGTATTGGTAGATGGAGTCCAGTAAAATCAGTTTGTATTATTAAAGATATATTGTCAAATAAAACCTTTTCTCAGATTTCCCCAGTGATTTGTATAAATTGGGCTCCATGTTCTTTTGAACTAGAAGATGTGAACACATTATTTGTGTCACACAAAATATGACCTACTGCTTTAGATAAAGTATAATATAATAAATCCAGATTTTCAGTATGTATTATTACAAGAATTATTAACTCCTCCATCTGTAATTAAGTCTATGGTCACACTTACTTTAGAAAACTAAGGGTAAATGTAAAACCATTTAAATCTCGAATGCAAAACTTCACCAAGTAAAAGTTGTCAAGGTCCTACAGAAGTCAATAGGAGGTGCACACATATATCCTATTGTATATATATATATCCTCTTTAAATCAAATTGCACTTTTAGAGGTTTTTTTATTACTACTTGTACAAAAGTTAAACATTTTAGAAGTTTTTAGAGTTTGTGAGTACGAAAAACCACAAAAATCTGACCTTTAATAAATACTTTAAGCCACATGTTACAGTGAGTTTTTCTAGAAAGTGGAGATTGCCTTTAACCACTTTTAACAGCACATTGACAACTGAATGCTGGAAAATTCCATTGCAGTACAAATGCAATTGATTACTTACCTTCCTTTATATACAAAATGCAAACTGAGTCACCATTAAGACTTTTCAATCAAAATGCATGACTGCAAAACTATTTAACATTTATATGGACCCTGTTTATATGCTGAGCATAAGATTTATTAATACTTTCACGCAGATATAAATGAATTATGTAAATTATGTTCATGAGAACATGCAGGTTTGAGCTGAGCTTTTATTAATATCAGTTTTGTTAGGTGAAAATAAAAAGAATTTAGTATGAGTCCATGAAATTTAAGATTGTCTTGTCATAATAACTTATGCATTGTGGCCTATGTTTATTCCCAGGACAAAGGATTATAAGTGTTTTTGCTCAGAAAAACAGACATTAGTGACTGTATATTACATAGTATAAATTGAAGTACAGCAAGAATATATATTTTATCTAATTTTTAAATATGCAAACTAGCTGCAAGAAATAACTTCTGTCTATAACTTGCACTATTGAAAGGAAAACATATAAAAATTTTCATTGTTATTGGCAAACATGGGTTTAAAGGACAAGGAAAGTTAAAAGAATTAGGCTAGAAATGTTTACATTATGTTTTGGGCTCCTGTACCAACCCTAGGGAACCACAGCCCATTTGCAGTAAAGATCTGTGTCTCCAAAGATGCCCCAGTAGCTCCCAATCTTCTGAGTCACTGCACATGCTCTGTGCTGCTGTCACTTACTGAGCTTTGGGACCGATTCAAAATATACAGTACACATAGAATAGAAATGTTACAATATAAGGCTGATTAGTAATTATTATGGATAATTACTACATGGCAGCTCAGAAGCCAGTGCAACTAGCATCATAATTTAACAATCAGCCCTTTAGCATCAGCTTATATTACAGGCCAACCTCATTTTCTGCTTGATAATTTGTGACAACCCCTAAGCTTAGCTTCTCAACAGCTGCTCAGAGCCCACTGAGCATGTGAGTGTCACAGACACTTTCCAAGATGTTGACCCCCTGTGACAAGTTTGAAGTCCTGGATCATTGCTGCAATTGAGAAGCTGAAACTTTAGGCTGGTACAACAAGTTCAGTATATAACATATGGCATTTTTAGTCCTATTAATTTTTAGGGTTTCCTTGTCCTTTAATTCTAGTGTTAACTCTTTGTAACATAGTAAGTTAGGCTGAAAAAAGACTTGTGTCTATTAAGTTCAACCTTTTTTTTTTAATTTTAACTGCCTAACTGCTAGTTGATCCAGAGGAAGGCAAAATAAACCCATCCTAAGCCTCTCCAATTTGCCTCAGAGGGGAAAAAATTCCTTCCTGACTCCAAAAAGGCAATCAGACTAGGATCAACTTGTATAATGAGCTATCTTCCATAACCCTGGCTAAAAAGCCACCCACCCCCTTCTTAAAGCTATCTAATGTATCAACCAGTACAACAGTGTCTATAATCCATTCGTGTTTTTCTGTTCCTCATGCAGAACAGACTTTATAGAAAATATAAAAGATCCATAAAGTTCTTCTCTTATACATCTCAGCTCTCCAAAGTAGGCAAACTTCTGTAAAACTGTTCCACTGCATCTCATTTCTCTCTAAAGGAACATTTCAGTGTAAAAGTAAAAACTGGGTAAATAGATAGGGTGTGCAAAATAGGAAATGTTTCTAATAGTTATTTAGTAAGTAAGCCAAAAATTTAATCAATAATGGCTGGAGTCTTAAAATAACAGAACACAACTTCCTGCTTTGCAGCTCTCTAAAGGCCCCCCATACACGGGCCGATATAAGCTGCCGACAGACCGAGCCCGTGTGTGGGGCCATCCGACGGGCTTCCCCAGTCAATATCTGGCCAAAAGTCGGCCAGATCTCGATCGGACAGGTTAAAAAACCTAGTCGGATAGCGGGCGCATCTGTGCATGTATGCAGTCCCACGATCCGACCACCCGTATGACCTAGGGCCCACAATCGGATCATCCCGATATCGCCCACTTCAATGTGGGCATATCGGGGAGAGATCCGCTCATCTGGCGATATCGCCAAACGAGGAAATCTCACTGTCTATGGCTACCTTTACACTTAGTTAGTCAGTGACTGTAATGGGGGCCACATGGAACATAACTGCTCAGTGAATTTGAAATTGATCCTTAGCATGTAGTCCATTTAAAAAATAACAGTTTTGACACATGTGCCACGCCGCAAGCCACTGATTAATTACTGCCTGATAACCAATGGAAAAGAAACCAAGAGAGCTAAAAATCAGGAAGTAGTGTTCTGGCTTTTATTTGGGACATTCAGTCCCTCCAGCTTTTAGATGTTTAGATTACATTTTAATCATGTGATAAAACAAATTCTATACCAGCTCTATCTTCTGGTCAGGTAAATGTATTACAAACAAAATAGATGGTAACCAGATGATAATATTAGTCTGAAAAGAATATTACAATTAGTATGCAATTGTATAATGGTTATAGGACATTATTGCTGTAAAAAGCATTTTGTTTCCATACTTCATTCATTCCCTGTAATACATATACCTGGCCAGAAGATGGAGCTGGTATAGTTTGTTTGATCACATGTTTGATGTGGGGTGGGAAAGTGGGCCTTAAAAGCTCAGTTCACTTATTTAGTTTTAACTGCACCAGAAGAAGGACCCGAGAGGTCCAAAAAATGTTGTGCTATGCATCTAGAATAAAATCACTTTGAGAAACTAAACCCATCTGCTCTCCAGTGAACCTTCATTTTCCACATGATAAAATTATTCTGGAGGTGGCAAAACCACCACCTTTTTTTAACCAAAAGTATGTTATACTAATATGTACAATGCAATAGGACACATTATAGCAGGTTTGTTCATCAACTTTCTGGGTACATTAGTGTCTTAGTGATTAATAAGCATATAACCATGTTTAAAATAAAGAAAGAAAGACATAATAATAAAATTGGACGTTATGCTCTCTAAAATCGTGGAAGTCATTTTGCGCAGACTAAGAGGGTTTTTCTTGCTTATGTTGTTTGGTTGAAGCCCCATTTTAGTGTTGGGCCAGGGGGAAGTGTTCAGACTAGTTTTCGTTAGGTGTTCTTGATTTTTATCCTAAACTACTGCCATGGCGACCATATGATATTGTGTGCCTCTCTTTTGTTTTCTTTAATAAATGCCATCTCCTCCATTTTTACATTTATGGAAATTAGAGCAAATAAATCTTCCAGAGAATAGATAGTGTGTAGCTTCCATTTTCGTGACCGCTGCTGTAAATATTTGGAAGAGTAATTTCCTTTGTGATGAATTTATGGAGGGCGGTAGTGCATTAAGTAGAGCTACTTGTGGCTCAAATGGTAACGTCCAGTTCAGCTCAGTTTGCAGGAATGTAAATATGGATTTCCAGAATATCAACAATTGATGGCATTCCCACCAGATGTGGTGCAGGGTGCCTGGGGTTTCACATTCTCTCCAGCATTTGTTATCGTATTTAGGATTGATGCTGTGTATTTTTGCAGGTGTGGGGTGCCATCGGAACACCACTTTTTTATTTATTTCTATTTGGTTGGTGCATCGAGTGTCATGGACGCCACCCAGAGCTGTGCCAGGAGCTCCGGGCGGTGCATCTTGTCTTCCTGGCGTCGCTCCCACAATGGCGGCGCCAGAGCGGCCACGTGGGTAGCAGCGCCGGGTGATGACATCATCACGCCTGACGTGGCGCAATTACGTCATAACTCGGTGCCACTACCCACGTTTTGGAACAAATTTTGAATATTAAAGGCGCCCAGGACACGAGAATGGCGCCCCAAGTATAGCACTTCATGACTAAAGTTCCTGGGTGCTCTTATATTCTTGCTGATTCCTGTTTGCCTGATTCCTGAATTGTTTCCTTGCTGCCTGCCTTTTGAACAGTGTCTGGACTTTGACTATTCTTTTGGACATTCCCTTTGTATCCTGCTTTGGACTCTCTGAAGGGCTTCCTCCTAGATCCTGACTACCTCCTCGTAGGAGCCACCGGCCCACCTGACATTATACCATGGATCCCGAGGAAGCTGCGCCGGACGTCAGAAGAGCCCTCCGCGGGCTTTTGTCCCATATGGAGGCGTATGAGACCCAGCAAGTCAGAATTAGGCAAGTACTTGATTCTATTGTATCCCTTTTGCCCCCTACTTCCGCTGCTGCGGAAATTCCTCCTGCTGTGGTTGTTCCTCCGCCTGCTGTTGCTCCAGCCCGTGAGCCGCGTATTCCTCCTCCTCGCTACGTTGGTGACCCTCAAGCCTGCAGGGGATTTGAGACTCAATGTTTGATTCAGTTTGAGTTCCAACTTTCCCAATTCTCGTCTGAGTGGGCAAAAGTGGGCTACGTAATGTCTCGTTTGAAGGGCAAACCGCTTGAATGGGCAACACCTCTCTGGGAGAGACAGTCACCATTGACTTTTGATGTTAATTAATTTTTAAGGGTGTTCAGAACCATCTTTGATGCCCCTGGTCGGGTCGCTACTGCTTCTTCCCTTCTGCTGCATATCCATCAAGGCAATCTCAGTGCCAGCGAGTATGCCATAGACTTTAGAACCCTCATGGCTTAGACCTCTTGGAATGATGAGGCTTGCAAGGCAGTTTTTTATCAAGGTCTGTCTTCTCGCCGAAAGATGATCTAGTTTCCAGAGACCTTCCTGACTCCTTGGAGGATTTGATCGCTCTTGCTATCAAGGTGGAAACCCGCCTCAGAGGACATCAGGCTGATAGAGAACATGGCAAGAAATCTCATCCTGTGCTGGCACCGCGCTTTCAAAGCCCTGTTTTACTTCCTCCCTCTTTGCAGCGGACCAACATTCCTTTGGAGGAGCCCATGCAACTCGGGAAGTCTGAACTCACTGAACAAGAAAAACTTCGGAGGCGCCTCTCCGGCCTATGTTTGTACTGTGGTGGACAATCCCATCTGGCTGCTTCCTGCCCTGTTAAGCTGAAAAATGCTTCTCCTCCAAGTAAGGCTGGTGTTTCTTTTGTTGGTGGGGTTGCTCCCAAGTCCTCTGAAAGTTCTCATCAGTTTCGTGTTCCTTTGCAGATCTGACTGTCCTCCACGTCAATTCCAATTTCAGCCTTCCTTGATTCCGGAGCTGCAGGGAACTTTATGGACTTGGCATTTGCTAAAAAGATTGGCATCTCTATGTTTTCAGTGTCTCCTCCTATAAGGGTCTTCGCCATTGATGATAGACCCCTCTCCACTGACACCATCACCCTGTCTACTGCAGAAGTAACTGTTCTGATTGGGGCTTTGCATCTGGAAAGACTTTTGTTTTTGATCATTCCTTGTCCCTCTACCCCTGTCATGCTGGGTTTACCATGGTTACGACTTCATAACCCCTCCATCGACTGGTCCTCTGGTCAAATCTCCCGTTGGAGTCCGTACTGCCAAAGACTCTGCCACGGATCTCTCATCCTTGCCCTCTGTCTACAGGGACTACTCCGATGTTTTCTGCAAAAAGTCAGCAGAATTCCTTCCCCCGCATCGGCGGTACGACTGCCCTATAGATCTCCTTCCTGGAACCATGCCACCCCATGGGCAGACTTACCCTTTATCTCCTGCAGAGACTGCTGCCATGAAAGAGTATATAACCAAGAACCTCCAGCGAGGCTTTATCCGTCCTTCTACCTCTCCAGCTGGAGCTGGTTTCTTCTTTGTGGAAAAGAAGGAAGGTGGACTCTGTCCTTGTATTGACTATCGGGGTCTCAATAAAATAACTGTCAAGAACAGATACCCCTTACCCCTTATTTCAGAACTTTTTGACCAACTTAAAGGGGCCAAGATTTTCTCCAAGTTGGATCTCCGTGGGGCTTACAACCTCATCAGGATCCGAGAAGGTGATGAGTGGAAGACGGCTTTCAATAGTCGTGATGGGCATTACGAGTATCTTGTGATGCACTTTGGCCTCTGCAATTACCCCACCGTCTTTCAGGAGTTTATTAACGATGTCTTTCGGGACCTCCTAGGGAAGTCTGTTGTCGTGTATTTGGATGACATCCTCATCTTCTCCCAAGATTTGGAAACTCATCGCTTCCAAGTTAAGGAGGCTCTCTCTCGTCTTAGACCTCCTGAGTGCATGGGAAATTGCAGTGTATGAAAAGCTTTTCTGGGCTTTTTATTTTTCCAGATGAAGTTTTGGATTGTTTTCTGGAAGTCTGTTATATATGTCCGAGGGATCTGTATCTGCAAGGTTCTAAATAAATAGAGGATACGTGGTAATAGGGTCATTTTGGTAGTTCTAACTTTTGCCATTTATTGCAGTCTGCTTTGGTGTCTCGCAATAACGGAAGATAATTCAGTTTATATACTTGGTCGAAAGGTTTTAGGGATCTTAACCCCTAGGTAGGTAATGTATGTACTTCTCCAGTCAAAGCTATACAGTGTTTTCAGTTGGACAATTTCTGTTTGAGGTAGACCTATTGGTAGGGCCTGTGTTTTGTCTTGATTAATCTAATAGTGTGAAATATGTTGGAAGGTCTCAAGTATGCTCATGATATGAGGCAGTGAAGCTTTCAGATTTGTGATGGTAATGATAATATCGTCTGCAAAAAGACCAATCTAGTGGTTGTACCTTGCTGCTTGTATTCCTTCTATTTCTGGTTGTGTGCAAAGTTTCTCTGCGAGTGGTTCTACAGCTAAAGCAAATATAAGGGGTGACAGAGGGCACCCCTGCCTTGTTCCATTGGTTATATTAAAGGCATTCGACAGGGCCCCTGGGATTCTTTCTTTTGCTGATGGCTTAGTGTACAATAGTGATATAGCTTTCAGATACTTAACCCCTCAGTTGTCCTTAACCCCTCCCTTGCTTCATACATTGTTTGGGGCACCAGTGAATGAAACCTTTTTTTCCCTTCTTGTAGATCTCAAAAATGCCTTTATGTTAATCAATTACTTAAAAAACCTACACTTGAACTTGTAAGGCACATAGAGCAACAGCCATATAGTGTGTACTTTATAGACCTTTTGCACAAGAAGATCTTTGCAGCGTATTTGTGAGAGAATATCTTTAAGCAACTATCTCTCTCTGCAGAGAAACAAGAATGAAGAAATATGGTTCCGCACACCAAACGGTAAATTAAAAACGATGAGCTTTATTCATTTCATAACATTAGTGCTCATGATTAAGGGCAGCTGTGCCCGAAATGTGTCGAGCTGTTCCATGTGGCTTGTACCGACATATCGTTTTAATGTTATGAAATGAATAAAGCTCATCGTTTTTAATTTACCGTTTGGTGTGCGGAACCATATTTCTTCATTCTTGTTTCTCTGCATATGGCCTGGGACGCCATGGATTTCCAGCACCCATTATCCTCACATGGTTTGCCGACTCTCTTCCATTGATTCAACCGTGGTGAGTCTGAGCGGTTTTTCTATCTCTCTCTGCACCTTCGCATTTACACCCAGGGCATCCCCCAGTTTCTCAGGTTTCAATTTCAGTCTGCACTGTTTCCAGACTTTAGCCAGTGAGAAGTTTTATACTTATCTATTTCTTAATCAATGTCAGGTAAGGGGCGCTGGCGTTAGGTAAGGGACGCTGAGGAGATGGAAGTGGGAAGGTGAGTCCTTCAGGCAAGAGCTGGTTGTGCACAGAACATGGGGAGCAAAGGACAGGAGCAGGATGACAAGGGCAATGAGGAAAGACAGTGAACTAGGCAGAGCAGGACAGAACAGTATGGTGCAGGCATAGAGGGAGAATCAGGCAGAGCAGGACAGGATGTTTGCAGTGTAGAGAACAGGACTACAAAAGAACATACTGGACAAGGCAAGACAAGACAAGGCAAAAACAAAGGCCCGAGCAGGGAACCAGTGCTAGGGACCATGCTTCAGTGCTCAGTGTAGGCCAATGCTCAGGCCCTAGTGGTAAGGAGGGCTGGCCTTATATACAGTAGGACAGGGTCATCCCTGATTGGCTGACCCCACCAATAAGCATACTGGTGTGAACTGGGTCAACCTGGGACCCACCAGAAGACTAAATGAGAACTTGCTGCTGGCTACTCTCCTAGCCCAGACGAGTAGGGTTAGCAACCAGTAACCAGCACCTGACAATCAAACTCTATCCTGTTGCATCTCCTGGTCACTAGTCACCAGTTTGTTTTTCCAGCACATATATGGGCAGATTTACTAAGGTTCGAATCGAATCAAATTATAATTAAAAAATTTGAATTTCGAATTTAATTTTGGGCTTATTTGATTATCGAACAGCCAAAAATTGGATTCGAATTGGCCAAATTCCAAAATTCAAATTCGATTGTCGAAGTACTAGCCCTTTAAAAAAAAAAATTTGATATAACAATTTGGCAGATTAAGCCAACCGAATTGCTATATAACCCTATGGGAAGCTCCCATAGGATTTTCCCAAGCTTTTTGTTCAAATATACAAAATTTGATGGAATGGTTAAAATTGTTCGAATCGTTTGATACGAACGATTTTATCGATCAATCTAATTTTTCATATTCAATCGTTCGATAAAATGAATTGCGATAAAACCCCTCAAATTCGAAATTCGGATTTGAGGGGTTTTGATTTGATAAAAATTCATGGTTGAATTTGAGGGTTACTTAACCCTCGAATTAGACCCTTAGTAAATCTGCCCCATAGTGTCCTGCCTTCAGTTACTCCCTCTGGCCAACATGTGTTTCTCCCCTTCAGTGAGTGAAGCTTACTCAGGGCCCCTGAAGTTGTGTTAAGTTTAAATCATACATTAATTTTTGTTTTGTTTATGTAATACGTCTCAGATTAAACAGAGTTAAGTAGATGCCCTGACATGATTCCAATTGGTATGCTGTGGCCTCCATCTGTAGGTAATCTGAAAAACAATAAAATAAAAAAATAAAAATGTTTTACATATTTTGAAAGGTTTTAATGTATTATGTATAACTATATTTTTTTCTATCTTTACTTCTATGACAGTTTTCACTGTAAATAAAATGTGAAGTGTTTTGTGGGCGTCAAGAAAATACATTAGATCTTTATATGCGATTTCATTTTCTTCAGTGATTGATTCAAGAAGCATTCATGATTATATAATGGTTAAAAATGTAACAAAAGTTTTTATTTTTCTATAGATTTAAACAGGTTCTGTTAAATCTTTTTTGCTTACAAAAGAAAGAACACGTTAAGGTACAGAGTGTGACTTATTGTTACATGTATCTATGTGTGTATGCATGATTTATTAAAATATGGAATAATGGCAGAAAATACATTGTGAGGAAAAGATTGTTATTTATAATTATTTTAAGTTTCATGTTGTATATTTATTATAAAAATTTAAAAGGTTTTAATGCCTTTTTCACTTTTTTTGCACTTATGTTCTTACTATACATTTTGAATGTATCTGAATGGTTTGTTAATGTGTGGAGTCACTGTGCTGAACAGTAGAAGAAAGAAGACCACCAGGATCAGTGTTAAGACCACTACTGGACTGAATGGTACAGTATGTTGGTCATTGCAAACAGCATCATGATCACTGTCACTGATAATAGTTACAAGGTCATGCACAAAAAAACAGGGCAGGTATGTCCTCAGGCCCAGAGGCCAGGGCTGCAGGTTAAGAGACTGGAAAAAAAAAGAGACAGGAGCAGTGGAGTTGTAAGCCACCTCAGGGACAGCAAGTTGGTGAGTGACACAGAAGCAGCAGCTAAAAGGGAGCCAGCACTAAAACAGGTAGAGGCAGCTGGAATAAAGCATCTGTTGAGGTACTGACACAGGTCAAGGTAACTGCTTTGAACCAATTCACTGGAGGATCAGCTGAGGGCCAAGTCTTGATAATGCTGGCAATGGACAAAGTTGCCAGAGAGCTAGCACAAGAAAAATCTACTGGAGTAAACCCATCCATGTAGTAGGTACTTGGGGCTGGGCAGTTGCACCTGGAGCAGAGACTTGGGGCTAGAAGTTTTTCCTGGCGCAGGTAATGGAGACTGGGTATCTGGTCCTGGATCCGGTACTAGAGGCTAGGCAGCCTGGGTACTGTGGAGGTGAATGGAGAAACTAACTGTCCCTAGTACCTTTAAAGGGGTGGTTCACCTTCAAGATAACTTTTAGTATATTGTAGAAGGGCCAATTCTAAGAAACTTTTCAATTGGTATTCATTATGTATTTTTCATAGTTTTGTAATGATTTGCAATTTTCTTCTGTTTCTTTGCAGCTTTCAAATGGGGGTCACTGACACCATCAAAAAATAAATGCTCTGTAAGCCTACAAATGTATTGTTATTTCTACTTTTTATTACTTATCATTCTATTCAGTCCATGCCCTATTCATATTCCAGTCTCGTATTCAAATCAATGCAGGGTTGCTAGGGTAATTTGCACCCTAGAAACCAAATTGCTGACACTGCAAACTAGAGAGCTTCTGAATAAAAAGCTAAATAACTATAAAACCACAAATAATAAAAAATGAAAACCAATTGCAAATTGTCTCAGAATATCCCTTTCTACATTATACTAAAAGTTAACTCAAAGGTGAACAACCCCTTTAAGAACTTAATCTCCAATTTTCAAACCAGAAATGCAGCTCTCCAGAGTGCTCTCTGAACTAGCAACGTGATACCCCTGGACCCCCCTTTAGGTGCCGAAAAGGTGAATGTGGGAGGGAGACAGAAGAAATCAGGGCAAAAGCCACCTTATGGCAGCCTCTGGGGGTTCCTGAAAGAATGGGGCTTGTAGCCGTATTCAGTGGCCACATATGACCATGGGTTCTAGAAATCAATTAACTGAAATTTAATAAATCAGCATCTGAATATACATCTAGATTTCAGTTATGGAGCAGATCAAGAAAGTTCATTTTTAAAACAAATGCATCTATGTTATATCTATGAAAGTCAGTGGCTTATTTTGCTGAAAACAGTAGATTTTAATTAAAAGAAAATTCAAGTGAGCTGACTTGAGTTTGCCTAGCAAATCTTTTTTTTTTTCCCTACTCCTCTGACTTTGATGAATAGTCCTTTAAAAAGGCATTAAGATTTAAAAATGATAGTTACTGTATATAAGCTATTACTGGTTTTGGACAGAGTGAATTATTAGGCTATATTTTTTTATTATAAAGGGAGCAGAATAGTTAGTATTTACAATAGTTAAAGGTAATACAGTATGTAAGATTAAACAGTATGTAAGATTAAAATATATAGTATTTTACACTATATATACTATGTGTTTTCAAATATTTTAGTGAAGTATAAATAACAATTTATTTAGCAAAAAGCCCCATTTAATCTTTTTAAAGACTATCCCAGATGAACCAGTAATTTTTAATAAAGTTAGCAGATAAATAACAATGTACCATATGGAATAATTGGGAAGAAGGGAGACTATAATGTTCTCCAGACTATGTACATAGCTTTTCCTTTCTGTCAGTCATTCCCAAAATCCCTTTAAATTAAAATAAATTACATCTTTAAAATAGACTGAACTGCTTTCAGCAGTCAAAAACATTCATATTTTATAGGGCATTAGTACTTAGTATAGTTTGCTTCCCTGATGCAAATCCTTGGTGGCCAGAAAGGATTGCGACAATAACTTTTGGTGACAGAACACATTTTTAAAAGGATTTCTTTAATGGAATAACCTTACTTAACCACTAATATTAATAAAGTTACCCATATATTTGACTTTACTAGAAAATGTATAGGATTCAAATTTTACTCTTATTTGTATTGTATTGCTTTTGTTCTTCTTTCTATTTATCTTGTTTTGTTTTCAAAGCATGCTTTACTATCACCTTACTGAAATATTTATTCAATATTTTACCCACATGGATAATGACATACAAAACATCAATCATTATCATTCTGAAGAAAAGATAGGACTTTAAAACCACTAAGATATAGTGAGTACTTTGGTTAATTACATCATTTTTATTTAATTAAATACCGTGTTTTATCTTTTATTTGATTTATGCTCAAGTCAAATCTGTCCAGCAAAGTCATTATTATCTTTTGTCTTTTTCAAATAGTGCAGACTCATAAGAGCAATAAACTGATTTTAGCTACATATTTGATCTAATTAACAATGAAAATGTGGGAAACCGTCTCCTTCAGTTGCAGATGATATCCTTCTTAATTCATAAATATATTTATGTTTGACCTTTGGATCCCAATATATAAATCTAAAAGGTCATTAAATGAAGGTATCAATGTATCACAAATTGTTGGTATACCATATTTGGTCATCATATCGCCCTTTTAATGTTAAAATCTTGAACACTGTTCATGCCAGTTGCCCAGCCTCTACAGTGCTGGTTGGTTAGATTGGCTGCCAAATCTAGACATATTAGCCATCAAGACTGCACTACTGAAATGCCTGAAAATGTTTGATTTTGATAAATTGGGAAAGTTTAAAGTGACAATTCAACTTTAGCTGAATGAATAGGCCTTGCTTTGAACTTACTTTTTGTCTGTTGTTTTAATTAAAAAATATCTGTGTTTTTTGTTTTTTACAGAAATATGAAGGCAGTTTTACTTTAGCACTTCTGTTACTTCTGGTCCCGAAAAAGCATCCACTGAGATGTCCGTAATAATGAGCTGCTCTAAGGCTGCTGCTTAGATGAGGGAGAGGTTTGTTTGTTTAAAGGTACAGTAGATAGGGAGTTCTGAACAAATTGGCAAGCTTTGAAATTGGTGCTTTGGTTAATTCTATCACATTGAAGTCCTAGATTTTGCTAAAAAAACAAATTTTTACACAATTACAGTAAACAAAATGTTGACTAATTGCCACCAAGCCTTTTTCAATATTTGCTTATGCTTTAAAAATGTGTTTATTACGACAGAGTTAGGTCATCATGGTGACAAAACAGAAAAACCCACAATTACACGTTTCATTAATTTGCAAAAACAGCAAATATTGCAATAGTAAAGAACAAAGACTAACAATCAAATTGCTTGAATAGAGAAGTCTCACTCCCCACTGATATCTTTGGCATCTTTACATTTTTTTAGGTGGTATGATTTAAATGATTTTTTAGATAAATTACACAAATCAAGGTTTTGCTCAGTTCACAATAACATATCCATGATTATTAATTAATATCACCCACTTATTTTTGGAAGTAGCTATGAAAAGTAATGTTATAAAACAAAAACAATTGCTTGATGTATACATTAGATGAAAACATTATGAAATCTTTTAAATTGATGATTCCAAATTCTAACATTCTAAACACGGGATGTAAGAGTCAAAGCAGTTTGAGAAAAACCTGTGCTTTAATGTTCTGTAAAGTAATAATGTTCTTTTAATTTAACAGAGAAAAAGATGCTGCTGTTAAACTGTCGATTGTACACTGCCTTTTATGTATGGCTAGAAAGAAATTAAAGGTTATATACAAACCAGAATGACTACAGAAATAAAATTTGAAAAGCTGGAATAATTGTCTGCAAAGTGTTTCCTTTTTTTATTCGAAATTTGACCCTTAGTAAATCTGCCCCTAAGTGTACAAAGCCAATTCTGATAGATGTCAAATTAAAAATGTGAAAATTTGCCTAATTTTCTATAGCTTTGTGTTGTGATCACAAACTGAACGAAATATATCATTATATGTTAGCTATTGCCTTACTAGGGCTTATTTAATAAAGGCAGAAACCAATGAAACGTGTAATTGTTATATATATTATTTCAGAGAGCACTCCTGTAAAGGACTGAATTAGCAAGTCCAAGACAGCCCTGTTCTAACATCCTACATTATGTACACGTACAAGGCAAGATGTTGACATCTGCTACTTTGGACCAGTACAAGTTTATATAGGGCCCCCCATGAACACAAGTGCTGAAATTAAGAAAGTTGATTATATTTTGACTTGACTTTGATATGTAACTTTGATTTGTGTAACTTTTGAGTCAGAAATTGGTCTTCTTTCAGAAGATTTTTCACTAGGTCTGTCACCCCACAGTACAGTACATCCTTCCAAAAGATCCACCTGTATTTTTTTAGTACAATATTCAGTAGATGACTAGGTGAATCCCTGGGCACCAAAATTGTAGAAAAGGGTGTAAGCCCATCAGAATTTTTATGGAGAATGGTTTGTTTCCAAATAAAGCAGTTACATTATAAATAATTAAATTATTATGGTTTTGAACTTATATTTTTTATGCAGTGGGTGACAGATATAATAAACAAGGTATTCACACATAGAAACATCAATCTTGATATGTCGGGCACTGGCTCAATAGTTATTTTGTAGTTTTATTTTCCAATTTGTGGCCTTTTGTCTTTTCTCTAAATAAAATTGCTAACAGTCCATGCGGCTTTAGCACGTATGCACCATTATCACTTCAAAAAACCATTACCTTTGCTTTGAAGTGATAATTGCTTCTCTTTGTCATAAACACACAGTTTTATTTTTGCTTTTCCTGAGAAAATTGGCTGAGACAAAACACCCTGTGCACCATTAGCCGCATTGATGTAGAACCATCAGACTCCAATAAAATTTGAGTCTTGCAGTCACTCTGTTAATAGTGACATCTGAAGCCTTGACATTGTTAATAATCCTGATAACATGTACTCCACCCTATTTCAGATGTGAAAATATACAGTTTTGATAAATAAAAATTGAAAAGCCAATTTGCAGACAATAAAATGAAGAATTTAAGTGTAAAGGCATAATACTGTGTGAGGTGTCGGCATAAGGTAAGACTCACACATACAAATGCAGCCACTGGGATTGGTGAGTTAAATGCATCGTGACTCTAAAGTTATCTTAACTCATTTAATGCATTTCACCTTTTCATTTGCATACAAACTTGGAGCACAGCACCCGATAATGAATAAAATGCCTTTATTTCAATTTTTCTGGCAACAGTCTGGACATGGCGACGTTTCAGACCTCATAGGGTCTTTTATCAAGCTCACCTGCCGGTGTACAAGAGCTCTTTTTTATACATAATTAGCCTTACGCCATCTAGTGGTCTGGTTACAAAGTTTCAATACTTCATTCACATGGTTACAAAGTTTCAATACTTCATTTGCATATTATATGGAGAAATTTAAGGAGAGAGGTTACCCCAAAAAACTTTTGGAGGTTCAACGTAAGGAAATAGAGGACAGGAATATAGAAACTCCAATAATTGGCCGAAACAAGAGAAAAATGAATCGTATTCCCTTCGTCTCTAGATATAACACCCTGAGCCCGCAGATTGCTGGCGTCATTAGAAAACACTGGGGACTTTTAAGAGATGGCATTCCCGGGATACCTTGTTTTCAACAACCCCCAGTAATGTCATATAAACGCAGCAGAACCATTGGCTCAATGCTGGTAAAATCCGATTTGGGAAGTGAAAGGGACACCCAGAGAACAATACACCCAGTCAAACATGGCACTTTTCCATGCCTAGCGTGCAGCTGCTGCTCAAACTGTCAGAAGGGAGATGTGATACATCACCCACGTAAAGGGACCCCCATAAAAATACGGGGATACTATACATGTGTGTCATCTTATGTTATATATATAATCAAATGTCCCTGTGGCCTATTATATGTTGGCCAGACGAGCCGCATGGTAAGAGAACGGATCAGGGAACATAAATCTGCTATCAGAACCAAAAAGACAGATCAAGCAGTAGCTGCACATTTTGTGGAAAAGGGCCATGGGGTACAGCAACTACGGTACCAAGTGGTGGACTATGTCCCCAAGATACGTAGAGGGGAAGACCGGGTAAAAATATTACTCAAAAAGGAGGCCCAATGGATAAGGAAACTAGAGACCCTTAATCCTTTGGGATTAAATAGGGAATATAATCTTCAGGCTATTTTTCGCATTTAATTGTTTTTAAATACGTTTTTAAACACTTTTTTTCAATACTTATGTCTTACAGACATCCTGGCTTGCAAATAGCATGGAACAGGAGACAAAATGTTAGATAATATGACACATAACAATGTTGCATGAAGCTATAAACACGAGATTACTTTCGGTGGAAGAAGCATTGAAACATTGTCACATATAATATGCAAATGAAGTATTGAAACTTTGTAACCATGTGAATGAAGTATTGAAACTTTGTAACCAGACCACTAGATGGCGTAAGGCTAATTATGTATAAAAAAGAGCTCTTGTACACCAGCAGGTGAGCTTGATAAAAGACCCTATGAGGTCTGAAACGTTGCCATGTCCAGACTGTTGCCAGAAAAATTGAAATAAAGGCATTTTATTCATTATCGGGTGCTGTGCTCCAAGTTTGTCTGCAGTAACCGGATGGAGAGTGGCCATTATCTGCACTTGCACCGAGATTAACCCATTTTTGGATTGTCACAGGAGAGCTGACTACATTGTTTGTACAACCTTTTCATTTGCATACCAAAGCACAATTGTTTTCAATGGTGAACTATTTAATTGGATGGGATGCTGTGCCACAATATTCTGTGCTAAGTGGGATAAATGGGATAGATGAGTTAAGGTTTTCTGTGTCAAATGTACAATCCAAAGTGACTTCATCTGTAACTCCTTTATGGAATAAAGCTCTTTATTGTAAATCCATTGTTACAGGTTTCTCAGTGTTTATATGGTGGCCAGCAGACATTTAGTGGTTCTGTCTGTGGATGATGGCAGGATGAGGCACTGCTACTGTTAGTCACTGGAACATGTGGGTAAAGCTGTGATAGGTTACAGATGGGTAGTCTCTGTGATCTTCCATGTATATAAAAAAGACTAACCATCTGAAATTCTTAACAGCCATCTTTGTAAGCCAGAAAGGCAACAGCCCCTGTTCTAAATGCAGGGTTTGATACTTTCTGCCAACCACAACGGCAGCTTCCAGAAGGGGCCAATCACATGACAATCCAGGTGGGCCATAATAGGGGCCAATCGAGTCCTGAATTGTGATAGGGCCAATGACAGCTAATACTGCTGTACTTTTTTTTTTTAAATGCCCCCCCCCCCGCCAGCACAGGCGGTGCAAGCTGCCATGACAGTAGACGCACATGTGCGTTTGTGCGCATGTGATGTCATGCGCATTAAGAAAAGCAGCCCCAACAGTGACCGCTTTTCTTAATACGCATGCGCGCAAACGTCACGCAGGCACAAACACGCTTGTGCGTCTACTGTCATGGCGGAGGGAGCTCTCGGTGCGAGCTTGCCTGCACTGGCGGGAGGCATTTTTGAAAAAAAAAAAAGTACTGGTACCCCCCTCTATCAGCCTGCACCTTTGGTTGGGGGTAAGTTTTTAAGCCATAGGTGCCATTTAAGTACTTTAAATTTTGCACCATTGTGTTGATGTCATCACACCAGCACGCATGCACCTATAAATATATATATAGCTGTGTTCCCTGCGTGCCCTAAAATACCTGCACAAGAAGAAGAGCTGCATGGGAGACGTCCCACCACACCACTAGACTAGAGTTATTACAGTACTTTTTTGCAAACATGCATTTCTACTTTTGTATAAATTTATAATACAAAAAAGCCATGAATATCCTGTAAAAATATTCTTAAAAATGGTGCTTTGTGATGTCATCAGTTATAATCGATTTGCAGTGATGTAATTTCATATGACTATTGTGTAATAAATAAACAAGAAGAAGAATTTCTATTCTATCCAAATTAGCGGACCCAAGACTTAATGCTAAGAGGCATTTCAAGCTACACTCTTGAAAACCATTGCTACATTAGTTATTTCATTGCTACTGAATTTAACATAGGGAGAATAAGAGATAGTTTTAATCTGCTAATATCACACTAGAAAGACATAAGGGGGAATGTAATTAAAATCACAAGCAATGTTTAAAATCACATTTTTGTGAATGTTAAGTGCTGCTCGCAATGTAAAAAATTCTCTCTTGAATATTACATTGCTCATTATCACAAAGCAAAGGCTAACAGGAACACCTGCTTTGGAGTTTTGTTAAATATTTTGGTGTGAAAAAAGCTTTGCAATTGTGTTGTTTTATTAATTAATTTACACGTTCGCAAATGCCATTTCTTTGCAAACTTTGAGAGGTCTGAAATCAGTCAAAAAATGATACACACAATGGAAATATTGGTCACTAACATTTGCAATGGTCTTTATGAATGTTTTTTGCACTGTTACATTTCCCATTAACCCTTTCCCTGCCTAAAATGTAGCTCCTACATTGTTTAAGAAAAAGGCTAAAAGTGTCAAGAATGTAAGAACTGCGTTCTTTACTAAAAGGCATGCTCTCTCTAATCACCTAATCTCGATAAAAAATTTAACCTTTAGGAAATAATTTCTACTTGGTAATTTGGAGTTTGGTAGTTTAGTTTTGAAAGAATCTGATCTTTCTAAAAATGCATAGTTTTCTAGGGTATGCCTAATTTTAGTGGAATGTTAGTCCTTGAAATCATAAGTATGCCGTTTTGTGGAGTTGTGCTTTGGAAACTTGGTAGTATACTGCTTGGAAGTTTTTTCAGTTTCATTCAATTGAGTTGCTCCCATTCTGCGTTGTCCTCCCCGTCTCTGTGTGCCTGCATGTATATGAGCATGCCCACGACTTGAATATGTGTATATGTGCATGGGCAGATACGTGTAGGCACAAGGAGACGAGGAGGACAATGTATTAGGGGATGACGACACTGAAGGGGAGGACAACATGGAAGGGGAGAGGAGGAGGACGATGTGGAAGATGAGAGGAGAGGCAGATGATTTGGAAGAGGAGAAGGACGAAACGGAAGGGGGAGGGGAAGAGAGATGCTGAGGGGGAAGACAGAGAGGGGGGTGCATACAGGGCAATGAGCGGAGGTGGCCCAGGGGTGCCCTGTTTGTAAATCCAGGCATGCATGCTACTACATAAAAATAAAAGCAAAGTTATAACTGGTTCATAGGAGTAAATTCATTGTTACACTTTAGCAGATTACCAGATCCTTATATTGCCATTATTTAAAACTGAAAATCTATACCAAACTCATGAATTCTGACGTGATCTTGAAAGAGAAACTGAAACTAACGTTTTACCAGTTCATATATAACCAGCAATATTTTATTCTCTTGAGTATATCTCAAGAGTTATTCAAGAGTATACATTATCTTTTATATAAGCTATGTTGCATGAGCGATGTTACCAGATTTGCTGTATTCCTGTATTCTTTCTTTATCTGATATCCTTTCATATAATTTATACAGCAAATATCAGGCTGGATACACTTTAATAGATTCATAAAATTTATCTGCAATGAACTTCACCTGAGCTGCTGTCAAAATATTCCTGTAGTGAGCAAAAGTCCTGGTCTCATGTAATAACCTTGCATAATTTACTGTCACCAGAAACTACAGACACATTGAATTCACCTAGACCACCTCTAAGGACAGAGATTTAAAAAACTCCATGGGATTAAGCCAAATAACGATTCATTTTTAACTCTAGCCCTTTCTAAACATGTTCTGTTGAAAACTACTGTTTTGCACCACTTATGCTCTTTTCTACCAGTGTACAAGTATTTCACAAGTCTTAGTGCTATAAAAAGTATGTGCTAAAGTGCTTCAGAGTGTTGTTACAGTATACAGTATTGGACAGTATATCTGATTTTGAATATTTCTAACATATTCCATCATCATTGAATGACCTTCTCCTTGGAGAAGTTTATCAGTTTTATTTAAACAAAACAGAATCTAATAAGGACGTAATGATTAGGTCATTGGCATAATTTCTGAATAGGACTGTAGTTAATGACATCCTTGTTTTCACTGGACATATTTTGTCTATTTTCTGTAGGCTTTCCTTTCCATTTCTATTCAGTATCATTGTAGCAGGTGCTTTGCAACTTTAATAACCAAATGATATACAAGCATACCAGCAAAAGTGCTAATCTAAATGTATATTCATGTTGAAACTATTGTGCTTAAGATGGTGTTAGGGGGCTTGTTTATATCTGTCAAAGATTTACAAAGCAGTCAGTAAAGCTAATGTATTCAAAATAAAAGGTAGGCTAAAATCCAGACATGATTGAAAAGAAATCGTCTGTTTGGAGTTCCTCTGTGTCAAGGCTTATGCCAGGCCAAGATTATTCATCAACACTATATTTCTGCCAGGAGAGAAGCATCTGAAACCACCTATGCAACCTCTTACACACTAATGCAAACAACCTAGGCCATTTGTTTATCCCTGACCCAAGTACAAGTATACCCAGTAGTGGTCATTACATTAAACTCCATTGACTTGCAAGTCTTAAGGATATACAAATTAGGAAGCAGAAGGTGGAATGCTGCTGAATGCAGGTAGCACTGTATTCAACCAGAGAATGCAGTTTTTTTTGTGCAGCAATTTTGTATAAGACATGGCACAAAGGGCAGCCATGTTTTACAATTTGCACTTTGCCCTGCACATGATAACTTATCCATTGTCTGTCTCTCCTGGTGGTGCCAATGGTTTATATTGTAAAAATGCTTAGTATTTTCAAGTCGAATACAGCTCTGATGAGGCTTCAAACGTTTATTATTTATATATACAGTATATATATATATACATATATATATATATATATATATAATATAAACTGTTTCCATCATATCTATTTGATGCACAAAGATCTTTTTCACCCATTTAAGTCTATTGCAGTCTATTTTGAGGCAAAAATAATTTCGCTCATGACTAGCTTTAACCTGTAAAGATCTATTATTTCTTAAAACCATTAATAACTGCTACATGGCTGCTGCATAGATTCTCTTTCCTTCTGGGAATATTATAGTTATTTGGTGATGTTTTCTATAATGCAAGAAATAGAAATTTTGTATTATATTACTAGGTTTTACAAGGAAATCAAAACACAGGAAGAGGTACCCCTTGTACAAAGTAATCAGCATTTGTGACAAATTAGGTATCCTGATGCATTTAGGAGCTACTGCTATGGGATTTCTTTCACTTTATTTTCTGTTATTCATTTATTCTGCCATTACAGGATTTTAACCCTCTCCAAGCTATTTTTGTATGTTTTCAAATTTCTTGACTATGTTATGCTAAAATGATGTGAATATCAATAGAAATAAGAATTCATTGATATAATACAGAACTCTTTTATTTGCATTGAATAGCAAATGTGATGAACAGACTAAGTCCTCATTGATAACTAAAAGATTGTGTAATTGCATAACCATGGCTATAAAAAATAATAAAAGGAATATTTGGGAATATAATAAATATATTTTTGATGATGAAGAGTTGCTGAACTTTGACTGCAGCAGTCCTCAGAATGTGTAATTTTCTTTAAAGATGGCCTCCTGAATTGCTTACTATATCACAGTATGTGTCAAAGGTTGAAGTTGCACAAAATCAGCTGTTGTTGGATATCAAGAATGCGTTGAGGTTCCCTTGATGCCCTATCATTGACATCTACCAACAGATATCTTTAGGCTATGGGAATCACACAGAGGAGCAGACTGACTGCTATTTAAACTTGTATTGTGCGTCCACACATCTTACATGTCATCTTGTTTCCTCTGTGCACGTGTGCTGGAACAAGCAGGAGATTCAGGAGTTCTGTATGTTTTCTATGTATGCAAAAGTTTGACATGCTTGGCTTTGTTGATAGTCTGCCCATAGTACAAAAAAACGGTAACTGTCCATATGTAGTAACTGCAAGAACCAAGCAAAAGCAGGCATTAAAGCCAACAATTAATGCATTTATTTAGAAAAAAATATTTAGAAAAAAAAGTGAAGCTATAATATATATTTAATAGGAATTTGGTGTGTAAAATCATATGATAATATTTAGAAGACTTTTTTGTTTCTTTTTTCATCTTCTCTAAGCTTAGGCATTGCTGTATAGGAATAATACTTAATAGAATCAGCTGTTATTCAGTTGGGCATCTTTCTATTTATGCTTAGTCGTTCACACCCCAAGAAGAGGTTCTTCAGACAACACTCAATAAGGGAGATGATTGCCACCCACAATTTATATGCAGACAGATTAGAAACAAAATGACTGTCTCAAGTGGTTTTGCCACCCACCTTAGAAATGATTGGGAAATGGATAAGATTAGTAAGAGCCCCAGCTAGAGATTATATTTAAAATGCATTGCAAATGAAAATGTAAATTTTAACTGTAGTATGTGAAAGGTTAGAGGAACTTTTTATTGATCACCTGCAATTTAAGGTTGATTTCTGAATTGTCAAAAGTTTTGGCCAAATTGGGTGTATTAGTAATTGTACAGTAAATACAATGCTAATGGTTATATTGTATTGTAGTACAGCTTTTCACAGAACATTTTTTTTATAATATTTAGACTTTCTTTTATTTATAGATGTTTTAATCCACCAAATGATTTATAAACATTAATATTTCAACAATTAACTTTTTTAATCCATATTAACACATCAATCAGAGCTATCCACTATGTTTAAGAACTTTCCAGAATATTTTTCTCTTTTTGGTACTCTGTCTGCTGCCTCTTCTTTGCTTTCATGGAATAACACCATCACTAGTGAATGTTTTTGCCAGCCATGGATTAGCTGCGAAATTCCGCATTTCACCATCTGTGATTTCTTTGCAGCAGAAAATTTATCAGGACAAAAAAAAAGCAGATTGAATTTAATGCATTTGGACAAAAAAATCGCCTTAAGGAAAAAACGCCTTCCAACTTTGCGTTTTCTTTTTTAGCGTTTTTTTCTCTTTATGGCAAATTGTTTGGTGAAATTCTCTCAGGACAAATTGGCTCATCACTATTCATACCAGAATGTATCCCCACTATATTAGAAGTACCCTCCACACCTCTGTCACTGTTTCATTTTGCTTGTGTTTTTCAGACAGGCCAATGATCTGTGAATGTATGTAGAAAGTTAACAAGACAGTTTTGTGAGTTTGATCTGTGTAAAATAAAAATATACAGTATATAAGATACTACATTACATGTTTGTTTTAATTATTATAATGCTTTATTTGTGAAGTGATTACAAATATAATTTTTCTTTCATGGATGCACTCAGCATTAGAAACCAATTTACCAGCCCAAACAAAACAGAAGTACATTTTTATGGTCAGAACGGGACCCATTGACCTTTTATTTTTTTAGCCATGTTTTGCTTTGAAACAAAACCCCCATAAATTCCATTGTCGGCAAAGAAGAGTTGCATCAAAAAAAAAAAAAAAAACACCCGTTGACTTCAATGCAGTTACATTTTTCAGCAAAGCAAAATAGGACAGATTTGCTGATCACTAGAGCCAATGACTAATGCAGAACATGGAGGAATATGGAATGAAGGATGCCTTCCAGACAGCTCTATCTACCAGGCAGATAACAACCTAGCCACACCTTCATCCTAGGCTAAACACACCTCCCCCAGCCGATTGGTCAGTAAACTCTAGCATTGCTTTCGATTAAGATGCCTGATATGGAATGTGTGATGCAATCTGCTCATCTTTTTGATAATGTGCTGTGTGATGTTATCTTCTCCTCCTGTATCATGGCTGCTTGGAGTCTGGAGGGAAACTGATTTAAAAAGAGAAAGGGATTCCTGCAGAGAAGTGGAAATTCAGTTACAAGTTTTACACAGGAGACTGCAAGGAACGCTAGAGAAAGTCACATACAGGTGGTAATCTGGGTGCAGGCAGGGAATCTGTGTGGGTGTAGGCTTTTGTTTTTAGTAAAGTACACTGACATCTTAATGTAACATGGAGGCTCTGAGGGCAGAGAGCTGCAATTTATCTTTCTAGCTCAAAACATATTTGCTACCCAACTATGCTTTTTGTATATTTGTGCAATAAATATGCAGTACAAGTGATTGTATTGTGTTTTATAATGCTAAAATAGTAAGTTGTAACCATATGCTGTCTGCCTCACTGGATGATCTCATTTATGCTCTGCCTGGTAGGATGGTGTTGTCTCTGTGGATTGTCAGGTAGGATGGTTTTCCTATGAGCTGCTTGATAGGATGTTGTCACTATGAGCTGTCTGGTAGGATGTTATTCCTAAGAGCTGCCTGATAGTATGTTGTCACTATGAGCTGCCTGGTAGGATGGTTTTCATTTGAGCTGCCTGGTATGATGATGATGTCTCTGTGAGATGCCTGGTAGGATGGTTTTCCTATGAGCTGCCTGATAAGATGGTGTTGTCTTTATTAACTGCCTGTTAGGACGGTGTTGTCACTATGAGCTGCCTGGTAAGATGGTGTTCTTATGAACTGCCTGGTAGGATGGTGTGTCACTATGAGCTGCATGGTGGGTTGATTTTTCAAGTAGCTGCCTGGTAGGATGGTATTGTCTCTGTGAGTTGCCTGGTTGGATGGTTTTCAATGAGCTTCCTGGTAGGATGGTATTTTCTTTATAAACTGCCTGGTAGGATGATTTTCCTGTGAGTTGCCTGATATGATGGTGTTGTCACTATGAGCTACCTGGTAGGATGGTGTTTTTATGAGCTGACTGGTAGTATGGTGTTTTCACTATGAGCTGCCTGGTAGGATGGTGATCTTATGAAATGCCTGGTAGGATGATGTTCCTATGAGCTGCCTAGTGAGATGGTGTAATTTCTATGTGCTGCCTTGCAGTATTGTGTTCCTATAACCTGCATGGTGGAATTGTGCCATCTTTATATGCTGCCTGGTAGGATGGTGTTCTAATAAACTGTATGGTGAGATGGTGTTCATAGGAGCACATTTCACCAGGGATCTCCTACCAGGGTTGTTACCTCTATGAGTTGCCTGGTGGGAAAAAGGACTTTCATTTGAAGCAGCGTAGGTGGTTCTTCACACTGAGAACAGTGAGGTTATGGAATGTACTGCCAGGTGATGTTGTGATGGCTGATTCTGTTGATGCTTTCAAAAGTGGCTTGGATGATTTTTTGGACAGACATAATATCAAAGGCTATTTTGATACTAAACTCTACAGTTAGGGGCAAATTTACTATTATTCCCCAAAAATCCTACGATTTTATTTGAAATTCGATAAGCATTCGACTATCGATTGCTTATCGAATAGTTTTAGGCTATGCCCATAGCTATACTAAGGGGCAGATTTATAAAATTCACGTGAATAGATCAAAGTTCGATTGAATATGATTGAATTACCATCATACGATTTAATCCGATATTCGAATATTTTAATTTGGCCTCTTCGATCAATGAATACCGAATTATTGAATAGATCCAATGATTGAACCTACCGAATTGCAATAGAAGCCTAAGGGAAGCCCTCCATAGGCTTCTGAGACTAAGTCCTGCTCAAATACCATTCGTATGATCGAAGCATTCGATTGTTTGAATCGTACAAGTTTTTCGGAGGCTTGAAGGAAATTTTACGATTTTTTCGTGAAATCGAAAGAGCGGTATCCGATCGTATGAATTCATTGAGAAATCGAATATCGGGCAAAATGATAGCCTAAAAAAATTCAATAAGCATTTGATGGTCGAATGCTTATCGAATTTCAAGTAAGATCGAGGGAATTTTGGGGAATAATAGTAAATTTGCCCCTTAGTTTGCCTGGGAGCAGTATTTCATAGCAACCAATCAGCATAAATCATTTCCTGTTCACCTGTTTAAAGGAATACATCTTATTGGTTGCTATGGGCTAATGCTCCTGGGCAAAGTTAGTGTCTTTTAATGTGTATTCTTTGTTATTCTTTGTCCCTACATATATTAAGCTAATCATCAGTTGTGTTACCCTAAAGTCTATAGAGCATTAATTCTGGCAAAATTTCCCTTCAGGTGATCTATATTAAGATAACTGCTTTATAATTCTATTAATGAAACAGCTCTTCCATGTACCAACATGCTGATATGGCTACAAAAAAAACATTTTTTAGTTTGTCTTAAAAATGTATATTTTTTTCAACTTCCTACAGATTTATAAATAACATTTTCAAATTGCTCTCCTACACAGAAACTATGTGTGACAGCAGGTATAAATCAGTTTAAAGTAGAGTAATCCACTCACTTTAATGAACATCTACAAGGGTGAAATAAGCAATATACTTGTAAGTCTTGTTTTAGGAATGCAAAAGTGTTAATTTTAGGAATATGTTTTTGACAGGTCAGGTTTCAAGGTATAAAATAATGGTTGACATGTATAACGTTTGCCCAAAATTCATGTTAGGAACAGTAATTCTGATTCAAAGTAATTTTTACAAAAGTGTAATGTATGCAAAGTCAGTTACGCAGTTCCTAATATTATGTAACGTTTCTAGAACAGAACATTTTCAGTTCTGAGTTTGTGAAGAAATAATAGTTTCCTGCATTTTCTATTTGGGGCCTATTTATGAAGCCTTCATTTTTTCTGGTTGCCTTCATGATCTTTGAGGGTTTCAGGCAGTTTTTTTGTTTGATATTCCAAAAAAAAACAACTCTATTTTGAAGGAGAGTCTTTCCAATCAACCTGAAAGAATGATATCCAGAAAATCACTCTAGTCAGGAGTTTATCTCCAAGTTTAATATCCAACCCTAAACCTGCCAGCAGCCACCACTAGAGGGTGCTGTGTAATGGCTCTATATATTGGGATGTTCTTGTCACTTTTTCTATGCTTATGATGAAGGACGTAAGCGATTGAAACACGTCAGGCCCATAATGCCATTCGTGCTTTTTGACATTAATGAATAAAGATATGAATTTTTAAATGATCTGGTGTTGTGGTTCTCCAAGTTTCCTCTCTCCAAGGTTTCCAATTGGTTAGTTTTGGTTGTTATCAGGGCATTAACAAGACAAGGAAATTACAATCTTAAAGAGAATAATATAACTCCAGTAGTAAAATCTGGTACATGCTTTTCAGGTATTAGCAAGCTGCATTTGTTGGACATTAGCTTTCATTTACTAACCCATCTGTCTTTACAATAATCAAACATTGTTTAATCATCTCAGCTGTTTGAAATATAAAACCAAAATAACAATAACACATACAATATGTCAAAGGCGCATACACACCGCTGCTTTGCTTATAAAAATATGAAAATCTCTGCATTCAATAATGCATTCAGAACGCAAACATTGTGTTACATTTCATTCTCCACCCAACAAATAGTAAATAAATAAATAACAGAAGAGTTCCATAGTAAATGAAAAGGCATAGATGACTTGGAGGATTCATGTGTCTGTATATTTTTCAGCAAAATAATGGCACAAAGGCATAGGTAATAGGAACATGATACAATTGGTATAATGTAAGAGCAATGAAAATATCTACTACATTGACAGTCATCTTTTTTTATGACAAGCCATTTAGCACCCATGTTTATTGTCTGAAAACATAGCATTATTTGTTGAATTGTGTTTTTTATACAAGTCTCAAAAAAATTGAAGTAGTCCTTTATTCCTTAAAAGCTCTAAAAATTCAAGGTTTATTATGTGTAAAAAAACACAAACATTTACATATGAAAATTTGTCAATTAAAAGTTGTTGAGTTCCTATAAAAGTCAGTGATCTTATTGGACTGCATTTAATCCATTTAGACTTTTTGAGGAATTAGGAAGTGTTGCAAGGAATTGTCCAAAGAAATTATAATTTTAGAGGTTTTCAAGGTATTCGTATTTTATAGAGCATGGTTCAGTGCTTTTTTTTCCATTCTAACATATTCAGATTCGTTAATAAATTTAGTGACAATACTTGTTTTTGATTTTGTGAGTTTAGTCGTGGTTTTAAAACCCTCTAAATTGGACCTTAGTATCCATATGTTAGTCCAGGGAGACACACCTCTATTGTTATTGAGTTTAATGAAAAGCAGATCAAAATAGCAGTAATCAATAAGACACTTGTGACATTGTCCTAGGGAATAGGTTTTTAGACTTTCAGACTTTATCAATTCAAGCCCCATTTTGTGGTCCACAATTTGGTTAGGGCACTTTTTTTATAGCATTTTATAACATTAATTTTTATTGGTTTTTCAATGCTTGAAAAAGTAAGGGGGGTAATAGTCCAGCCTGGGGGGGGGGAGGGGGGCTCGTCCTGGATTACACACTTTTTTGCATAGTACAGTAGGGCCTTGGTAAGAAGGTTTGCATATGACAGCACCATCCAGAACCCAAAGCAGGCAGCATTGAGGTGACAGTAGAAGGGGGAGGGCCAAATGTGCAGAGTGATAGGATGTAACTGTTCTTCAGATGCACTGTATATGAGGACATTCCCAGGTCATGTGTGGGCAATCCACCAGATCAGCCTGGCACCTGTGACAGCTACTGCTGTCCCTTCTACCAAACCCATGCTGGCACGGGGGGATATTAAAAAAGTGGTACAGATTGCCAGTCACCTCTTCCCATTGGTCCTCCCCAGATCTCCCAATGTGTCCTGCCATTTAAGGTAGGTGCAGTGGAATGGGGCTGCTGGGGCTCTGACCAGTAGCCAGTAAGATTGGGATACAAGTTTCACAGGTGTTTCAAAGCTTATGAGTAGTAGAGTCCTCAAACACTAGTGAAAGGGTATGGAACTAGTCGGAGAAGGCTTCTCACAGCTGAAAGTAGGCAATATAAATTTGTATGGTACCTTTTTGTCTCTGATGGCTTTGTAGGTACGATTTTGTCTCTGATGGCTGTGCAAATTTATCATCAATCAGAACATCTGTAAGTTTTTTAATGCACCTTCCTTGCCACCTCAGTTAAGTGAATTAGATTGGAAAGGGGCGTGACAAGAGCTCTGAAAGCTGCAGGTTCAAAGGAGTGGGGCTGGGAGGTCACATGAGCAGAAAGCTGTTTGATCAGACAGGTCAGGAGGAAGTTGGAGTACCTGCTGGGGAGGAAAATGCTGGAAAGACTTGGGCTGGGGTTATTCAGTAAGGAGCTTACCGTCTCAGAAAAGATGGAGCTGATTAGGATGGTACAGGAGATGGTGGCCCGTGAAAGATCTGACTAAGGGGAGCACGGCAGGCTATCAGTGTCTTCAGTGGAGAGTCAGGCCTGAGACATTCTGAAGTTAGCCACAGCTTTCCCTACATTTTAAGAAGGGCAGGACAGCATTGATGCCTTTCTATAGACATTTGAGATTATGTGCAGGGCCCACAACATCACGGAAGATTGGCCTTGTATTGTGTCTGGCAAACTAACAGAAAGGGCCAGCACCTTCTCTGATGAACAAAGACTGTACTGTGAGGAGATTAAGCAAGCATTACTGACCCGTTATGCCATCACCCTGTCACGGTCGGCACCCAAAACCAGAACAGATGCCAAGCACCCTGGTCTCTGCGCTGCTTCACCAGTAGTGTGACCGCCTTTGGCTTTGGGAGGAGCCCTCAGCTATTCAGATGCCACCTGGATTTAACAAGATGTGCAAGGAAAAAGTTCTGGATAGGCAGAGGGGCATGACTGTTGTTAAAGTCAATTAGGCCAAGGGTCATGGTACAAACAGGAGTAAGCAGGTTTGTTCAGGAGTGGTTCATGGTCCATGAGCAACAGACAGTAGAAGAAACTGCCCAGTCTGGCAGTTGGCAGACACGGACCCCCACCAAGAGAAGGCTAGAGAGTTGCTAGGCTCTCAACAATGTTCATTTGTCACCACACCCTACATCACCCCCAAACTAATGGGCTATGTGAGCATTTTAAAGGGACTCTTAAGAACATGCCCCAAATTTTTGTGGAGGATGGAGAAGGGGAATGTGAGAAGTTTCTGCCCCATTGTCTGTATGCATATAGGGAAATTCCCCAAGAGTCTACTGGGTTTCCCCTTTTGAGCTGTTGTACGGGATGCAGGTTTGGGGCCCCCTAGACTTTCTAAGGGAGTACTGGGAGGGGGAACCCAATTCCCTGAGTTCCCTGTAGTTCCTTATGTTCTGAAAATGTCTTGAGCAAAAGACTGCTCTGGTGGAGGAACATTTGTCAGAGACTCAGACCAAACAGAAGGTCTAGTATGATAGGAGATTGGCACTGATTGTTCCCTCTCAGAGTCCTTGGGCATTACCAGTGGTCTTGGTTCCCAAGAAAGATGGCAGCACAAGGTTTTTTGTAGGCTATAGGAAGCTGAACCAAGTGACTGTGACAGATGTCCATCCAATGCCCTGGGCAGATGAACTTTTTGACTGCCTGGGGAATGCCAAATATCTCACCACTCTAGATTTAAGCCAGTGATACTGGCAGATTCCTCTAGCACCAGAGGACCAAGAGAAGTCAGCCTTTATCACCTCATATGGCTTGTTCCATTTTACTGTTATGCCGCAGCCACATTTCAAAGGCTAGTTAATCAGTTTCTGGAGGGGAATCAAGAGTTTGCTCAGGCATATCTGGATGACATAGTCATGTTTAGTGACACCTGGGAGGAACATGTGTAGCACCTACAGAGTGTTCTGGGAAGGATTAGGCAGACTGTCCTTACCCTAAAGCCAGGAAAGTGCCATTTTGGGATAGGGGAGGTCCAGTACCTGTGTCAACGGTTGAGAAGTGGGCGAATGATGCCAGAACCCACCAAAGGTGAAGCCATAGTAAATTGGCCTACTCCCACCACACAGAGGCAAGTAAAAGACACCCACATACTGTAACGCGGACACCCGAGTGTGCCACTGCCATGTCTGCATTGAAATCTGCATTAGTGAATGCCCCTGACTTCAACCCGAAGATTCATCGTCCACACAGATGCATCCACCTATGGGATTGGTGCTGTTTTGTCTCAGGTTGATGAGAAGGGCAATAAGCACCCCACTGTATTCCTGAGCAGGAAGCTGCTCCCCAGGAAGTTACTTATACTACAATTGAGAAAGAATGTCTGGCCATTGTGTGGGCCTTAAAGAAACTGCAGCCCTATCTCTTTGGCAGTGATTTCCCTATGGTCACTGATCCTAATCCTCTGAGCTGGTTACAACAGGTTTTTGGGGACAATGGGAAATTGCTGAGGTGGAGTCTAGCTTTGCAGCAGTTGAACTTTAATATACAGCACCGCAAGGGGAATGCTGATGGACTCAAGAAGAGAATGTGAGGACTGTGCAGGACAAAGGCATCCTACGGTCTTCCGGGGGTTTCCCAGATGGCTGCCCACTGGGAGAGAGGGATGTGACAAGAGCTCTAATAATGCTGGAAGATGCAGGCTCGAAAGGGTGGGGCTGGGAGGTCACATGGGAAGGAAGCTGTTTGCTCAGAGAGATCAGAAGGAAGTGGGGGTGACTGCTGGTGAGGAAGTTGATGGAAAGACATGCTGCAATATGGGCTGATGGCTGCACAACAGAGTGGGATACTCTACAGCATCCCCTCCATTTGGACTGTGATTCATCAGAGCTGCATCCCATGTTATGTTACTGGACTGTAAATCTATTACCCTGTTATACACATGTGCAGCTGGAATACTGACTTTCCCTTTTGCTGGACTGCCTGAAATAGACTAGAGTTGAATCTTATATGAGAATCTTATCTGGGACTGTTGTCTGGAGCAAGGTGCTGCTTGAAGGGACTAGGACACAAATACACACTGAGGGGCAGATTAACTAAGGGTCGAAGTGAAAATTTGAATAAAAAAATTGAATTTCGAAATAATTTTTGGCCCAGTTACTTTTACAAATAGAAGCGGCTTCAAAACTAGGTCAAGTTATTATTATGGGTGACTTCAATTATCCGAACATTGACTGGGGTAATGGGTTTGCCAAGACAGAAAAAGCTAGTAGGTTTGTAAATATTCTAAATGACAACTTTTTATCCCAGCTCATTCAAGAACCTACTAGGAATAACTCTCTTTTGGATCTTGTAATAACTAAAAATACTGAACTCATCTCTTGCATTTTTGTAGGTGAGCATTTAGGGAATAGTGATCATAACATGGTCTCATGCTTTTCAACTTGTTTATTAATGAGCTGGAGGGGGCATTGAAAGTACTGTTTCTATTTTTGCAGATGATACGAAATTGTGCAGAACTATAGGTTTTGTCTTGCATAAAAAAGGGCATATACTCAAGAGATGAAAACATAATTTTACCTCTTTATAGATCTCTAGTAAGACCTCATCTGGAGTATGCAGTGCAGTTTTGGACTCCAGTCTTTAGGAGAGATGTGCAGAGATGTGCAACTAAACTGGTTAGAGGGATGGAATAATTAAATTATGAGGGTAGACTGTCCAGGTTGGGGTTGTTTTCTCTGGAAAAAAGGTGCTTGCAAGGGGACATGATTACACTTTACAAATACATTAGAGGACATTAAAGACAAATATCAGGGGACCTTTTTACCCATAAAGAGGATCACTGCACCAGAGGCCACCCCTTCAGACTAGAAGAAAAGGACTTATTTGAAGCAGTGTAGATGGTTCTTCACAGTGAGGACAGTGAGGTTATGGAATGCACTGACGGTGATGTTGTGATGGCTGATTCTGTTGATGCTTTTAAGAGGGGCTTGGATGATTTTTTTGGACAGACATAATATCAAAGGCTACTGTGATACTAAACTCTACAGTTAGTATAGCTATGGGCATATATGGTTTGTGTGTAAGTGTGGAGGGGTGTTTGTGTGTGTTTGTGTGGATGTTAAGTTTTAATTTGGGTATCTTTTTTCAACCCTATGTAACTATGTACTTCTACTATCAAATAGCCCAAAATTAACTTCCAATTGAAATTCGAATTCAACACTTCACCACCTTACAGCAATTATTTGTAAGTCAGTAGAAACCATAACTTAATTACATGCAAAATCTTGCAGTGAACACATCCTCAGATTCTGTAATATATTGCACATGAGTTTGGAGGCAGCATCATAGCTTAAAATATTCTTCTCACCTTGAAATTCTTGACCCTATGAAAGTCATAGGAACTGATAACTGTGATAAACCATAATGTGGTCAGATAACTTCCTTATGAACCTTATTGTTAATAAATGGAGAAAAAACATAAATATAAAGAGTGGACTGTGAGTAAAACTGCAGTAAATTAACACTTCATCCGCACTGATACTACATTTCACTAGCTTTTAGGTCAGAATGTAAGAAATCCTTGTAAAACATTCCTAATTATATGAAAACAGCTTTGGGTCATTTTTAATATTTTAAAGAACAGAATGTACTGTATTTCCTGTACTTTTTCTTGAATTCTTTTTGCATAAAACCATACTGACCAGACAGAAAATATATCTTTTATACTGTCTTATATTAATAGACCTTTTAACAGCATTCTTTATAGTTTAGAAAGCACTTTTCCTGAAACTAATTAGAATGAACTGTTTAATCTGACTCTAGATCATTCTTTCTGATTTACTAAGAACCTCTAATCATTTTTGAGCTGTAGATTTCATTTTACCCTTCTCATCATTACCCATTGTTAGGCTGTTAAAGATAATTTTATTATGCATTATTTGTTTTAATGACTTGGCATAACTCAACACATTTGAACTTTACAGATGTGCAGGCTTATTCATTATGCCGTGTACATTTCAGTTTTTTATGTTGCTCAATAAAAAGAGCTTGGGACACCAAATGCATTAAATGTTTTGGTACAGTGTATTTGAAATGTAATGTGGTCAAAACAGTTATTTTTTTTCTGCATAAGAAAAGTAGAAATGATTGCTACAGTTAGGGGCCGATTTACTATATTCACGTGAAGGATTCGAAGTTCGATCGAATTCGATCGAATTTCGAACGTAGGATTTATTTGTTTGGTCGAATATGTGAATTTTCGCATATTCAATCATTGAATAGGGAATGGTTGAACGATCGAATACATTCGAATAGAGTCGAATGGACGAATATTCGATCATTCGATCATTCGACCAGCGAAGGATTTTAATTTTAAAGTTTATTCGATTGCCTACTTCGGCAGATTGGACCTACAGAATTGCAATAGAAGCCTATGGGAGCACTCTCATAGGCTTCTGAGGCTGTCATGATCGAATAGGATTCGTATGATCGAAGTGTTCGATCGTACAAATCGTACGAATCATTCGAATGATAGAATGATTTATTCATTCAGTCGAATGATTTATTCAACTGATCGAATAGATTTGTATTCAATCAGCGAATGATCGAATATCAAATAAAAGGTAGCCTAGAACTATTCGATTAACATTCGAAAATTGAATGCTAATCGAATTGCAAATAGAAACAAATTATTTTTGGGGAATAATAGTAAATTTGCCCCTTAGTGAATTTCTAGAACATTGTGGAATCCTAATTTATCACCTTTGAGTAGGAAATGCAGTCTATTTCCTTACTATCATGGGATCATGGGAAGCTAAGAAATTTAAACTTTACTTTAGACTCTGAGGGGCTTTACATAATTGAATTCTCATGATGCACATAGTAATTTGTCACATAGTAATTTGTCACCCATGGGCTATTGCCTCTTCTGCAGATAACAAAGAGCTAACAATATTTTAATCTAGAAGAATGGGGACCATTCCAGTTTGGTGAAATGACACACCATTTATTAGACAATTATGAAACCCAAGTTACCAGTTATTTACATCCATTTATGTACTGTATGTAGATCATCACCGATCAAAAATTGACTACTAAGTGCATTGGTAGAGCAAGTTTTCTGAAGGTCAGTTTCATGAAAAAATCCCATTCAGTTAAATGTAGTTGCATTAAAGTATTGTAGATTGTGTTCAGTCTGCCTATTGGCACAGGGGAACAATGAAAGATTTCAACTGTAATGGAGGGTGTATATGTCTCAGAAATGCACCTGGTCCACTTTTTAGAATTAAAGGAAATATTACACAAAGGGCTTGACCATCAACGATAAGCAAATCTGTCCCAGTTCTTTTCACTGAATGGGCGTCAACTTTTTTTTATGCGTGCAACAATTTTTTCTCATTCCAAATGCACAAGTCAATGCCCATTTTTTCTTATGGTGACAATATTGTCTGTTGACTAGTGATGGGCGAAACGAGTCGCGCGTCGTTTTTTGACGCGCGTCGCGTCGGTTTTGACGCGCGTTATTTTTGAGGCGTCGCGTCATTTTCGGCGCGTCGCGTCGTTTTCGGCGCGTCGCGTCAAAAACAACGCCGCGAATTCGCCCCTGGCGAATAAATTCGCCCATCACTACTGTTGACTTCTTTGTCTTGGCAACTTTTTTGTCCAAATGCAGTAAAGTCAATTGGCATTCTTTCTTATAGTGACTTTTTTGTCACAGAAAAAATTTCAGTGGTAATTTTTTTCTGCAGTGCCTTGATCATGTGATAATGTCTATTTATGGGTTTTAATTTGGGTCAGCCACATACTTCGCAGATTTTGAATCATGCTGAAAAAGTCTCATAAAAGCCCAAATCCCAAACTGATTCAAGGATTTGGTGCATCCCTAATATATAGGATTCATGCAGTCAAGCCATTGGGAACAAACATATTGTGGCAAATCAAGTTCTTGTAAATTCTTGGACAAATATTTGTTTCAAAGGATAAAATATTGCCAGAAATCACAGGTCCTTCATTTCATTTTTAAATGCATCAGGGGATTGAACTTGGATTAATGGCTGTGAATGAAATCATTATTTGGATTAATGAGCTGTTTATTAAGATACACATCATATGCTCAGGAAGCAGAATTCATACTCAGCAGACCTTTCTGAAACTCATAAATGGTGAATGTCTGAAGATATTTTGGATCATGTAAAATATACCCTGTTTTAAGTTTACTTTACTGTCTCCATTTTTGTAAAAGACATGTTAAGTACAAAATATGGGTTATTCTGTTCAGGGAGGTCATATACATAATTGCATTTGTAAGTATGTTATTATTAATATTTTGTCTGTAAGATAGTTGTAGGTAACTAATAAAATAAATAAACAAATTGCATCTGATTCATTAAGAATTCTATTGCTTCATTATACATTTTACAAAGGGACTAAGTTTTACCTGCAACTTACTTGCTGCTTTCAAAGTAAAACTACCACACTTGGTTGCCCTTTTATTTCACACCAGTGGGATCAAAGGAAAAGTTGTGCTCACTACTTTATAGAGAAGAAGGTTGAGCATACATACATCAGATGCAATTTGAGAGTAGGACTGGCCAGATATGGGATGCCATTGACGTAGTTGGCCAGCTTAAATATATTGCAATATATGGACAAACAATCCCTGTTGTTTAAAAGGTAAGGCATTTTTTAGTAGCTGTATGCACAAAATGTCTCAATGTCTTAAATATATTGATAATGGGTTGAGTGCAGAGGACCTCTTGTATTTGTCTATTTGTATTTTGTGGTTACAGCCTCATTGCACCCCTGATTAATGGTTTTAAAAAGTAGTTGTGAGCACAACTTTACCTTGTTTGTTATAGTTCATATAGGAGTAGTGACCAGCTCCTTGTTGTAGCTCCCACCCCTTCCAGCTATAGTCAGGTGATCCTACTGGTGTCTAATAAAAGGGCAACCAAATCTGGGAGGTTTACTTTGAAAGCAGCAAGTAAGTTGCAGGTAAAAATTAGTCCCATTGTAAAATGTATAATGAAGTACAATATATGTACAAACAATCCCTGTTGTTTAAAGGGTAAGGCATTTTTTTATTAGCTGTATGCACAAAATGTCTCAATGTCTTAAATATATTGATAATGGGTTGAGTGCAGAGGACCTCTTGTATTTGTCTATATGTATTTTGGGGTCACAGCCTCATTGCACCCCCGCCTAATGGTTTTAAAAATTAGTGGTGAGCAGAATTTTGTGATTGGTGCAGTGTTCGTGTCAATTGAACACACAATTCAAACGTGCCAATCAGCTAGCTACAATGTGAAGAGCTAGTAACATCAGGTGATTAAACTTAACAATCTGAAATCCGGCAAGGATATTAGTTAAGAACACTGTGTACTAACCAAACGTGTCATAAAACAGAAAGTGACAAAGAGAGTTAATAGAAACTACACATATAGTTAGGGGAAAATGATTATTAATTTCCAGCCGACCACTGTCACGTCCCATCACATCTTCTAATACAAAGCTGTATTATATGATCGCAATTAAATCTCCATTCAATAATTACAGCGCTAGGAAACAAGTTGGCGCTATAGAAATACATGTTAACAATAATAATAATAGTCGAAAACGACGTGACGCGCGCCAAAAACGACGCGACACGCGCCGAAAACGACGCCAAAAAAAACCGACGACAAAGTTGACGCATCGCGCGTCAAAAGCGTCCCGCGACTCGTTTCGCAAATTTCGAAGCGAATCGCGGGAGATTCGCCCATCACTAATAATAAATAATACGTTTCTTTATATAAAGAAACTTTCTCCCGGTAAAATCCAAAGTAACATATTGGGCCCCATCTGTAGCCACACTTTAGAGATATTGTATCTACTTAGTATCATTATTAGTGATGGGCGAATCTACCCCGTTTCGGTTTGCAGAAAAATTAGCGAATTTCCAGCGAAAAACACAAATTGGTGAAAAAATTTGCTAACATTTTTGATGACTCGTTTTTCTGGCGAATTTTCGCTGGCGTTTCACTAATTTATTCGCCAGCGGTGAATCGCAGGAATTCGCCGCGAATTCGCCCCTGGCGAATAAATTCACCCTTCACTAATAATGATATCAATTAAGCCTGTAGGTGCTACCGCGTTATCTATAAAGAAGACTACAAAGAAACATAAAACTTCAAAGTAATCCCACAATATTTTGTTACTAAAGAAATTTTTTAGGTAGTATTTGCTTACCAAACAGCAGTGTCTAAGTAACTTAAGTGCGTCTATCTTCTATATGGGATATGCAACTACGGAAGTCTCCATGTAACAGAGAAATCCACACCTTGCCACAGCGACCAGACCACACCAGAACAACATGCTACAAACCCAAAAAGACATGCAGTATGCTTGTGTTTGGATATATTAACCCATGGTGTACTTACACAAAATTGGCATGCTACTCAAAGCTATGTACACATCTCGCACAAAAGCGAGAAACTATAAATGCAAAGCCAAAACACCCCTAACAATGCCATATGGCTGGCTCTTAATCATGTTACTTTACCAGTCTGGTAAGGTAACTAGGCGTCCATGTTCATAGCAACCAGCTATACAATTCACACTATACAAAAGTTGTGACCACACAAGTTAATCAAAATTCATTACAGCCCTATTGAATAACAGATGGAGTAATATTTAAAGCTTATGTTATAGTTACACTAAAAACTATGTCATTTAGTATGTGCTACTGGCTGTTCGGTTGTTATATGGTGCACTTCCAGATCCTCAATACAAATCAAACCAAATAAAATGATTAAAACATAACTGGCTAGATCCTTAGTTGTGTCGATGTCCTGGTGCACTAACCAAAAAATCTAAGTACTAACATGCTTACCAGGATACTAATTGAAGGGATAATATTATGTGATGGACGGTAGAGAAGGACAGTGGTACTCACTGGGCAATGTTACAAGCCTGATGTTACAGAAGAGAAAATTGAAAAAGGTAAGAATATAGTAGAACACGCATTTTCAGAACAACAGCTTATTGACGCTGATATTCACTAATCAGTATAATATCTGAAAGGCAAATTATATTTAAAGAAATTATGCATAAGCAAGTTTATAACTTAAGACACTCGAACAAATAATTAGGGGCAGATTTACTAAATTCACATGAATAATTCGAAGTTCGATCAAATTTCAATAAAATTTTAAATTTGGATCTTCGAATATGCAAATTAGGCAAATTTGACAATCAAATATTCAAATATTCGAATAATTCGAAACGACCGATTCAAACATTTTAATCGATCAATCAAATTGTTTTTATTGGATCGTTCGATCGATAGAATTGCGGTAAAATCCTTCGAATTCGATAGTCGAATTCAAAGGATTTTACTTCCCTTTTATTCATATGGTCGAATTTCAATTTTTTTTTATTCGAAATTCGACCAATGATAAATCTGCCCCTTAATGTCCCATCCAATCAATGGTTTAGTCACTTCCGTCAGTATCCCAAGTATGTCATCTAAAAGATGTCATATTTTGTCATTTTTATAGGAACGGGGTATAAGAAACCAACTCGTTCAATCCCCTCGGGTTCAAAGTATTAAGTCTGTGAATCCAGCGTAACTCCCTCCAGAGCAGTAGTTTTTAACAGTCACCTCCTCGGATAGGAGGGGGAATGTGATCAATCAACATAGTCTTCAAACTTGCCAAGGAATGTCAATGTTGAAGAAAATGTAGAGCGACAGGAGTGTCGGCTCTCCCAGTGTCAATCGCAGAACGACCATTCATGAAAAGTGGTTATGGTCTTACCCACATAAAGGAGGCCACAAGAGCACTTGATGAAATATATGACATACTTTGATGTTCAAGTAAGTCTGTGATTAATCTGTATGAGTCTTCCCATATGAGAATGGTTTATATATATATATATATATATAAACAAGTCCAAGTCTCGATAAAGTTGCTTGAATTTGCCTGGGTACAGTGCCAGTAAATTATCCATAACTACTACAAAAAGGTCCGCACCTATTAATTATAAATGACTAACGTTTCGGCTAGGCCACAAATCTTTCTCAAAGTAACAAACTGAACATTAAACCACCTTAAATATACACTGTGGTGGTAAAGTCACATGATCAGTAATTCAATTGCTATTAGAACATTTACTTTAAATATTTAAATAATCTAAAATCCACATAGAATCCAAAACTAGACAATTTATATCCCCTAGTTCATTACAGTTAAAACCAAGACATATGTAACCACTGATGTTTAGCTATTTAGTTACTTTAACATGAAGCAAATTAAAAAATAAGGTTACAATAATGTCCAATGTTGGATATATATATATATATATATATATATATATATATATATATATATATATATATATATATATATATATATATATATATATATATATATATATATATATATATATATATATATAGATAGTGAATAAAGTACCTCCTATTGTAAAATATAAGAATATATTAAAGGGGTTGTTCACCTTAAAACAACTACTTGTTTTCAGATATATCACCAGAAATAACTTTTTCTAAATACTTTCTATTTTCTATTTGTAATCGATTTTCTAAAATTGAAGTGTAAAGTAAAGTTTTCACCTTCTAAAACAGCTATGGAAGGGGAGTCACTGACCCCCCAAAACTGTTCTAAATTGATACATTTAATGGAAACATTCTTATCTTTGTCCCTGCTGAGCAGAATCTCTGGGTTTCATTACAGGAAGCTGTTAGAACTGATACAATAGTTGCTAATACTCCAGAAATGCTGCTGAGAAATGTATCAAATAAATGTTGCAAAATTTTAACAGTTTAGATTCTGCACTGATTATTGAGCCGCTAGACTGAAACACCAGAGACACGAACTTTAAACTTACATTTTGGAAAAAGATTAAAATATAAATAATGGAAAGTAATGTTAAAAAGTCTTTATTTCTGGGGAACTGTCACCAACGGCACCCTCAATCCAGAACCCAAGCTAAGCTCCCTGGTCTCGACTCTCACTTCTGCCCATAACCACAGCCTTTCACCCAGGGAGGAGCCCTCAGCTTATTTGAGAGAGTAGAAAAGCAATAGGTTTTTGATGAGCAATGGGGCACAATTGTCTCATCAAGGATACTGATAGAAGAACACCACCAGGCGCCACAGAGTACAGGCAGGCCGGGCCATCACAAGCAGAACAGAATCATAAGACAGGCCAGGATCAGGATTGGAGAGAGCAGAGTAGTCACAGACAGGCAAGGGTCAGGATTGAAGATATCAGAGTAGTCAGGCAAAGCAAGGGTCAATACACAGTAGATAAGGCAGAAATCAAAAGGATAAAACACCCAGGAACTCTATAAATAGAACCTAACAACGGGCAAATCACTGTAGACTGAATTCCCCTTTTATAGGATTTGAATCACACCGGCGTATAAATCCGGAAGTGCGCCGGCGCAACATAGGGGAACCAGGCGTAGAAGAAAAAGGGGCAGTGCCCACTAGACCACCAGTGTGAGTCCTTACTGGAACAATCTGAAAACAACTCAACTAAAAAAGTCTTTGGAAGGTGAACAGACCCTTTAAGTTAAATGCCTTTGGCCTCAAGCTTTATTACAGGTCATGGAACTCGAAAGTTACTTCTAATATCCTCATATTTTCCAACAAGGTGTGCCTTATTTATTATAATACACATGTTTTAGTGGGTCATGTGACAAACATTACACAACTAAGCTCAGTTTATAACTATTTCACTGTTTATAAGGATATAATTTACAGGATATCCATAGCTTTTGTGTATTATATAAATATATTTACTGGATACATCTTGAAGGTTGTGAGGCATGAATCAAAGGGTGGCCTCAACAGAAAATCAGCTTTGGGACTAATTTAGGAAGAATTTAGTAATTATCTTGTAGTTTTAGTGCCCAAAGGTTAAAGCATTCTGAAAGAAGCCTTTTAATGTTAGAGAACCTTTAGGTATTGAATACCTATTATTAGCTAATACTCTGCCATAAAAAATAATCATAAACCAATGATTTTGCAATCTCTTCAATGCAAACACACAATGAATGCAATAAAGAATGTCTGTTTGAGCCATAAAACTCTCAGACTTAGAATTGTTATTGATTGTGTCAAAAATATATATTCTCAATGTAATTCATGGAATGATATATTTAATAAAGGGCATTGCATAAATCTTAGCATGCTAAATTTGATGCTGTTCCTTACCTTTACTTTATGCTATACATGACTAAATAACTGCATTACCAGTGCTTAAGACCAAAATACCCCCAGAACAATGACGGTCTCTATAAAAAGATATTGCATAAAACAACTCATATGTAAAACCTTGCTTCATGTAAATGAACCATTTTCATAATAATACACTTTTTAAGTAGTATGTGCCATTGGGTAATCATAAATAGAAAATTGCCATATTAATAAATAAGGACAGACTCCTGGGATCGTATGATTCAACGGTGCACACAAACATACCAAACAAACTATAAAGTTAGGTCACATGAGCCAATTAACATACAAAGTTCTGTCTTTTGCTTCAAAACTTCTTCCTGTTACAGTTAGAGTTGAAATATTTTTGGTCAGGTGATCTCTGAGGCAGCACACAGATCATCACGAAATGGTGGTTCAAGGCAAGAGATGTAAAAGGGCAATATTTAATTAAATATATATACTAAGTTGGTTCACAGCCTTGAGCAATCTGTTGTTCAGCTGACTATGTTTTATAAACACAACACTTAGGGGTAAATTTACTATTATTCCCAAAAATTTGCTCGATCCTATTTGAAATTCGATAAGCATTCGACCATCGAATGCTTGTCGAATTGTTTTAGGCTATCATTTTGTTCGCTATTCGATTTCTTGATGAATTCATACCGATCATTCGATTTCACGAAAAAATCATAAAATCTCCTTTGAGCATCCGAAAAATTTGTACCATTCGAACGATCGAATGCTTCGATCTTATGAATGGTATTCGAGCAGGACTTACTCTCAGAAGCCTATGGGGGGGTTCCCATAGGCTTCTATTGCAATTCGGTAGGTTCAATCTGGCGAAGTAGGCAGTCGAACAATTTTAAAATTTTGATTTTGATCGAATATCCGATCATTTGATCTATTCGATAATTCGGTATTCGAAGATCGAAGAGGCCAAATTAGAATATCCGATTTTACGAAAAATTTGTACAATCGTTATTCGATCTAATTCAATCGAACTTCGATCATTTCACATGAATTTCGAAAATTGGCCCCTTAGTCATTGTTGTACAGTTGAAAGATTTATTTGAAATGTATGCCCTTTTAGGAATTTCATAACAAGTGAAAAGAGTTATTAAAAAAAAAAAGCAGATGACTATGACACTGATTTCACATATAGAATTGAATCCTAGTTCACAGCATTGCTGGGATTCTGTGAAATTAAGATATAACAGAGATTGCCCTGCCAGACAAATAGATTTAGCATTAAAGATTTAGAAGGTGTTTTAACGCATGTAAATTGCATTATTACCATTTTGCATATCACCCTTAATTAAAGAATGGAGGCTCCCTCCTATAGTAATTTCCCTTTGTGCGTGTATAAGCAGTAGAAAGAGCAAATTATAGATCAGTAGAAAAGTTATACTTATAAATTACATGCAGGATTCTTTTCCTAGGCACAATGGTCCCTTGAGAAGAAATGTTAAGTGTTATTTAGGGTTTTGGCATTTTATCTGGAATAATTTACCATGTTAAATTAATTCACTCACAAATGTTGTAAATTATCTGAATTCCTTATGAAAATAGTTTTAATCTATGCCTTAGTTGAAATGTTACAATGTACACTACAAATGCTATATTTGTTTCAATACAACTTGTCTTGATCTAAAGTGAATACATTTGATTTGCATAGTAATTTGCAAATATGGAGGTAAAAATGTGACCTTTAAATTTTTAATTAGGATGTTATAGACAGATCTCCTCTGTTATTGCTACTGACTCTGACATCAATACACTAATTAGGAATTAGGAAGCCAAGCTATCAATATAATTTATTTTAAGATGAATTGTTCCTTAATACTTTGTATTTGGAATATGTTTTGTTAAATTATTAGTGGAATGGATGTAGATTAAACTGAAGAAGCACTTAAAGCACTTAAAGTATTTGTTGCAAAAATATGGGACCAATCATATAGAAGTTGCATTATAGCAAAACCTGTGATTTTCAATTAAAATTAATTCTACAGCATAGAAATTCCCGCGATTCGCCGCTGGCGAATAAATTCGCGAATCACCAGCGAAATTTCGGCAAGCGAAATTTCACCGAAAAAACGAGTCGCGCGTCGTTTTTGATGCGACGCGCGACGAAAATGACGCGACGCACATCGGAAACGACGTGCCGCGCCGAAAACTTCGCTAATTTTTCGGCGAAGCGAATCGCGGGAGATTCGCCCATCACTAGTTGGAAATACTTGACAGTATATGCCAGGTTTCATAGCATTAACACTTTTGCGTTATTCATCAGAAAAGGCATAACGGATGCATTTGCAGCCATATTGAAGTGTAAAATCATGTTAGGAATAGATTTCATCAATATGTACTCAATTCCATCCATTCCCTCTGCACGTAAGGGTGTGTTCATAAATTACCCCTATGGTTTTAAATGTGCTGGTGGTATTTTATCAACAGCCCGTCAAGCTCTTATTGTGTAAAAGGGTTTCATAATTAGTCAACTCACCCCAGCATCGTTATTGGTGGGTTGCGTTCAACCAACCAGGGCTGACCCTGCACTATAGAAGGCCAGCCCTCCTCAACACCAGTGCTGAAGCACTGTGGCTTGCCCTTAGCTCTGGTTTCCTTCTTAGACCGTGAACCTTGTACCTTGTCTGAATCGTGTACCCTGTCTGCCTTGATTTCCAGTCCTGTCTGCCTTCCTATACAGTCGTATTTGCCTTGTTATCCAGTCCTCCTGCTCATTCTACCTTCTTGATCTGATTATTTGCCTGTTCCATCTTGTTCTGCTCTGATTCAGCTCTCTTCCCCTGAGACCACCCAAGCCTTGACCTCTGGAGCCTGGGCACCCAAGAGGGTGTCTCTGCCGCATTACAGGCTGCACCCTGGGAACTTACAAGGATGGCTTTGCCCATGTCACAGCCTAAAACCTTTGCAGCTGCATTGCAGGCTGCACCCCAGGCACCCATGAGGGTGGATTTGGCAATTTGTGAGATCCACTTGCAACACTTTTTCTCCTGTGGTGTGCCTCAGAAATCATTATACTCTTAAGTTTTGCATTCTTGGGCACCTGGAGGTCGCCTTGTGAGGAGGGGGAATAATGTCAGGTTGTACAGGGGTCTGATCCTATGACCTCCTGATTACTAGCTAGTATGCCCTAACCACCAGGTAAATAAAGACAGCCAGCAAAATCATATTTACTATTCTGCTGGGTCTCAGGTTTAGCTCATTTGCCATTTTTGAGTCAGGAAGGAATTTTTCCCCTCTGAGGCAAATTGGAGAGGCTTCAGATGGGGTTTTTTTTTGCCTTCCTCTGGATCAACTAGCAGTAAGGCAGGCTAAACAAAAAAATAAAAGGTTGAACTTGATAAACGTGTGTCTTTTTTCAACCTAAATTTTTATGTTACTTACTATGATTAGTCATCTCAAATCAGCATCCTTATTGGTGGGTTGTGATCAGTCAATCAGGGCTGACCCTGCCCTAAAAAGGACAATCCTCCTCACCACCAGTGCCTGAGAATTGGCCTTTCTAAACACTGTGGCTTGCCCCTAGCACTGGTTACCTGCTCGGACCCAGAACCTTGTACCCTGTCTGCCTTGCTATTCAGTCCTGTTTGTCTTGCTATCCAGTCTTCATGCTCATACGCCCATCCTAATCTGATTCTTTGCCCGCTCCATCCTATTTTGCTTTGATCCAGCTCTCTTCGCTGGCACTGACCTGTTTCAGTTCTGTCTCTATGCCCTCATCATTCTGTTACTGTCTGCACAGCATCAGCCCCTCCCTTAAAGACTCACCTTCCCTACCTTTGCCTTCATAGGGTGATTCTTAGTGCTTCTACATTTACTCATTAAGTGAGTAAAAAGAGTTCTGGCAATACTGTTGCTCCAGTCAATATACAGGTAATTAGAATCCACAATTATCATTTTTTTCAACATACTAACAGCCTTTTCTATTTGTGTCATTTGTGTCCTTTCCTTTGCCCACTATGTCATCTACCCTGTCTTCCACGTAATCCTTTACTGAACCCTCCCCCCCATGGCTATTGGTATGGTATGATCCATTAAGGTTCACTCTGGACACACAATTATGCAGGGAGCTAAAAGAACTAAAAAGAACTAGGCGGAGTGGGCTACAGTCATAAACTCCAGCCTGGTATAAGTACTATATCATAGAACAAAAATAGTGCATTCTGAACAGTTAAACAGGAAAGCCCAGGAATATTAATGGATGAATCTGATCAATTTTGCTTTGCTGTAAATTGGCCAAAAATTTGCTAATTGCAATTTGTTTTGAACGCACAACAACTTTTTTTGACCTGTTGAAACCTATAGCTGTCTTTTTCTCATTGAAACCTGGGGGAAAAATTGCTCATCACTACCCAGGATTTTTTTTCCATTAGATCTATTCAGATGTACTGTACAACGAAAAAATTTATATTTTAAATCTTTGTTCTATTAATTTTTCTTTATTACAAAACTTATCTAAGTAAAAGAAAGATAAATGCACACTTAAGTTTGTATGCATGCATGTTTCTGCTTTGCTGAATTGTTTTAATTTGTTTCCAATTATACATTCTGAGGCACCCTTATTGAAGGAGGATGTTACCTCTCATGTGTAGAAAATTTAATGGTGTTTGCTAAAATACATGGCTTACTCCTTTTAATTTGAAATCGCATTTCTTTTTCAAATTAGCGATATATATTATCTACTAACAGAGATTTTATATAATAAGGATACAAAAAAACCTACCTCCAAGATTCATTATTGTATAAATGGTTTATACAAGTCTAAAAAAAAATACATAATAAAGAAACTAATATATTGCATGCTGCAAAATTCTACATAGATTAAAAGCCACTAAGGAGTGCTGTGGCTGTATAAAGGCACAAGGCTGAATTATATAAGGAGCTTGAGTATCTCTCATGTATTCTAAGAGATAATGTAACCCTTACTGTACATTTTGAATATATTATAAGTCCCTAGCAGATTATAAGATCTAATTAATAACATTCAAGGGACAAACCTGCTGGCTTTCCTATTCAGTCTAAACATTCTGCTACCTAAATGAAGAAATGCACCAAAAAACTTAATATATATTTTTTGTGTTTTTTACAGTTTGGTTGAAAAAAAATACGCTTTATGCAGATATGTATATTCTGAATTCACAACTCCAACAAAAACTCAACATGTTAATATACATTCTTTAACTTTCCCTCTGAAGAAAGGGCTTTAAAATGTAAAAAGAATTGTTTAAAGGATATTATGTTTTGCCTACTGTGCCATTTTCTCCAAGCTATCCATCCCTTGTACATTTTTGTAATGTAGAAAACTGATTTCATATTTATATTCAAACTATTCATCAGGGGGAAAAGTTTCTGGATAGTTTTGCTATACGATTTTTGAAAATAATCTATTTGAATAAAAGAATGAGCATTTTCCCCCATTCATATACAAAATGTACCTGAATTTTGATTATCATATCTCTGGAGCCCAATTAGTTTGCTTCTTGGGAAATGCTCAAGTTCCAGCATAAAGAATTGTTTGTTTCATTACAAAGCTTTGCAAAACTTTTTCAACTCAATTTATTTTTGCTGGAAAGCATAGAATTTCTTATGTTTCTATATTATGACTTACATTTCAAATGAGTCCATTGTGTACAGTATATAATAATGATAATGACAGCTGTCGTATGTACATACTGTATGTGATATGTATTGTCAAAGATTCTTACTTTTAAAGGGAACATAATATTTCACCATTATGGGGCAAATTTAATGATGTTATGTATAGCACAAGGCTACTTTATGCCTGTCATTGTTGAATTTTATGACTTGCATTGAGTAAAAATCTAGCACAAGGTGCAGAATATAGACACATTGTGGCAAGTGAAATTGCTTGTGGGGTTCTAGGGGCTGTGATTTTGCAAATAAACAACCCTTTATGGATTTAGAGTACAAAACATATACAGTAGTATAGCTTTTATTCTTAGGCAAAACTATGGTCTTTCTTTGATCACCAAAGGATATGTCCACCAGATTTCTTCAGAATTACTTTAAAGGGATAATTTTAAACTTTGTAAAAAATAATTTCAATCTCTATCATGCCACCTTTCAAAGAAGATTTTCCAAATGACGAACATTATTTCAGTACTTTCATAATTATGTAACACATATTCTTACACACTACCCTGTAGTTATACAATAGGAACCCAAAGTTTCAGGTGGAGGAACAAAGATCTAGGGAGCAGATTTATTAGAGTTTGAATGGTCAATTCGAATTTTAATTTTCAAAAAATGTTTGTGTCAAAACTCACAAAAGAATTTAAAAGCAACAATTCAAATTTAAATTTGTGTCATTGCCGGCACCCAGAATCCAGAACCAATGCTAGGCTCCCTCTAACAGCCCCCTTTCACCTCGGGAGGAGCCCTCGGCTAATCAGATGCCGCTAGGTCTTATTAAGAGAGGAACCAAGGGAGGGTTCTGAATGAGCAGAGGTGCACAATCATTTAAACAAAGTCTTTTGGGCAGAAGGTCACAGTTCAAGGAACAAACGAAAAGTGTAGTCAGACAGGCCAGGTCGGTGTGGGCAGAATTCAAGCGAAGTCAGACAGGCAAGGGTCAAAACCAGGAGATCAGTCGAGTGGTAAAAACAGGCATGGGTCGGATTACTGAGAGTAGAATAGTCGGTTTACCAGCCAGGGGTCAGGATCACAAAAATTGGGGTTGTCAAAACTGGCAGGAGTCAATAACAGAAACCAGTAACAGAATTTATCAGGATGGCACCCAGGAACTCTCACAAGATTAACCTAACAATGGGCAATTATCACAATACCAAAGTCCCCTTAAGAACATTTGAATTTCTCACCATTGCACGCTGATGTAATCACACCAGTGCCAATGCACACAGAAACACCTGAAGCGCGCACTACATAGAACACTAGACAGAACACTGCATGCGGCTGAGGAGGAAATGCCACATGGTGGACACACCTGCCAGCCTGCTGGACCACCAGGGTGAGTGCCCCTTACATTACCCCTCTTGAGGAGGGGCCACGAGACCCCCAGCTTACTCAAAAAATTTAAGGTGGAATTGTTCCTGAGCCGATCAGCCCTTACATCACAAACAAGAACCCAAGAATTATCCTTATGGCCGTAACCCTTCCACTATCCTAAATACTGCAACTTACCCTGCACAAGGCGAGAGTCAAGGAGTTCTTGGACTACAAATTCAGGCTGACCCTCTACCAACACTGGAGGAAGAAAGGATTGTGGACAGACCTGTGAGATCTTAAAATTGTCAGGCAATTTGAGCCGCACAGAAAAAGGATTGATTATTTAAAGAATGGGGCGTAGACCAATAAACCTGGGTCCCAACTTGAGAGAGAAGCTTTATATTCTTTGTGGATAACCATACCGGGTCTCCTACCTGATACTTAGGTACCTCTCTTCGAGACCTATCAGCTTCTTTCTTTTGAGCAACCGTAGCTGAGGAAAGAGAATAGTACTAGAGACCAGATTTTGGTAAACTGTTTAGCAGAAGAATTGACAGAAGGTGCAGAGGACAGGGAACCAGAAAAAGATGCATTATTTTAAGCAAATTCTGCCCAGGGTAAAAGCTCAGCTCATGAGGACTGGTTATCAGAAACATAGCATATTAAGAATTGCTCAAGAGACTGATTAATAATGATGGACGAATCTCCCGCGATTCGCTTCGCCGAAAAATTAGCGAATTTCTAGTGAAATTCGCGAATCGGCGAAAAATTTGCGAAACGAGTCACGGGACGATTTTGACGCGTGTCGCGTCAACTTTGACGCCCGTTGCGTTGTTTACGACGCGCACCACGTCATTTTCGGCGCGCGTCGCGTCATTTTCGCTTGGCGAAATTTCGCTGGTGATTCGCGAATTTATTCTGATTAACCCTCTCAGTCAGACCATTGGTTTGAGGGTGATATGCGGTAGAAAATGACAAATCAATCCCAACCAAAGAGCAGAATGCTAGCCACAATTTAGAAACAAATTGTTCCCCCTGTCAGAGACAATATTGACTGGAAAACCATGTAATTTGAAAATAATAGAAATAAAAAACTCAAAATCTTAGCAGATGGGAGGTGTGGGAAGGGAATAAAATGACTAATTTTGCTGAATCCATCCACCACTACCCAAATTACAGTCTTGCCTTGAGATGGAGGGAGGTCAACTACAAAATCCATAGACAGATTGGACCAGGGTCTGTCAGGAATAGGCAATAGCCTTAGCAAACCATGTGACAGGTATCTAGAAGATTTCAACCTCTGACAGACAGGACAAGAATTAACAAATATTTTTACATCCTGTTTAAGTGAAGGCCACCACACATTACAAAACAATAAAATAGACGTTTTAGAGATACCAGGATGTCCCACCATCCTAGAATTGTGGGCCTCACTAAGAACCTGCTCCCTTAAACCCTCAGGCACAAATAACTTCCCAAGAGGGTATCTACAGGGGTATACGTCTTTGCTTGAGATAAAAATGTGGCCAGATCTGACCCCAAAACCACCACAATCATCTCACTGGGTATAATAGGAACACACTCTAAAGGTTCACACATTTGACTCAAAACTCCTAGAAAGTGCATCAGCATTAGTATTTTTGGACCCAGGACTGTTAGTGTCAGGGGGCCCACTGCTCCCTAGGGAGGTAGTCAGGATCTAGGAGGAAGCCCTTCCAGAGAGTCCCATACATTGTACAAAGGGATGATCCGGAGAATAGTCAAAGTCCAGGTAATAGTTCAGTTAGGCAGGTAGTGAAGGTTCAACGACAGGGAAACAGGCAGCAGTCAATATCAGAATCAGGCAATAGTAAATAACACCCAGAAACATCAAACACTGAGACCTAAACTTGGGTGCCAAAATGGCGTCCTTTTAAAGGGATTTTTGTGCCAAAACCAGTGCGGCTTGTCCTTCCTCCCCCTACAGCAGCTTTTAAAAGAGAATGATTGCCCAAACCAACACCTGTTTTTAAAGGCATAAGACCACCATTAAAGGGATGGGTGTGGCGCTGCTACAACCACATGGAAGAATGGCCATTCTTCCTGCAATAGAAATCTATGCACTCTGTTGAAGTGTATAAAAAGTGGGATATGTGGGAGCACTGCAAGGCCAAATAAAAATATAATGGAAGTACAGCTGATCTGGCCAGGATAGTTACAAACATTACAATATGAACAACAAACATTCCCTGGTTCCCTGTTTCAAAATGAATTTAGTATCTAAGCAAATGCATGTGTTTTGTAAAAGAGGGGTTTTTAGTTTCAAAATTATGATCATATTATGATCAGTGTCTCCAAACCAAGGCATCGGCTTCAATGGGAGTGCAGCTGATATACCCTTGCATTTGGCTCCAAACCCAGGATCTTCCTGGATCCTCCTTTTTTCTAGACATCCTCTTGGGCTTCCAGCGAATCATTCACTCTCCTTCTTTTATATAAGCGTGATGATGTCACTTGCAGAAAAAGCTTGTCCCATTCATAACAGAACATTTTGAACAACACCTTGCCAGTTGCCATTAAGCAAGTTTTGTCTCATATTTTTGGCATTTTTGACTTCGTTTTTTATTGTGTGTTTTCCTGCAAATCAGCGTGATCAAGTTGCATGGAGGCCTATTTTTGGAGCCCAGCTATTAGTTCAAAAATCCTTGCAGTCTATAATCAATCTGTATGTCCTTCATACTGTAACCATATCCTCATCCTCCCTTCCTATTCCTCCCTTTTGGTAATATCAAAATATATAAACATAGAATGTGAAAACAAAGTGTTTTTAAAGATATATTGTGTAAAATAAATGTGGTAAGTGAAGATGGATTGCAAATACTGTAACTGGATTTATGTTTCCTCTTCTCTTCATTCTTTCAACATTTTATGGGACTATTACATTTGTTAATACATTTTTTTAATAAAAAAAAAAACTTTGAAAATATTGGACATGAAAATATTTTCATAGCTATGTATACTGTTTTTACATTATGCACTTTTAATTAGGTAAGAATCCCTATAAACAAAAAAGATAGAAAGCATACATTCCACCTGTTTCCCTGAGGTCATTAATTACAGGCCATTTAAACATTACCCTATCCACAAGCATCCCAGATAAAAAGGATAATTCAGATCTTTGGACCACAGAGTACTCAGAAAAAGGGCTTAACATGTGACCTATATAAGCTAAATTTATTATTGGAACAATGCTACATATCAAAATAGTAACAATTCTTTGCTTCAACCTATAATAGCTTTTCCACATGGCCCCATGACTTCAAAATATATCGGCCTAAATCTATCAAAGGGCACACAGGATTAACACACCTTATGGAAATGCGATTCCCTGAACCGCAGCAACATTTTATTAATCAAAGCGACAGACCTGTCTAAATTCCCAACTACAAGCCAAAATTGTTGAATCTGCATAAAAAACCCATTTGCGTCAAGTGAAGAAAAACACAATTAATCAACAGTTTCTTGCACTCAGTTTATGTTTGTAACATAATTTTAGTACAGTAACAAGTACAATATTAAACAGTATTTACAAAGGCTCAACAGCAATAAAAACAGTAGATAATTCAATCTAAGAGGCTGATTTACAGTATCAATATTCTTCTTTTTTAGTGGGTTTAGAGGTTTTTGAAACCACTAAACTTAATTCTCTAAAACCACAAATGTCTTGAAATGAAAGCTCTGAACAATGTGTTAAAAAAGCTGTAAAAATCTAAAAGTCTGAATTGACTAAATACGGTCCATTGACTGCTACAGGACCTCAACAACTTTCCCTTGGTAAATGTTTACATGAAAGGTTTTCATGGTTTTACACTTTATATCTCAATTTGTTTAGATCTTTTAAGAAATATAGGAAAACCACAAATTTTTTGAGATTCGTGGAAAAAATTTAAATTTGATTGCTAGTAAATGGGTGCTCAGTGAACTATTAAGTCGTTATAACTTTGAGATGTAGACCAAATTAAATGTAAGTTATTATGGTGTCAAAACTTTGCAATTGACCTTTTGTATCTCTGCCATTGATCATACAATAGATGAATTAAGCAAAAATTGCTTTACATGCTGCTCTAATCACCTGGATGGCCATTTTTTATATTCAACATGATATGAATGGGTTTATTCAGAAGTATGGTAGAAATATAATGTACTGTGTAGGTTTTAAAAGGGTTGTAAAAAAATGTAGGAAAAAATAATCCTAAAATGGTTGGATAGTCCAGAGTCTAGTCCAGAGTGTATTTTCTAGCATTCCCTGTATTGACAACACCTTAGATTGAGAAACACTTATACAGTTTATCCATCGTCTAATAACAATAAAAATGGTTGTTTTCAACCAAAACCATCTATATAATTATATTTACAGGTATGGAATCCATTTTATGGAAATCCATTATCCAGAAAAAAAATGTTTTCTCTTTTCTCTGTAATAATAAAACAGTACCTTGTACTTGATCCAAACTATGATATAATTACTCCTTATTGGAAGCAAAACCAGTCTATTGGGTTTAATTAATATTTCAATGATTTTCTAGTAGACAATTTATGAAGATCCAAATTAATGAAAGATCCGTTATCCAGGATACCAGGTCCTGAGCATTGTGGATAACAGGTCCCATACCTTTATATCTAACAGAAATTAAATCAATATTTTACTTAACCTGTGTATTTGTCATTGTTAAGGATAAATGTTTTTACTAATTTAACAAATCATGTGTTCATTCCTTACTTTACACACCTTTGTAGCATCTAACTACACATGGAGGTCTGGCATGGTGACACTTCAGGTATAACAATGAAAGAAAATATTTGATGAATTGCCATGGGTTACTGCCCAGAAGTAGTGATGGGTGAAACGCCCGCGTTTCGCTTCGCCGAAAAATTTGCGAATTTCCAGAGAAATTCGCAAATTTTTCGCCATTTCGCGAAACGAGTCGCGTGTCGTTTTTGACGCGCGTCGCGTCGTTTTCGGACTCGTTTTTGCGCGGCGAATTTTTGGCGGCAAATTTTTCTGGTCGTTTCGCGAATTTATTCGCCAGCGGCGAATCGCGGGAATTCGCCGCGAATTCGCCCCTGGCGAATAAATTCGCCCATAACTACCCAGAAGCAAATATGTCCAGTGTTTATAATTTACTCCACCATAACTTTAACTACTACCCCAGGCTGTCCTACAAGATGACCATCATCGAGATCACACTAGTTCAAAACTGTCATGAGAACTGAGATTTTTTTTTCTCTATAAAATAATAGAATATTTGTGAAAAATGAAATTCATAATCAGATAATAGTAATTATATAAAGCAGCTATATAGTAACTGTTGCATATATTATAAAAGTTTGGCGCAATTTATTTGAAAGTTATTTGGAATGAGTGTGTAAGGTGTGCAAAGTATTGGGTTGAGTCTAAGTAATTCCTGAATTGTGCACCTTATTTATTTGGAAATATTTGGTTATATTGATTAATATTATAAAGTCAAGTGAATAATTATATGTTACCTAGAATTTAGACCTTGCTGTGCATAATACTTTTATTCTGTGTATCCTGGTACCATAATATTGGCTAAGCACCCACCTAAGAGGCAATGTTAAGCCCTGTCATCAAGCGTTTTAGATGCTATATATATTATATAGGAAATATGAGGTAATTCCAAGTTATGAGATTAATACACTATCAATGTTAGCAGTGCTTAGCCGACAATGGATTCGTGTGAGCCAATATGTACCAAATTACAGATATTCTAAAACAGGGGTCCCCAACCCCAGAAGTGTGTCACATACATTCCTGAACTGGGACACCGACTCTAGACTGCAATTAATGAGGCTCATTGAATTAGACACCAGCATGCCGAATTGGACACCGGTGCACCCGAACTGGACACTGGTTCGCCCGAATTGGATGCTGACCCAACCTCAACCCCCACGACCCCATCTGAACCCCACCCTGGTCCTTGCAAAAATTATTGCCTCAACACTGGTTGGGGACTCCTGTTCTAAAAAATGATGCTGTAAGTAAAACTAACAGTGTGGAAAGCTACACATTAAGATTGTGATATTGGGAATAAATTAATTAACAAGAAGAGAAAGTAAGAAGCTTTGGGTCTACTTATAAAATATTTTCTTAAGGAGAGTATCCTTAGTCAATTTCAGAAGAGTGTTCTAAAGAAAAGAAACAGCATGGAATAAATCTCATCACCTAAAGGCTTCTGAGAACTTCTAGCAGTCTTTCATCTGCAGATCAAAGTGATCAAGTTAGGGAAATCAGAGTTACTGATGAAATAAAAGAACATTTTTTACCAAACCATCTTTTGCATTAAAAGACAACATTTAAAGAAAAATTATATCTAAAAGAACATTAGAATGCATCACAGGAATACTAAAAAGACAAAGCATATAAAATATATGTAGTAAACTATTCACAAAGAAATACAAGCTAGGAAGGAAAGCTTTTTTTCAGTTCAGAAAAATAATGAATTTTATTTAAAAAAAAAGGGGGTGGTGATATTAGCAAAAAAAAGGTATGCTTTACCACCTATAAAAAAAGTCTAATTTCTGTTTCTGTTTTTTAATGGAAATTCATTTTGTCTAGTGCAGAGAGCAAAATAGGTAAGCACACGTGTGGCAGTGGAGCTTCTACCTCAGGCACAGACCTTGGTGGAGATCCTGATATCCACTGATTGTATTACTATACTCTGTGCCTTCATTAGAGAAACTAGTTGGCAAGTGCTGGCGTTAGCGTTTTCAGTAGTGATGGGCGAATCTATTCGCCAGGGGCGAATTCGCGGCGAATTCCCGCGATTCGCCGCTGGCGAATAAATTTGCGAAACAGCATGAAAAATATGCGTAGTTTTTGACGCGCCGCGCCGAAAACGACGCGACGCGCGCCGAAAACGACGCGACGCGTGTCGCGTTTGACGCGACGCGCGTCAAGAACGACGCATGACTCGTTTCGCGAATTTCTCAGGAACTTCGCGAATTTTTCGGCGAAGCGAAACGCGCCCGTTTCGCCCATCACTAGTTTTCAGGTGATTTTTATATGAATCCATGAGGCCAGTATCAGGCAGTTTTGCCAAGTAAAAAATGTGCAACACAATTGAAGAGCTAATTATTAGCATTAGCAAGTCAGTCACACAATGTTGTTATTTATTAAATTGCATTGAGCCTAACAATGCTTATAAGTCTAATTCTGTTTTGGCTTGGCTTTGGCTTGCCTCATATTGCCCCTCTGAAATCTTTAGTTATGGATATTGGCAGCATTTCTTATATACTGTAACTAGACTTTTTTTCTGTTGCCTCTCCCCAATCATGAATTGCCTTGGGAAAAATTTTGTAGTTTTCATGAATCCATTATGCATTTAACTTACTGGCATGTCAGGGTTTTTTTTAATGGTCATGGTACCTGAGGCTGATGCTAAAGGGTGGGTGTCATTAAGACATGGTTGCTCCACCAATTCCTCGTATCCAGTTTTAAAATGTTAAGAGGTATGCTTACTATCAATCTGTCACAACAATCATATTTTGTGTGTGTAACTGTAATTATGAACCAATAGTATTGGGAATAAGTTGTCTGTGCAGAAGGAAGAGGGCTATTCATTGTGCCTTCTTTAACATGGCCCTGCAAGTTTTATATTGCTAAACACAGTATTCACTTCCACCTCAGAAAAAGAAAAACATGGGATATATGGTTGCTCTTCCATTAAAGATTATTTTAAAAACCATCAGGGTTATCTATTACAGTAAATAAATATGTATTTTATAGGGTATGTAACAACAATGTCATATGTTATAACCAATGTATTACTTGAATATACTATTTTTAAGATATTTTTTCTTCCATGATCCTGAAGATTTTGATGTCAAGTATATTACTGATTATTGAAGAGGATGCAACATAGTGTACTATTTCGGTCATGGAAAATTTTAAGTTTTTCAATCTGTTATTAATATTACTGTTAGAGTATCACACAAAATTCACATTTCTGATTATTTTATCATTTTAAAATAGCACAAAAAAGTATAGTTTTCATCCTAAACCTAGCATTCTCCTCACATCAAATATGAGGCTAGCATAACATCATTGTGATTGAAAAGGAAATAGACTGCACATCTGATCTGATTTAAAAGTAAATTAATCTTTTCAAATATATTTTTTAAACAGAGTCTGCTCCTATAGTTACATTTATAACAGTGATGAAATAACCTTTTCCAGTGCTCTACAGTGTATTTATAATGGTGTTTTGATCCTATCTTCTTTTATATTTTTGTAGCAGAACTTAGGTTAGCCTAAACATTAAGGTAGACTTCCTCCAAGATGGAAAGGGGAAGTTATTTCTTGAATGGAGAAAAATGTAAAATTGTTCCAAAGACAAACTGACTATACACATTTAACCCCCATTTAACCAGAAACACTAACTACACACAAACATTCTCACTCCATATACTATTTCATATTTGTCAGTAGATTTTTGCAGCTACACAGATAAGAAATCCTGGCATATTTTGTTGTCCAAAGACAAGTAACACAATAAGTTAGTAAATTCAGTATAATTACCACATCAGACCTCATTTCAGAACTTTCTGCTCCATCCACTTATTTCCCACCTGTCAACAGGCTCCTTCCTCTAAGAGGATAATGACTTCAAAGACTGTTTTTGTGTGACTATGAGATACTTAGATTTTTAGGTAGACAAAGAAGTAAATTCTCCAGGGCCAACAGTGTATAATAAAACCTTAAATTAGTCTAGAAATGGGTAGGGGTTGTTCCTTTGATTAGTTGAGCATCTCTAAATATAAAAATTCTGTCACGGATGTTTATTTATTAGGTTTTCTACAGTTAAAATACTAAAACCAAAATCTTATTTATTGCTGTGGGTTATTATACTAAGGCACATTTAGCTACATAATTTAAACCCAACCTCACCCCATGAACTGTTCTGTTTGCATTTTAAAATATACTGAAGATGCCAGGGAGCTGAATTGGATGCCGGCATGCCTGAATTGGATGCTGGTGCGCCCAAATTGGACGGCGACTTACTCCCGACCCCTGTAAACCCACATCGACCACCTCAACCCCACCCAGGTCCTTGCAAAAATGTTTGCCTCGACAGGTTGGGGACCCCTGTTATAGAGAACCCGACAGTATTATCTTTTTAATACAATTATAATCTTCTGGGAATAACACTTTACTTTACTGTACAAGCTACTTGAAAGGTCAGAAAACAAACACAATTATATAGTTAGGTAATGTAAACATTCCCATAATAGTCTTTGATGTGCACCCAATTGGCCCTACTCCCAATTGGACCAGCATGTTTAGGCAGGTCTACATAAAAGACAAAACTTCATACTAAAAATGAATGGTTACTTTTCGATCACCAACCTTTTTGCCAGTTCATTTATTATAAGATTTTCAATAATCACATCAATAAAATACTTAATGTTTTTGCTGATCGCCAAGGAAACCCCTGAAAACAGACATTTTACAATGAATAGCTACATAACTGCCCAGCAGCTCAAAATCTTTCAAGTGCCTGGTAGACAAATCAATATCACAGCTTCCCACATTGCAATTGTTCAGTTTATTTCTATAGAACGTCTCTTTTGTTTGCAATGTAAAGTTTTCCAAGTTTTCATTGTACTTTTAAAGCACTTTGTGTCAGCTCCTTTAGTTTGCCTCACAATTTCCCAGGAGAATAAAACTCAACTTTACAATGTTCAAGCCTGCTGATTTTAGAACTACAAACAGCTGTAGTAACGTTTACAGGAAAAGCATTGGAAACTAAAAGGAAGATTCAGTTATTCATTGCTTGATTTAAGGCCATGTTGTTCTTGTTTGACTTTAACTCTTTACTGATATATAAATTTGAAAAATAACACTGAATAGTCAAAATTAATTCTTAATAAGTGAAATTAAGTGATCAAATATAATGACTCTTTTTTGTATGTATTTTGCTTATTTCTTTTTTCTTTCTTAAATGCACCCTGTACCATTAATCTTCATTCAAAAAATCTATAAATATTTCAGAAAAAAAGTGTATATAGTTGTCCTGTTTTTAAAGACAAAAAAGTCTTGCAGGCCTTGAAATAAGGGGAAAAAAGAATCTATATAAAACAGTTCACATAAGTATGAAGACAGCTTTAACAGTGCAATCATAGCACAATGAATTCATTTCAATAGGAAAATAGAAGGGGTTATTAAAGTAGTTACAGGGATCCTGTCATGGGAGAAAAATATTTTTTTTCAAAATGCATCAGTTAATAGTGCTGTTCCAGAAGAATTCTACATTGAAATCCATTTCTCAAAAGAACTGATTTTTTTAATATTTCGTTTTGAAATCTGACATGGGGCTAGACATATTGTCAGTTTCCCAGCTGCCCCAAGTCATGTGACTTGTGCTCTTATAAACTTCATTCACTCTTTACTGCTGTACTGCAAGTTGGAGTGATATCACACCCTCTCTTTCCCCCACCCTACAGCCTAACAAAAGAACAATAAGAAGGTAACCAGATAACAGCTCCCTAACACAAGATAACTGCTGCCTGGTAGATCTAAGAACAGCGCTCAATAGTAAAACCCATGTCCCACTGCATACTATTCAGTTATATTGAGAAGGAAAAACAACAGCCTGCCAGAAGGCAGTTCCCTCCTAAAGTGCTGGCACAAGTCACATGACCAGGGCAGCTGGAAAATTGACAAAATGGGTAGCCCCATATCAGATTTCATAAATGAATATAAAAAAATCTGTTTGCTCTTTTGAGAAATTAATTTCAGTGCAGAAGTCTACTGGAGAAGCACTATTAACTGATGCGTTTAAAAAAAAAAAAAAAAGCATGTTTTCCCATGACAGTTTCCTTTTAACTTTAAGTAATATGTTATATTCTGAGATAATTTGCAATTCCTGTTCATTTCTTATAATTTGTGTTTTTCTAATTATTAAGTTTTTTTGTGAAGCAGATCTCCAGTTTGGAATGACAGTAGGTATTTGGTTGCTATGGTGCAATTTATCCTGGTAACCAGACAAGGGGCTGAATGAGAGATTAGAAAATGATTAGGAGAGAGCTTGATTTAAAAGGTATGTAATAGGCCTCAGAGAAAATTGTCTTTTGACTGTGGGGTCAGTGACGCCCATTTGCTAATTGGAAAGAGAAGAAGAATACAAATAATTTAAATAATGCAAATAAAAAGTAAAAATGAATACCAGGTAGAAAGTTGCTCTAAATACAATTTTCTATAACATACTAAAGGGCAGGCTAAGGGTTTTTCAATCAAAAATGGACTGTTTTTGATTGATTAAAAATCACTTGATTCGAAATTTTGGGGCGCAGCTGAGCAGGAAGAATGTGCCTGTAACAGCTCTGTACCCAACCCTCTGACTAAAGCAACATTTAGCTGAGAAACCCTCCATTAACACTCTATAAAGAGAGCACACTGACAGCACACTGACAGCATGGGCCCACCATCCGCGAAAAAGAGCTAGCAACTTCAGACACAGACGATGTTCCAAAGACGCACTACAGAGACTGCACAGCAGCCATCTTTGTCACCTTATTCAGAACATAATTCTGACTCTGAGCCACAGGTAACGAGTGCTGACACACAAGCCACATTGCAAACGGTACAAACTATTTATGACTGAAATTAAAGCTGCAGTCCAAACCAAATGTATTCTCCAACACATCCCGGTTCCTTTGGAACGTTTGAAACTAAAATTTGAGAACTGGGAGACAGGGTTGATAGGCTGGAATATACAGCAGATGGCCAAGCAGCAACACTCCAAGAGGATCAAAAGGTAACTGCCTCGCACCAAGCCCAAATGGTGCAGCTAGAGAATAAGGTGGAGGACTTAGAAAACAGATCAAGGAGGGAAAATTTGAGAGTAAGGGGAGTTCCCTAAACGATCACGGACATAACCAGTGTAGGGACCCATAAGTAGCATGGCCCTTATGGCTTCTTCCCTTGCCCTTACTTTAGCTATCTGTTATTGGACTAAAGTCCAGGTGGCTATATTGTATCTTATTATTGGTTATAGGTAGTGACCACCCCCCCTGCAGTGCTGAATAAAAGTACTTGCAGGGAGTGGCACTTCCTCTTTGGCCTGCAGCAGAGGAGGGGGGCAGTGCTCCATTGAGCCTGGGTGCCAACCGGGCCCCAGAGGCGCTCTACCATAAAGGGACAGCACACCTTTAGTGGAAGTCGGGGAACAGGGCCCCGTGAATGAGGAATAGTCAGAGTGAGGATATTCCTGTCATAGCACTCTCTAGGAGAGGTGAGAAAGAGAGGAAAGAGAGAAAGGGCAGCTCAAAGCCCCATCAAGGAGGATAGTAGGGAGTAGCTCTCCCCCAGGCTCTACCTTGCCTGAAGTGAAGGGACCTCAGAGATAGGGACTACAGGAATAGTGTTTAACCCCTGAGTCACCTTAACCTGCTGGTGGGATCCGGACCACATGGGCATTGCTAACCTGGCTGGTGCAACTACAACTCCCATCCTTGTATCCTACCTGAGGGCATAATCTACGCTGTACCTGTGTTATGCCATTGCTGATACTATACTAATGTATGTGAGTATATGATACCCTGTGCTGCTACTTGTAAATAAACCTGTTCTACTTGTTTGCACAAAGAACCCCTGGCGTCCAACACCTGTTATTACACACTATTGCATTATTGAGTTGTAGTTCAACTACCTCACACGTGATTTTCCACTTAGCGAAAGCCCTACCTGAGAATACAAGAGTCGCGTGTAACCAATGCTCTACCTATGCTAGTTTGGTTTGGTTAATTATAGCCAAGAAAGGGTTACACCAGTTTACTAGATGAGGTACTACACTAACTGTTACCATACCTCCATATTGAAAGAAACCACAGGGCCTTGGGCTGCCCCTGGAGCACCAGTCCCTCCAGGGACATTGTACTTAAACTTCACCGTGTCAATGTAAGATACTTTGCTCTGCAAGCAGCTTATGCTCTGAGCAAAGATACAATACCTCACCAGATGCAACTTTACGCAGATTTAGCACCCACCACCCTCCAAAAGCAGAGTTAGATGAAGCCAGTAATGGCGCTGCTAATACAGCATAAAATAAAATATGGGGATTCCCTTTCTCACTGCAATTTCAGTGGGAGGGAAACTCCCAATCAATCACAACCCTGGAAGCAGGAATGGCATTAGTTGAACCTGCAGGCTCATCCCTGGCGAGAGATAGCCGATCTCCATCTGCTTCACCACGGCCAGAGCCTGAGTGGACCACCATAACCCCAGCGAGAAAAAGCCAAAAATTCACAGCCACCACCTAAAGACCAACTGCACCAGCATCATAGAGCAGAACCTGAAGCAACCTGAGGTTCATAATGGAATGTTTTCTACACAAACCCCTTTTGTGGGTAATTCTCAAGCTCTCTATTACTTTTTTGCATAAGGAGTGTGACTCCTTTAGTACTTTTCTTTCTTTTTCACTCGTGATAGCTGGATGACTTTTTTTTCTTCAATATGATAGTTTTCAGTGGAACAGGGATTTTGCTCCCCCCCAAGAACATTTATGTTAAGGACACCCCTGGAGCAAGGGATTCCACAGCAGTAAACACTAGTAGCCTCTGCTACTAGTAAATACAGAGGAGTAGCTATATTTATCCATAAGGACTTCCCTTTATAATTCTTAGCACAAACATAGATACCAATGGTCAATATATCATACTCCAGGGCACATTATATGACCAAAACTATATTATTATATCCAGTTATGCCCCAGTTACCGAGTCATTCTTTTTTTTCATACATTGTGTAATCTTTTACTGGATTTAAACCAGAATAGGCTTCTGTGGGCTGGAGACTTTAACCTGTCTTTCAGTCATATGCTGGATACATCATTGTCTACCCACCAAACACATCATAGAACAATTACTAAAAAAGATCATCTACTGCATACACATAGCCTCACAGATTCTTGGAGAGAAATCAATAGTTCTAAGCAAGTTTATACCTTTTATTCTCATATACATAAATCCTACTCTAGAATTGATTATATTTTAGTAAAAACCTCAGATACCTCCTCTTTTATTGATTCAAAGCACATACAATGCGCCTGGTCTGATCATGATATTGTGTTGACAACACCTAGGGGCAGATTTACTAAGGGTCGGATTGTCGAGGGATTTTAGCCCTCGAATTCAATTGGCGAATAGTTGGCGAATAAATGTTCACCAAAATCGAATAAAATATTTGCCGGAATCATACGATCGCATGATTCTACGAAAAGTCACAGAAAAAACGCTTGAATATTTGCCAAAATTGTACGAATCGAACGTTTGAAGTGTGCAATCGTACGATTGAAATTCGGCAAAAGACTTAGAAAAAAAAGTAGGCAGTCGAATAAAAATTTAAAGGGCAAGTTCTTCAACTGGTGAATAGTCGAGCGCTCAAATATATATTTATTCGATCTATTTGATCTATTCGATGTGCCTGAATATTCTATATTCGATGGTCAAAAATACTTAATTTGCATATTCGAATAGTCGCACAATCGAATTGAGACTATTCTCGACTATTCTGCGAATATTCTAATCCTTTACACAAATTTTGTAAATCTGCCCCGTAATCTACAGCAGTGGTGTCCAACCTTTTGGCTTACTTGGGTCACATTGGAAAAAGTAAAATTGTCTGGGGTCACACATGAAATACACAAACACTTTTGATTTGTAAAAGTACAGAAAATGCACAGTAAAGAACTACCAGTTGGATAACCAGATAGACTTATTATTATTATTATTATGACGTTTCCTCCGAAATGAACCATTTGAAGCTGGGCCACATTCATATCTACAGGTTGGACACCCCTGATCTACAGGTTCCTGCACTTAAACGTCCTAATTGGAAATTAAATGAAAGCTTATTAGCAGACCCTGAGTTTTACAGGAGTTGAAAAACATCTTCCAAGATAACTTAACACCAGATGCATCAATAGAACAGGTCTGGGTAGCTCACAAAGCTTTCATTAGAGGTTGTTTAATAAACGTTTCTTCCAAGAAGTACTAACAGATTATGCCTTTCAGCCCGTAATAGGAAACTAATAGAAGAAACAAGGCAAAAATTACATGCATGCCAAGTTGAGCAAGCCAAGAAAGCTATACGCAAGACTAGACATAAGTTTTTATGGGTTTGCAAACAAACCAGACAAAATGCTAGCTAATCTACTTAAGTCAGAAATGCGTCAAGGTCAGGTTAATAAAATCAGACTAGCTAATGGGACAATTTCCTCTAACCCTGACAAAATAGCTGAGACGTTTGCAACTTTTTACCAACAACTATATACCTCCAATCCCCCTTGAAAACCAGGGGAGCTGAGGGAATTTTTAAAGAAATATGCCCCTGGACACCTTTTGGAGAAAATGAAGCAGATCATGTCCCAGGATATCACCTATGAGGATATCGAATATATGATTAAGCACTTAAAACAGGGAAAGCTCCAAGCTCTGACTATATTACAAACAGCTCAACTTATTCCACAGCTTCAAAAACTTTTTCAACATATTACTAGTGGAAAATCTTTGCACCCTGAAAAGAATGATGCTAGCATAACAATAATCCCGAAACCCAATAGAGATGTCCTAAACCCTAAAAATTATAGGCCAAAATCATTACTCAATTTGGATATTAAGATACTAGCCACCATGTTAGCAAACAGATTAACCAGAGTTCTAACAACAACTATTCATAAAGATTCATATCCCTACCCGCTAAGCACCAGATAACATTAGGAAGGCCCTAAATATCATACATATGCTAATAAAACTAAAATTCCAACTTGCCTATTGGGGCTAGATATTGAAAAAGCCTTTGATACGCTTACCTGGACATACCTGTTCTCTCTCATAGAAGAAATGGGGCTAGGAGTTACCCTGATCAACATTTTAAAAGCATACTGTCACTGCCCACAAGCACGTCTGAATCTCCCTTCCACTAAAAATGTAGGTATTATTAAGATAAAAAGGGGTACACGCCAGGGCTGCCCACTCTCCCCAGCTCTGTTTGCATTAGCTATGGAACCTCTAGAAAGAGCTCTTAGGGATAATACTAATATTAAGGGTCTCACTATTATAGATAAAGAATATAAGCTTTAATTATTTGCTGATGATTTATTCATGCATGTATATCCTTATCCAATTTGATAAATGTTTTGTCATGTTATGCAAGATTATCTGGCTTGAAAATTAATTCAGAAAATTTAAAATATTACCCTGCAATTTACCTAAGCCACTGATCAAACTAATTGAGCTGAACTTTGGTTTTTTTTTATCAGAAATGAATATTTGCAATACCTTGGCATAAAAGTAACAGCCTCCCTCTCCACACTATATAGGAGTCACACTATATGAGACTAATCATTCATCATTAATGCAGCTTTTAGCACAGCAAATCTTAATATGGGACAAAAACCGAATTTCATGAATTGGTATTAGTGATGGGCGAATTTATTCGCCAGGGGCGAATTCGCGGCGAATTCCCGCGATTCGCCGCTGGCGAATGAATTCGCGAAACGGCAGCAAAAAGTCGGCGCCAAAAAATTCGCCATAAAACGAGTCGCGCGTCATTTTAGACGCGACGCGCGCCGAAAACGACGCGACGCGCGCCGGAAACTACGCGACGCACGCCGAAAACGACGTGACACGTCGGAAATGATGCGACGCGCCGGGATTGACGCGATGCGCGTCAAAAACGACGCGACGCGCAGCGTTTGACGCAACGCGTGTCTGGAAATTCGATAATTTTTCAGCGAAGCAAAACGCGGGAGATTTGCCCATCACTAATTGGTATAATACAATGTGCAAAAATGGTGCTACTACCAAAGATTTTGTATTTATTCAGAACTTTACCTATCTCTATACCAATTTCGGACATCTGCAAGTTGGAATCAGCCTTCAGCAACTTCATCTGGAAAAATTCACGGATACCAAAGCAAGTAATATATTTCCATAAAGCAAATGGGGGATTTTGGTGCACAATTTAGCTAACTACTGTAGAACTGCTATAATTGCCCAGTGGGCTCCGACACATGCAGAGGCAGAAGCCCCTCTGTGAGTTCAAATTGAAAATGACTTGCTATACTGTACCCTTATCTCACCAACCAAGTTCTATGGCTTTCGAAAATTCCCTTCCAGAACTTTGCAGAGTCATTGCCGATCACAAAAGAAACCGTAAGAAGTATCAACTGGCCTCATTTCCTTCTCTCCTATGTCCAGTGATAAATAACCCAGATTTTACACCTGGGACAACTAAAAGAGCATTTGCCTAGTGGCTAGGCAAAGGAGTGAGCACATTGGACACATTGGTTCAGCAGGGCAAACCACTTACTTTACACCAACTGATTGAAAAATTCGAACCTCCACAAAAAGAGCTCTTCAGAGCTTCGCAACAGATTCACTTTGATAACAAACAGGCCAAAAAGTGCAACAGTAACTCTTTCATAAAATCCAGCTTTGCCACAGGCATCATTTACACCTGGTATACTGAGCCTAACCTATAAATTGCTGAATCAATTACCTTCAGAGAACATTAAACATAAATATATGCTTCAATGGGAACAAGACCTTCAAACTATAATCTCAACAAAACAATGGTCATAATTCAGTTTTACAGCAAATCTAGGAAGCACGTGTGTATCAAACAGAGGAACGTCAATCAAACTTTTGCATAGAACTTACCCAGTACCATGGCAACTACATAAAATGTTTCCATCTTGTAACTCATACTGTTTTAGAGGTTGACGAGAGAATGGATCAATGCTTCATACATGGTGGAATTGCAGAGTAGTCTCCAAGTTCCGAGAAAAACATCTGATATTCCCTAAAGACCCAACTATTATACTCCTAGGTAAAAAAAACGAACAGATTTTCCAATTCAGCTCACAGATTGTACCAACATATCCTTATGGCCGCAAGACTGATTATTGCACGCAACTGGAAAAGGCTACTATTGCTTTGTCTATGCTTAAAGCAAAACTTATAGACATAGCAGCCAATGAGAAAATGACATATATGCTACGAAATTATATGGAACTTTATGATAAAATATGGTTACCTTGGTTAGCATATGAAAATAATCCCTTACTCTTTTCAGCATTTCATGTATGAATGGTTATTTAAGGTGTATCTTGCGGAATTATTGTTTTCAATATTGGATACTACAGTACTTCTCCTAAATGTATCTGTTATATTGTGTAACCAGCTACCCTATTTTATTTTATTCTATGCTAGTTTATTTCTTTTTACTTTATTCTGTCTTACTTAAATTTATTTGATTTACTTTCTGATATTTTATGTTTACATGCTTGAAAAGCCCAAGCTATGTAATGTGAAAATTTTCTTTGGAATTTTAATAAAACATTTCAGTTTAAAAATAAAATCAAATTTTTAATTCAACCCTTGATAAATCTGCCCCTTAGTGAAAAAAATTGAATTTTTATGAGATTCGTTATGCCCCAAGCTGTTAAAAGTCTGAATCCAAAAATACTCGATCTATAACCTGTTGAATTTATGTTGAAGTCAATGGTGGCTGTACCATTTGAACATGTTTTTAATCTTCACAAAATTTGGGAGTCTTATGCTCACTTTCAGTTTGATTTAGGCGCTTATTTACTAAGGGTCAAAGTGAAAATTCGAATTAAATTCGAATTTCAAAAATTCAAATTTTGCAGTAATTTCTGGCTACTTCGACTATTGAATATCCCAAAATTTGATTTGAATTGAAAAAATTAGAAAATGCTATTTTTTTCATTTGTACTGTCTCTGTAAAAAAATTCGAATTCGACACTTCACCACCTTAAAGCTGCCAAATTGCGATTTTAGCCTATGGGGGACCTCCTGGAACTTTACAGAGATTTTTTTCAAAGTGCTGGAAATTCGTAAAATCGTTTGAATCGTTCGAATCGAACAATGCATTCAAACAATTCAAAAAAATTTATTCAATCGAAAATGGACTGAAAATGCCCTTAAATAATTTGATGGTAAAATTTCCCATTTTTTTTAAATTCAAAATTCAACCCTTAGTAAGTCTGCCCCTTAGAATGGCAATTCAATAAAATCCTGAAATTTAAAATTGAAATTCTGATTTTTCCCACCTGAAATATTAGTAAATAACCCAAATTCATGGATGGGGGCTAGGCTGAGTTTGATAAAAACTATGTATGGTACATTTTAGAACATTTTTAATACTAATACATTTCTTCCTTGCAGATAACATTTGCAACCCATTCATAGATTCAGTACACTTGCTTCTTCCCCATAACTCCGCATGTCCCTCCCTATCACCCCCTTACACACATGGGTAGTGATGAGCTGAATCTGTTTTGCAAATGTTTTGCCTTTTTGTGAATGTTTGCACAGTTTCAAGAATTATTCGGCAAAACAGAAAAATTGGTCATTGGCTACCAAATTTTTTATGCAAGACAATTTTTTACTTGTGCAACAGTTTTTTAAGTGTGCAACAATTTATCTTGTTCCAAATGCATTAGAACAGTAAGAGCTGTTAGAGAGCTGTCAGAGAACAGGCTTTGAATTCTTTGGATGATTTAAAAAAGTAGGAAAGGTGCAGATAGGTGGTCTAAGTACACTGTATCAGTGTTTCATCTTATTAACACAAAACTGTGTTGTGTTTTAGATTACTTAGAGGGATTGTGTCATTTTGGCCATATGATATTATACTGTAATCAAAAATAAAGAAGGAGAACAAGTGATGTTTCATTGTTTTGTGATATACATATTTAGCAAAATGTCTCTATACTAAGAGCAATTCAGCAGGAACAGAAACCATACATTTGCTCATAACCTGTACCCAGAGATACCATAAATGTACTCCAGCTTCGATATTCCATTGTATTTAGCACAATTCTGCAAGAGCAATCTGCACAGGGGGATTCCATAAAATTATCCCATGCAAGTATTTCCTGTATGATTTCAGTAAGTACAGTCAAATTTGTTCATAACCTGTACTGTGAGATTCCAGAAATTTAAGTTAGATAAGTAGTCAAATCATAATTCAAATATTTATGGACCTTTTTAAACTGCTGCTCTATTCGGAAGTTATTGCATTCCAAGCAATCTTAATTTTTCAAGCGCTTAGCCATATGTTGTCACAATGTTATATTTCTGATCAATAAAAAATATTGTTGCCTTCTCCATATAACAAGCAATTATTCCACTGTAAGATGCAGAAACTGCATCTGTTAATAAATGTAATTCCTATTTAAAGTGACTACAGGGAATGCTCTCCCCCTTCACTAAAAAAAAATACAGCAGTCATACTGTACATTATACCCTGCTCACATAATTATGCAATCTTTGTCAATGAACATGCTTATATAGAAATAAATATGACAATCTTAACAACCCTTTGTATATATGTTAATTATAATACATATTTTCTTACTGCTTAATGTGGAAAGGCATTATGGCCATTAAACTGAATAGAGCATTGGTTGATAAATAATGTGGCTCATCAAACTTCCACAAAATAATATGAAGCCTGAATTTGGTTTATTATATTTCCTTAAGCAGAAAAGGAATCAAATCACCAATAAAAATACCTAGCTGCAATGATTATTTTTTTTATTCCCTTCTGAAGTGTTGGTGTTTTATTATTTTGCTCATAGGTGTAATAAACTATGAATTCCTTAGAATGTACAGTAATTAAATTCAATCATTTGCATATTGTCTAAAAAATACATAAACAAAATTCATCTGAGAGCTTACCGGAAAGCTCTGCTTTAGTTCAAGGTGCAGAAAAAGTCTAACCAACGATGTTCTGCAAGGACACTCTATATGTCTCCTTTCCAATTCATTTCAGTTCTAAAATAAAGTAGATGTGACAGACAGTTGGAAGTTTAAAATGATTTTCTGCAATCCTGAAAGATTTAAGGTAAACCCTAAAAAGGGAACATTAATATATGCCAGAATGCTTGCTAAATCGAATAGCTTACTTAGATTCCAGTGGCATAAAGCACGGCATTAGTTACAATTTTACATGCTGTAGGAGTAATATTGGATAATTTAGGACTCTGTACCCAACCAAGCATTAAAACAGTAAGTCAGAAAGAAAAAAAATGATTCTAAGATTCTTTGCTAAGTAAATCGAGCATTTAAAATTGAGCATTCTTTATACGGAAAGAGCTGGATTAAAAAATGCACAATGCTTTCAGATAATGACAGTGAACCTACATGTTTAAAGGAGAAGTTTGCCATGTTTGAGATCTATTTTAGATATGCATATTTGTTTAAATGATGTGACTCCAATACACAAAGGTGTCAGATTTTTGTGGTAAGGACTAGTTATGTGAGGGATGGCCTAATACTTGCAAGATCAGCAGGTATAGTAGTGTATTTTGGCTAACTATTTGCCCCAGAATGTGGCACATGTGGGTGGTGGGCCATAATATCTCCCAGCCTTGCCCCTACCTAAATGCTATGTTGCCAAATATTACGTTTCCATTTTATTAAAACCACACTAATATTTCCATATGATTGTTATATATAAGAGATATTGCCAGAAGAGTATTGGTATAGTATTTTGCTTATATAGCTGTATTCTCAGTTACTTATAGACAAATAAGTGTAGTAGTTTAGGAACTTTTACCCAATGCTCCAGTTTCTATGTGCAGGGTAAAGAGAATGTTCCTATTGTCTTCCATCTCCCTGCAATAAATGGGTTTACTTCTCTCTTACCCTACCCTCGCACTCAGAATTAATTTTCATATGTGCAACCTTTGTTCATACAATCATTGCTGGAAGTAAGAACATAAACTTTTCATCTACTAAGCACACAAACATTAACAAGATATCATTAATGAATCCTCCTCCATCTGTAATGACATTTTTGATCCTATACTTTAGAGAATTATTTGAGATAAAGTATACAATGAGAACAAATTTCTGCACAAATCAAAATAAAAATTCAGGTTGAAATGTAATATTCTTCAGTAGACTTTTACTGAATTGAAAATTGTAATTGTTCATTGCGTACTTTTAATATATGCTTGAAAGTGGCATACATTTTTGAACAAATATAACAACTTTGGCATTAAGAAGTTTTATTATTTATATTATGCACTGTGTACAATTGCAAACTAAAAAATTACATTTTCTAAAATGTTCACAAATTTTTCTGTTAGTGACCTATATTGCATTCCCCCCTTTAAGCACACTTACAGCATGATCTTTTTATCCCCTTTTCCTTATAAGGGTTAAAGATCGATGAACTATTATAACCTCAGTATACTGTTTCATAGCTGAATAATCCTTTTAAATGATTTAGCTATATCCTGTTTGTGTATTAAAATCAACCTGTTCTGTTACTATATCTACATGTGTGCTGCTTCATTTTGTAACACAGGTATGGGGCCTGTTATCCAGAATGCTTGGGACCTTGTGTTTTCCATATAATGGATCTTTCCATAATTTGGATCTTCATACCTTAAATCTACTAGAGAATCAAGTACTGTAAATATTAATTAAACTCAATAGGCTGTTTTTTCTTCCAATAACGATTAATTATATCTTAGTTTGTATAATGTTCAAGGTACTGTTTAAATATTACACAGAAAGAGGAAATTATTAAAAAAATGGATTATTGGATTAAAATGGAGTATATGGGAGATGGGCATTCTGCAATAACAGGTTTCCAGATAACGGATCCCATACCTGTTTATATTTTTAGAAAACATGTTGCCATTTAATTTAAAAGTAAGCAACAGTAGAAGGTACACCAAGTTCAACTTTGAATGACCATTTATTAGCTTAATAGGATTTAATCCTGGCTTGCTGTCAATTTAAAAGCAAATTATCCATTTGTCTGCACTGTATTGCAAGAAAAGCTAAATTCAGTGCACCCAATGTCATTGTTCCTTTTACTGTTAATATAACAAAAATGTTTGGTATATTTTCTTATTGCAGAATGCCAAGTTTATCATTTATATTCAGACAAAAGAAAGGAGGGGTGGATGGGTTTGTTGGAAAAAAAAGACAGCACAGAAAAAAAGCATTCCATTCTAAAAGACAGTCTGTCAAATACCCTTTTTGAGATTAAAATAAATAAAGGCCAAGCTTATTCTAAAAACTCATCAACCAAACAACATATTGGACTGAGGGAATAATGGAACAGCTGGTTTATTAAAGGACATTCATCTCAGTAAGAATTGGATATTCTTCTTTTGATGCTAATGTCTGATGGTTTTCTTTTCTTATTTCCTTTTCATATAAAGTGAATGAAAGGAACTGAACAGGTGATGTGTTGATTCTTTGGAAATTATATGGTATCTTTTTGCCACTGTCCGTTCAATCACAGCTAAAATGATGTTGATACTATATGTTGCATCTTCTGTCTTTTTGGAAACAAACCTAAAGGCACATCAACAGCTCTAAATAAAATGCATCTAATACATAAAATAATACACTATTTTTGTAAATGTTGATGTAAATTCAAATAACATGTACTGTACTTCATGAAGGATGCATTTCTTCATATTAAAGGCCAATTTTCTATGTGGGAATAATTCTGTATGGGTGTTTACAGTCATGTGTGAAAGTTTGTGAGCCTTTTATAATTTTCTATAATTTTATGTGAATATGACCTAAAACATCATCTGATCTTCAAGTACTGTAAATGCTAAAAGTAGATGAAGAGAACCTAGTTAAACAAATTAAACAAAAAATATTATATTTGGTCGTGTATATCTTGAAAAAAAAATATCCAATATCATTTCTACGTGTGGCAAAAGTAAATCTTTAGGATTATCATATAATTTGAAGATGAAATCTGGTGTTTTCAGACAATGGGATGCCAATTAGGTGTGAGTGAGGGAACCTGTTTTATTTGAAGAACAGGAATCCATCAAAGTCTGATCTAGCACGCACATTTGTACATAATGGCTTGAACAAAGGATGTGTCTGAGTAGCTCAGAAAAATAGTTGCTGATGTCCATAAAGCTGGAAAAGGTGATACGATCACCTCTAAAGGGTTTGGACTCCACCAATCAACTGTCAGACAGATTGTGTACAAATGGAGGAAACTAATACTCAGAGGTTACATATGTAACTTGCCTGTCTCACATTGAAGAATACACCATTAGGAGAACGCCGAACAACTGATCATGCAGACAAACTAGAAGGATACTGAAAGAATGTTTTGTGGAAGGATGAAGCCAAATTATAACTTTTTTTGAGGAGCTTTACATTTCGAGAAAGGAAAACACTGCATTCCAGAACTGTATCCCACCTGTTAAGCATGGTGGTGGGTGTGTTCTGATTTGGGCCTTCTTTTCTGCATCTGGCCTGGAGAGCTTGCCTTCATTGACGGAACAATGAATTCTGAACTATACCAGAAACTTCTAAAGGAAACTGTCAAGAAATCGGTACCTGAACTAAAATTCAAGAGACAGTGGGTCATGTAGCAAGACAATAAACCTAAACACTGAAGTATGGATAAAGATGAATAAAGTGAATGTTCTGGAATGGCCAACTCAAAGTTCTGACAATAATGCAATTGTAAAGGAAACCCACCAACATCCAAGAGCTAAAGCTGTTCTTTTTGGAGGAATGTGCTCAATTCCTCCAAGTCATTGTGCAGGACTGATCAACTGTTAACCACAATCATTTAGTTGCAGTTATTGCTGCAAAAGGTGGGTCACAAACTGAGAGCATGATTGACTTTCTTTTGCCACACACACACAGATATGTTATTGGATCATTTTTTTTTTCAATTAATACATGACCAAATATAATAATTTCCTTTGTTTAACTAGGTATTCTTCATCTACTTTCAGGACTTGTTTGAAAATCAGATGATGTTTTAGGTAACATTCACATAAAAGTACAGAAAATTTGAAAGGGGTCATAAACTTTCACTAGTGATGGGCGAATTTATTCGCCAGGGTCGAATTCGCGGCGAATTCCCGCGATTTGCGAATCACCAGCGAAATTCCGCCGGAAAAACGAGTCACGCGTCGTTTTTGACGCGATGCGCCGGAAACGACGCGACGCGCACCGGAAACGACGCGACGCGCGTCAAAATCGTCCCCCGACTCGTTTCGCGAATTTTTTGCCGATTCGCGAATTTCTCTAGAAATTCGCAAATTTTTCGCCGATTCGAATCACGGGAGATTCGCCCATCACTAACTTTCACCCATTACTGTATATTATTATTAATGACCTGGATATGGGCATTGAAAGTACGGTTTCTATTTTTTCAGATGATACTAAATTGTGCAGAGCTATAGGTTCCATGCAGGATGCTGCCACTTTGCAGAGTGATTTGTCTAAGTTGGGAAACTGGGCAGCAATCTGGAAAATGAGGTTCAATATTGATAAATGCAAGGTTATGCACTTTGGCAAAAATAATATAAATGCAAGTTATTCACTAAATGGCAGTGTGTTGGGAGTTTCCTTAAGTGAGAAGGATCTTGGGGTTTTTATAGATAACAAGTTGTCTAATTCTGGGCAGTGTCATTCTGTAGCTACTAAAGCAAATAAAGTTCTGTTTTGCATAAAAAAGGGCATAAACTCAAGGGATGAAAACATAATTATACCTCTTTATAGATCCCTAGTAAGGCCTCATCTGGAGTATGCAATGCAGTTTTGGACTCCAGTCCTTAGGAGGGATGTTAATTAGCTGGAGAGAGTGCAGAGACGTGCAAGTAAACTGGTTAGAGGGATGGAAGACTTAAATTATGAGGGGAGACTGTCCAGGTTGGGGTTGTTTTCTCTGGAAAAAAGGCGCTTGCGAGGGGACATGATTACACTTTACAAATATATTCGATGAAATTATAGACAACTATCAGGGGACCTTTTTACCCATAAAGAGGATCACCGCACCAGAGGCCACCCATTCAGACTAGAAGAAAAGGACTTTCATTTGAAGCAGCATAGATGGTTCTTCACAGTCAGGACAGTGAGGTTGTGGAATGCACTGCCGGGTGATGTTGTGATGGCTCATTCTGTTGATGCTTTTAAGAGGGGCTTGGATGATTTTTTGGACAGATATAATATCAAAGGCTATTTTGATACTAAACTCTACAGTTAGTATAGCTATGGGCATATATGGTTTGTGTGAAAGAGTGGAGATGTGTGTGTGTATGTGTATGCTGGGTTTTTAATTTGGAGGGGTTGAACTTGATGGACTTTGTCTTTTATCAACCCAATTTAACTATGTAACTAACTATGTAACTATGTAACTATAACAAATTCCCTGGACAAATGGCTTAGAAAACTGAAGCCTTCTTTACCAAATGGCTGAAACAACATCTGGTTGAGTCCACTTTCTCCCTCTTCTTGGTGGTAGAAAGTGCACACAGAGTCCCAACCAAGTCAGCAATACCAGGGGCCCCTCCACATCCATTCCTGGCAAGGCTTTTAAACTATAAAGACCATGACGCAGCACTGACCACCGCAAGGTGCATAGGGGGCATACAATGCCAGGAAAATATTGCTTTATCCAGATTTCTGAACCGGAATACTAAAAAAAAGAGCCACATTTACTTGAGACAAAAATTACTCAGGGATAACAACGCAACATATGCAATGTTATACCCAGCTAAACTAAGGATACAATTGGATGGTAAACACACATTCTTCACTAAGCCTGAAGACATAAACGACTGGCCAGGGGTGCCTACCCCACGACAAGCACGCCAGAACACATTATACAGCAGCAATGGAAGTAAGGGGCACATGCTCCATGATTTCACAATCCTTAGCTGCAAGAGGGCCCTGAGTATATCCATTAAGGAGCTGGTCTCAGAGGGTATGGTTTGATTGCCACCTTCTCTAATACAGATTAAGCTACTTTGGATTGTGCATTTGACAAATAATAACTTAACTCATATATCCCATTTATCCCACGTAGCACAGAATATTGTGTTACAGCATCCCATCCAATTAAAGAGTTCACCATGCTAATGGAAAGGTTAAATGCATTAAATGAGTTAAGATAACTTTAGATAACAAAGTTTCTTCAATTAACCCTGAGTCATGACGCATTTAACTCACAAATCCAAGTGGCTGCATCTGTATATAGATTAACAATAAGTTAGACGTTAAGGGTAGTATCTTTATTACGATGATAGTGGGTGGGATTGGGTTTCTGTTGGGTTTTTTCCCAAGATGTTTAATTTTAGGGAAAAGGACACCATCCCACTCCCCTACTTGCCCTAATTGCCCCCATTATCCTGACTCAAGTACCACCCATAATTACAATGGAAGGAAAAATTAAGCTGACATCCCGGAATGTAAGGGTGCTAAATGAACTATTATACTTAAATATCTCAAATACCACAAGTCAGATGTAGTTCTGCTGCAAGATACATCTATACATGCCTGGAATTAGACACTGAATTTGCTCTAGAGGAGATTAAGGGTTACACCCAGATCAAGCAGGGTTTATACCTAACTGGTCCACATATAAAAAAATCAGACATTTGTTTTTCAACCTACATACTGTATCAGGCATGATAATGCCAGACTAAGATCTATTGCCTCTTTTGACACAGAAAAGGCACTCAAAACTCTGGTCTACCTTGCAGACACCAACCAATCCTCAGACCATGTATTACAGCTAGTGAAACAATTCGGGTCATTTTGAATAATTCCAGTATCCTTCCAATTGACCCTAACCCTTGCACTAGTGCAGACCTTCCCCTGAAATGGATGACTGAAATTAAATATCTGGGTATAGTAATCTCATTAGATAAGACAAGCTACATAAGGTTTAACTTGCAACCCATCTTAACCAATCTTAAGGTCAAAATCCCCACCTGGGCAGCACTACCCTTATTTCTGGTTGGCCGAGTAAACTTAGTAAGATATTTGTCTACCTAAACTATTGTATGTGTTAGCCAACGCTCTAATCTACATTCCACTTAAAGGAGAAGGAAACTTAAAAAAACACAACCTAGCTCTATCTGTTCACCATTACCCCCCTCCTGAAATGCTGCTTTTAAAATTGCCATATTTTTACTGTTTTCGTGCAGGAGTATTAGGAAATTAGGCAGTAGTTGATACTTTGCTGCTGCCATTTTAAAATAGCTGCGTCATTTCCATTACGATACACTTCCGATTCTGCTAATACAGACCTCAGTCAGACCATCCTGAACGCTGTTTTATTTGCTTCTGTCTGTTCCTCTGCTGGCTGTAGAACTGGAAAAAGAAAAATGAGCGCAGGAGCTTCAAAGCTCTCCTCCACATCCAGCAAACATAAATCTTGTTGCTGGGTGATTGAATGCAGACAGGGGCAGAGATGTCAGGAATGATGTTCGGATAGATCACGTGACCCAAACGTCTCTTCACAGAGAGCCAGAAGATAGTTGTGCGCTTGTGCAAGGCACCTCTGAGGCTAACTGCGCATGCGTGTGCCATGATTAGACGGATTTTTGAATTGTAGCAGGGATATCTTTTTCAGTGCAGCTTGCCACTTTTTTTAAAAATGATGAAAGTTCCAGAATTAATGAAAAACCGAATGAAGAATGCCTGCTGGTAAGAATATATACATTTAATGGTCAATAATTACAGCTTTATTTTATTTTAGCCTTTCCTTCTCCTTTAAGTGGTTCAGTGACATTGACAAGCTGCTTCATATTTAATATGGCCCTACTCCGAGACTAGCAAGAGCAATAATGCAAGCTCCCTGGAGTAAAGGAGGTCTGGCCCTCCCTAATTTCAAAAATGCCTTCTTCGACCAGCTGAAAAACAATTTTGACGAGTCACTGCCTATTTCAGTACCTCCAATTGAAACATGCTTTTTCAGCACAATTCCAAGCCAACACTGTAAAATTCAGAGAACGCCGGATTGAGAAACTCCTTAAAGTATAGGTACTACACCACCTAGCATCCAACCTCTATAGCGGACTAATGGACCTAATGCCAGATCCACTTGAAAGAGCCAAAGCCCATTGGAGCCAGGATCTTGGAGACATTAATCAGGATACATGATCTGACATACTTAGCCAAGTAAAAGACATTTCTATACCTGCTAAAGATAGGCTCCTACAAATAAAATCCCTCAATCACATACACTACACTCCAGAAAGGCTGGCCAAAATCTACCTAAATATGATGGAGTCCTGCTTCAGAGGATTTCTGCAGAAAGGCACATTATTCCACATGTTTTTGCAATGCACCTAAATACAATTATTCTGGAAAGATATTTGAAATTTCTTACACACCCACCTGGGCCTTCCACACATCACCACACCAGGCCTAAGTCTCTTGGGTATCACAGAGGAATTGCCCTTCAACACACATGACAGACTACTACTACTGCAGTTACTATTTTTTGTAAAAAAAAACAATCTTACTCCAGGCCCAGAATGGCGATCTGTGGGTTCTGGCAAATGCCAGAGGGGCAGCCATAAGATGCCATTTAAAATCACTATTTAGTGGGCTGGTGGGGAGCTGATTGGGCCTCATTGTACTTGAAATGCCAGGGCCTATTTTGTCTCCCAATCCAGACCTGTCTTACTCCACTGGAAAGCCACAAGTTACTGTCTGAACCTTTCTTTTTAATATATATATATATATATAAAAATATAAGTGGATAGAAAAATGGGTGATTTGTATTAACAGAAATTGCTTATGTGTGGGTACTGTACCAATAAAAGGTGGTAATTGAACAGACACTTGTCAATTCCCTTCTTCCCCTCGACTGATATTGACTAGCAACCAGAAATACTGTTGAACAAATGAAGCAACAAATGGCAATTGTGAATGTTATTTTTTGTTGTTTACAGCAATGCAAAAGACAAACAAACAGAAGTTGACAAAAACAAATGAAACAGAATCTTTTTTTCTGGATCCAAACTAAAAAAAGCCAGTTTTGGGGTTTAATGTTTACATGATTTTCTAATGGATTCAAGTCATGAAGATCCAAATTACCGAGAGATCAGTCATCCAGATAACTATATGTCCCAAACATGCTAGATAACAGTTCCAATACATGTATTTGTTATTCATTTATATGCAGCTGCTTTGCTGTTCACAAAGTGCACTAAAGTACATTAACAAAACTGAACATTAACAACAACAAGACAAAATCTAATTATCTTTTTGTTACAAAGCACCATATGTTTCTTGCAGCATCAAACACATTTGTGTTAAACGTTAAAACTCAAAGGCATCCTTAAAACAAATGTTGTAGGCTAAACTTAAGAAAACATTGTACCTTAATATGTACATTCTATTAAACACTTCACTATCTCAAAAAAATAAATAATTTTCCATACAAAGAAATTCATTGGGGGGAGGTTTGCATTTTGTCATTTTCATGTCCAACATCAAAAAGAATCATAGGGAAGTTTTTGCCAAAAATTGGGTTTGGTATATTTCTACCCAAATTTCATTTATTTAAACTCAGTGTCCAAAATGAAATGACAACATCAACAGATGAATGTTCATTTTATGTAAATAAAAGGGTTTACTATATATACAGTTACAAGGAAAGTGAAAATAATAAGAAAATCAGGAATACAAATGGAAGACATATAAGAATGCCAGCCATAATATGAAATATTATGACAATATCCAAAACTAGTGTTTTGTGGAAAATAATTATTTAATAAAATTAAACATAAACAATTTTGTTCTGACTGGTCTGAAAATAATTTGCAGTTGACAATCACCTGGTTATAGAATGTAGATATGTAAGTATCAAAACCACAGATACACATACACAAAGTGAGGTTTTTTTTATCTGACTTCTGAATAAAAAACAGGGAATCAGCTTTGTTAAGTAATGGATGAGAAGGTTACAGAGATGCAATACCCTTTATTCCTCCTGACTTATACAGCCTCCTTTTCTTTTGGGGATTCTTCCTTACTGTCTACAGGCTGAGTATAACCAGACCCAGCCTTGTGGACAGGCAACAAAGGCTTGTGCCTAATGTGCCAAAATAGAGGAGGGGGGGCAACATGCCACCTGCTAGTTGCCTCTTTACTGGAGGCTGGATGGGCCATTTTAATCTCCCATCCACCCAATCCCCAAGGGCAGTGATCAAGTTGGACCAGTGGAGAGGGGGAATCAGCAGGTTAGTGAGAGGATTTAGAGTAGGGGATATGAGTTTGTGAGAGGGAGAAGTTGAGCAGCAGGGGGTGTTTGCGAGCAGGTAGGGTGACTGGGGGTTGCAGAAGTACAGTATAATACAATATTCCAAATAGCCATATCAAGTAAAAATTGCTTCTTGGGTTGCACTTGCACTTCACTGGCTTTTGAAAAGAAACGTACTTCTTATAATTCACAGAAGTGCATACATACATGCATTCAGTACTTCACTAAAACTGTACCTCTTCTCTGGAATTCCTTTTTATTGTACATTTCAGGCATTGTCCCAATTTTTAATCTAGTTTACAATTGCTTCCTTATATACTGTACCATGAACCTCTACCACCTGCTAAATACAATACTCAAATTTACATCTCTTTTTTTTTCTAACACCTGATCTTGTTCAACCTTATACCTTATGGATCAAGCCCATTTAATACAGATACCTTTACTGAATAATTGTATATATTGTATATAACTGCATGTTTGATATGTGCACCCTTCTTTTCAAGAGCCTTTTCTAGAACCAGAGAATATGTTGATGATGTATTAATACTTGTTAATAACTAATAGATATAACTAAAACAGTGGTTTTCAAGCATTTTTTATATTAATTCCACATTTTTGTGATTCACCATTTTGTCAGTGTCATATTTTTTTAGAGCTAGTGCCCTAGCATAGAGCTTGAGCTAGAGCTCTAGCATAGTATAACACACACTGCTGTGGGAAAAGGTGTGAAATCAGTCTACTTAAACTGAGTAACATGTTTATCAATAAGTATTAAATATCTACTGTAGATAAAATTTGCTACATATGTTAGAGTCCTATGCAGATCCAATAAACCCAGACCTGCTGAACTGGAAGCTGACCAGCACCCCAACCCACTTTGCTCAGCTACTCAAACATGCTGCATGACCCGACCTGTAAATACCTTACTTAGCCCTCGACCTGGCACCCGTGTAAATGGTAGTGACATCACAGTAATCAGAATCCTTTTCCGCCAGGTAGGTGTGAGACTTCTGTCCTTCCCAGTGCCACAGACAAAATGGCAGCACCCAGGGGACTTACATGATGATACGCAGCACTGTGATGCCGATGCATCTGTGTGTGCCACCAAATTTGAATTTAATTTAAGATGCTGAAGCCCCAGGTAACTTGCCCGCAAATAGGTTCAACATAGCATGTTCCTGGGTGAATTATTTGCTGATTCTGATTTCCTGATCCTGACCATGGCTAGCTTCTTGACTACGAACCTCTTCAGCCTCGACCAACCTTGTTGCCAGCATTTGACTATGAACTTCTAAACTCCTTGGATACCTCATGCTCGTACTTAACCTATCAGGTCCCCCCATACATTGCTTTGACCTACCTGGGGCGTCCTGCCTCACATTCTGGGAATCTATGAGTTAAAGAAAGAAAACTGTGGCAGTTGTTCCTTTGAACAAAACATGTTGCAAAGGCCACATTAAATTGGTCTGTCTACTTCAAATACTGTTTTATTTCATTTGCATTTTGCTAAATTATGAAAGGTTGAAAGAAAAAGTTCACACAAATAAAGCTGACTCTTTCTCTAAGGGTTACAGAATTCATGTAATATGGCTTTGTACAAGGAGAACAAACAATGGCATATTTCATTGATATTTTCATTGATCAAAGAGGCATAAATACGATCAATATGCTAATGAGAATGCTGATAGCTTTAGTATAGTCATTTACACCAAGGACTGAGTCATAGAAGCATAACTCTTTTCTCAAGCTGTTCAGTGTACTTGCCCATTTAAGTTGACCTTAAGTACAAAATAAGAGGTGAGAATTATCCCTACCAGAACAATACAAACCATCTTATTTTTATGCAATAATACACTAAGGAGCATATTTTCTAAAGCTCAAATTTATCTGATTAAGTTTTAAAAGGGAAAAAAAACTTTTAGAGAATTTTCTGTGATATTTGTTATACTCAAAATCATGTAAAACTCAATGGCAGAGGTTGCTTTAACCATCTGAAGATTTTTTTTTTTTGCCTTCACGATTTTCAGGTGTTTTGGGATGTTTTTCAGTGACAAACTGTCGGCACCCAACACCAGAACCAGTACCAAACACCCTGGTCTAGGCTCGTGCTTCACCAGTTAAGTGACCGCCTTTGGCTTCGGGAGGAGCCCTCAGCTACTCAGATGCCACCTGGACTTAAACGAGAGGTGCAAGGGAAAGGTTCTGGATAGGCAAAGGGGCATGACAGTTGTTAGTAAGGCCAAAGGTCACAGTATAGGCAGGAGTAGGCAGATTCATAGTCTGGATCGAGGCAGGCAGATAGCTAGGATTGTCAGGCAGGCAAGGGGTCAAACTGGGAGATCAATCAGATGGGATGATGCAGAATCGAAGTCAAACAACAGTCAAGGGTCAAAGCAGAACGTCAAACAGAAGGTTTAGCGATTCAAGTCGGTTTCAGGCAAAAGATCGGGTTTCAGAGGTCAGAGTAGTCAAAAGCTAGACTGGGTCAAACACAGGTAATCAGGATCAAGAAATCAGGTCTGGAACAAACTAAGTCACAAGCTTTGAGCACCAAGTTACTGAACCTATCACGGGCAATGATATAAACCTAAAGTCCCCTTTAAATACTTTTAAATACCCAGTCATGTGACTTGTGCTAGAACTTTAGGAGGGAACTGCTTTCTGGCAGGCTGTTGTTTTCATCTCAATGTAACTAGTACGCAGTGGGACATGGGTTTTACTACTGAATGCTGTTTTTAGATCTACCAGGCAGCTGTTATCTTGTGTTAGGGAGCTGTTATCTGGTTAACTTCCCATTGTTCTGTTGTTAGGCTGCTGGGTGGGGGAAAGGGAAGGGGTGATATCACTCCAACTTGCAGTACAGCAATGTCAGATTTCAAAATGAAATATAAAAAATTCTGTTTGCTCTTTTGAGAAATGGATTTCAATGCAGAATTATTCTGGAACAGTACTATTAACTGATGCATTTTGCAAAAAAATTCCCATGACAGGATCCCTTTAAGAAAAAAAGTAAAGTTGAGTTGCAGTTAATAACCCCCTGAGATATCACAAAGAATTACAGATTTTGGGGTTTTCAGGGACACACGGTATACCTTCAGTGATGGATACAAGAACAATCAAGTAGATAGAACATAGTAAGCAGGATTTTCACTTATGGACCCAAATACAGATGCAGCCACTTGGATGTGTGTGTTAAATGCGTCGTGACTCAGGGCTAATTGAAGAAACTGTGTTATCTAAAGCTATCTTAACTCATTTAATGCATTTAACCTTTTCATTAGCATACCAAAGCACCATTTTTTTTCATTGGTGAACTCTTTAATTGGATGGGATGCTGTGACACAATATTCTGTGTCAAGTGAGTTAAATGGGATAGATGAGTAAAGTTATTCTGTGTCAAACGCACAATCCAAAGTGGCTTCATCTGTAGCTGTGAAAAAAGTTTTATCATGCAATATTAACTTTAGAATAGCAATAATATGATGGTGCATGCTGACACTGACAGTCATAATGGAGAAACATTATGTTATGGATAATTTTCACTTTATTGTATGATACTCCCTACTTGAGAGTATTTCCTAGTCTGTAAAAATACCTGTTAAATGATCTAGTACATATGAAAACTAAAGGATCTTTAAAGAAATAATGACACCAGAAATTAAACCTTTTTTTTACATCTCTGCATGCACTTTAGAATTTTGCCATAAAAGTACTTTACAATGCTTTTATATGACCCCCATATTCCACTATGAGGAGGCTGACAAATGTGTACTTCAGTCCATTACTGTAGAAATTCCAACTGACAGCTTGAGACAGGACAGTCAGGTTCAGAAAACCGTTTATGAACTTCAGAATCTCACATCTTCCAATGGGTTTAGAAATCATGCAGGGTTAGAACCTGTTGTGAATGGAAGAGTTAATCCTTACAAGAGTGGTATCCAATCAGATTTGAGAGGAAACTATAAATAATTGTTAGTCACCCGCTCACACTGCCTGAGCCACAGATTGTTTAGAGAGAGGAAAATTTGTGTTTTAGAGACTAACCTGATTTTTACTGTCAACTTTTTATTTACTGTGTCTGATTCCTGACTTTGCTTTAGTAACTGTTTTGTTGGTTCCTATTTCTGATTTTAGTTTGTCCCAGTCCGTTTGTGTTGGCTGCATTTAGCTGTTGTATCATAGGCTTCCGAGGCTAAGTCCTGATCGAATAGGATTTGTATTCAATCAGGACTTAACCTCAGAAGCCTATGATTCAAATGATCGAATAATTCATTCCAATGATCGAATATCAAAGAAAAGGGTAGCCTAAAACTATTCGATTAGCATTCAAAAATTGAATGCTAATCGAATATCGAGGAAAAACAAATATTTTTGGGTGAATTTAGTAAATCTGCCCCTAAGTGTTCAGAATGTTTGTCTGATTTTTTAAGGCAGCTAGTCTATATTGGCTTTAAACTCTAGTCTATTCTCCTACAGCCACTGCTAGCTATTTGTATATAAACTTGCTCCTTGGATAAAATTCTGGAGGATAAAGTAACATAGCTTTTATTGCAGAAGTTTATTTGACCTCTGAACGCTATTTGCATTGTATTCCAAATTGCTCATTGTTTCAGGGATCTCATCTTATTCCAAACAGTACCTCAACACCCATGGTTTTATAATTCTGGAAACACGGAATACCTAGTTGATCAAATTACTTTCCAGGTTAGTCCCAGGTTAACTTTGCTGGTTGGTTTTCCCACCTTAGGATGCTTGCTATGAAGACAAATGAATTTTAGAGTTTGGCTGTTTAAAATTGTAGGTGGGCACTCGCATTTTTTGACTGGGTTGTAGAATGGAAATTACACCATTTTCACATTTACTTTACATAAAGTTTACCTTCTAACCAATCTGTCTAAATTTTATCAAGAGTTTTAGCTGTCACTCTGGAAATTCTTGACAATCCAAAAATACAAATTGGGTGCTTTTGTATCAAGTTCACTGGATGCAAGACCTAGGTATGTTCTGTAATATCAGATCTAAGAAATCCCAATGCAGTCAATTTTTTTTCCCTAGCTGGTAATCGTTTACAGAAATAAAACCCATTTCAGTAGGTATAATTCATACAGGCTATCACTGTTATTAATGTATGGGACAAAGTGCAAATTCAAAGTGATATGTTCTCTAAAGTGGAAGGAGGATATCAATTATTTATGCTTGATACATTGTATCACAGTAAAAAATGCAGACAAAATTTAGAGACGTGGAAAATGATAAGTGCTGCTCAGAACATTATTAACTGACTGTCTAACTGACAGGGAATCTGAATAAAATAATCTCTGCATTCTCTTGCTGTATATGTTGTATTATTAATCATGCAATATATATAGCAATACACATACATGGAAATATGTTGAAATATAGCATTTATGTCCGCTATCAAATTGTAAATATTGCAAACCACTCAGAGATGGTTTCTGTCCAGTTTACCAAGTGCACAGGCTTAATTTGTGTGCTCTGCTATGATGTTATATTCTCCTTTTTTTTTCTTTTTTTCAAACAAACCTAGATTTATATAAATAATTTAGATAATAAAAAAATTAAAAAAGCTTTTCTTTGATAGAGTTTTATTTACAAAAACATTGTAGCTCAGAAACCAGTTATAAAATTACATAACAGTAACAATTACAAAAAAAAATATGCATTACTGATAAAAGTATCAAAATTGCTTAAGCAAACTAATGATTGTAACAAACTGACAATCTAGGGAAAAATAGCCCAGGTACATCCAAGAGAAAGGAATAGCCACATGAAGAAATGGATCACTCACAGGACTTACTGTATAAAGGAATAAAAAATATATAGGTTTAAAGAACACAAAATCCATCAAGTTCAAGCCCTACAAATGAAACCAAGCATCCATACATACACACACCCTTCCATACCCTCATATAAACTAGATCTGCCCATATCTATACTAACTATTGAATTTAATATCACTTTGATATTATGCCTGTCCAAGAAACCATTCAACCAAACAACAAAATCCAGTAGCACACAGGACTGAATGAACACATCAAGGGGCAGATTTACTATTGGTCGAATTTCGAATTAAAAAAAATTGTGGAATAGTGGGTGAATTAAAATCCTTCGAATTAGAATATCGAATTAGAAGGATTTTACCGCAATTTCATTGATCGAACGATCGAATAGGAAAAATTCAATTGATAGATTAATCGTTCGAATCGATCGATTCACGTGATTTTTTTCATCAATTGAATTTTTTTTATTCGATCGAAAATACTGATACCCAATTCGGCAGCTTGGATCTGGCAGACTAGCTTTTCTAATAAAAGTACTTCGACCAACGAATAGTCGAGTATTTAATTAAAATTGTATTTGACTATTCGAATTCAAATATTCAATGGCCGAATTTGCCATATTCGAAGATTCGATTTAGAATTTTTAAAAAATTCGATTGAACTTCAAATTCTTCATGTGACTTTAGTAAATCTGCCCCCAAGTGTTTAATGTGGCGGAGTGCAATGCAACATTTCAGGGCACAAACCCCTTTTTCAAGCATACAGAATTAACATTTAAGTGCAATTAAACAGCGTTCAATTAGCATGTTATAATTGTTTGATAGTGATGGGCGAATTTGCAGCGAATTCCCGCGATTTGCCACTGGCGAATGAATTCGCGAAACGCCTGGCGAAAATTTGCCCAAAAAAGCGAAACTGGGGATATTCGACCATCACTATTGTTTGACCAATCAATGTGTTAGAAAATTAGGAAGTCTGTCCTTCTTCACATCCTCTTACTAAATTTACAAAATTCACATGTATTCACATAAATGCAAATTCATATTCGAATATGCAAATTAGGTGACCTTGATCAGGGAATCAAATCGCATGATTCGAATAGTTCGAATAAAAATCTATATGCATATTCGACTAATCGACTATCGAATTACTGCCTAGTTCGCCAGTTTCAACCTTCTGAAGTGTCTTCAAAAAAACCTTCTGAAGTGTCTTCAAAATTCGATCAAAAGTGTCTTTTGATCGAATTATAAAAATTTGATCGAATGGTCAAAATCGTTCAAATCGATCGATTCGAACGATTTGATTGTTCGATCGTACGAATGGTATTTGATCAGGACTTAGTCTCAGAAGCCTATGGGAAGCTTCCCATAGGCTTCTATTGCAATTCGGTAGGTTCAATCTGACGAAGTAGGCAGTCGAATAACTTTTACATTTTTATTCCTTCGATCATCGAATGATCAAATTATCAAATATCTGATCATTCGATCTATTCGATGATCGAAGAGGCCAAATTTGAATATACGATTTCCCGAAAAATTGGTACGATCGGTATTCGATCAAATTCGATCGAACTTCGATCATTTCACGTGAATTTCGTAAATTTGCCCCTAAGAATTCAATTTTTTTGGACAATGCTTATGAAAAGAAAACCTCTAAAAGCAGCTCCCATTAACTTCTATGAGACCTCAACAACTTTAATATGATAAATCTTTGCATTAAAATGTTTTTGTGCAAAACCATAAGTTTTTAGAGATTAGTGAAAAAATAGAAATGTTATAAATATTAAAAAATTAATTAATAGGCCCTATGTTGTAAAAGACATATTCAGTTGTAAGCATATTACATCCTGCTTTTCTGTATTTAAAGATATCACCCTTGGCACAGACAGGCTAATGAATCCCTGGCACAGTTTATACTGTATATCCAGTAGATAAGCTAAATTATGTTTGAAACACTGTTGGAACAAACAGGCTAAAACATTGTGGTTAAATATATGGGTGAGTGTATAAAGGTTAAAGTGCCTTTTAATGAACTCCAACCAAAAGGTGTGAGTTGCATTGACCTGTGTAGTGTAGTTTATGACAGAGAAAAGCAAAGGAAGCAAAGAATAAAAAAAAGAGCAAAAGAGAAAGCAAAGAGAAAAGGCAGGAAAGAAGCAGGGAAAGGATGGTGATTCAAAAATTTGTAATCATAGCCAAAATGTAATTTAACATTTTAGTGAATTTGCCCATAAATGATTATATGGATTTTGGAAATTTTCTGAGAATAAAGTTCAAGTAGACAGACACATTGACAAAAATAGCTTCAATATATTACAATGTTTCGTGTTTCAGGACATCATTTGAAACATTAGAAATCATTCCATTAATGAGGACCCTAAACCTTTCCTATAACTCTCCTAAAGAGAGGGTTGGCTGAAACAAATCTGTTGGGAGGCAGTTTGCATAATCCTTCTTAAAGAGATACTGACACCAGAAATTCCGTTTTTATGTATTTTTATAATAACATTGTCTTTGAATCTATTTATAAATTTGCCATAAAAGTAAAAACCATAAAAGCAAATGTTTTGTGTCAGTACCACTTTAACAAAAAGAAATGTGATTGAATAAATTATGACATTTGCCTCCGTTTTCTACCTTTAGAGGGAAATGTTAACAATTAAGAGTCTTTTTAGAATAAATCACTCTTTTCTGCTGGTTTGTTATTAAACAAGTCTGTCACTGCTTCAAACAGGCTGCTGACTGGAAAAAGCAACTAAAAACAAACACATCAACTGAAAAGGATAAGTATTTGTTATTAACTGTTATTTCACAGTAAGGTGGTATATTTAAATACTGTGGTTTCACATTTTATACACTTTTTTTCTGTATTTGGTGCTTAATAGCAACGTTTGATGTGCTTACAGTAAGTTTGTCATAACCTGCTTTACTTTTGCAGTTTTCCTTCAGTTTGAGGGGGTGGGGTTTGATTAGTTTCTCCTAAACAGACTGTATAGAACCCTTGGGTCTCCAGTGGAGCTTACTCTAGTGTTCAGCTGCTCTGAAATGTTTGCTCTTTAAGTGGGAGATCTATAAGTGGAGTTGCAAACACTGGAGTTAGTGGGGGGATCTGTAAGTGGAGTTACAAACACTGGATTTAATGGGGGATCTGTAAGTGGAGTTACAAACACGGGAGTTTCAAACTAAAGGAGGTTCAAACTAGGTCAAAAGTTTGTTCTAAACCCTAATACATCCCAACAGCTTTGCCAGATTGTGTGAAGATGATGGGAGTGTGAACTCTGGATTGGCAATTCTAGATGGGGCTGATCTCTCAAACAGCCGGGAGTTCAGTTTCTCTAGTAGTGGTTGGGAGGAGAGCAGAGTAGGGCCTAAGCAGATTGTGGTTGTAGGTGATTCAATTATTAGGAAAGTGGATAGGTTAATCTGTCATCCGGATCGCTACAACCAAACAGTTTGCTGTCTACCTGGTGCCAGGGTTCAGCATGTGGTTGATCGGGTAGACAAATTATTGGGTGGGGCTGGGCATGACCCAATGGTCTTAGTACTTATCAGAACTAATGGCAAGATAAATGGTAGATGGAAGACCTTAAAGAGTGAATTCAGGGATCTAGGCTCTAAGATTAAGGGAAGGTCTTCCAATGTAATTTTTTCAGAGATTTTGCCTGTGCCACATGCAAGCTTAGGAAGACAGTGGGAGCTTAGGGAGCTAAATGCATGGCTCAAGTCTTGGTGTAGGAAGGAAGGGTTTTGGTTCCTAGAGCACTGGGCTGATTTTTCCTTGGGGTACAAACTAATCAGTCATGTTGGATTGCACCTCAATGGAAGGGAGTCCACTGTGCTAGGGGAAAAAATGGACAAGAGGTTGGAGTAGTGTTTAAACAAGGCAAGTGGGGGTGGGTGAGAGAAAGAATTATGGGATAGCTAGGGTAGATGGGGTAGTGGGATTAGTAAGGGGTCATGGGGGAGGAGTGAGGGAGCAAACAGTTACCAGCTAAGGAAGTCCCTCTGTTACAAGGAAAACAGACTAATACCAACTTAACATATAATAATCCTCAAAGTAATGCGCATTTAATAGGTAAAAGTAGTAACCTCCGCTGGCAAATGCAGTTTGTCAGGTAAAATGGGAGGCCTAGAATTAATTGCATGCTCTAAAAATTATGATATAATTAGTATCACTGAGACTTGGTGGGATGAAACGTGACTGGACTGTGAGTTTAAATGGTTACACCCCTTTTAGGAGGGACAGAGACATTCTGTTGATGCTTTTATGATGATTTTTTGGACAAACATAATATCAAAGGCTATTTTGATACTAAACTCTACAGTTAGTATAGCTATGGGCATATATGGTTTCTGTGAAAGAGTGGAGATGTGTGTGTGTATGTGTATGCTGGGTTTTTAATTTGGAGGGGTTGAACTTGATGGACTTTGTCTTTTATCAACCCAATTTAACTATGTAACTAACTATGTAACTATGTAACTATAACAAATTCCCTGGACAAATGGCTTAGAAAACTGAAGCCTTCTTTACCAAATGGCTGAAACAACATCTGGTTGATTCCACTTTCTCCCTCTTCTTGGTGGTAGAAAGGTGTGTTTGTATGCTGGGTTTTGGAGGCATTGAACTTGATGGATTTTGACTTTTTTCAACACAATTTAACTATGTAACAGTCAGTACATTATGTATGTAAGGGCCAAAGAAGCACTGAAACAATCACTACAATGCTATGTGCAGATCCGTATAATATGTATAGACTGTCTTAAGGACACGTGACAGTACAGAACAGGTCATCCATTAGTAAGGTATTTGCATTCTTTTCACCATGATCAGTTTTATGCATATTCCAAAATGAATGTAAACACCTTTACATTAAGCTGAATGCTTGCATGAAATCATTGTCTGAGCGTGCATGAAAAAATGTAAAAAGATGTGCTCTTCCAGTGATATTGAACTTGTTGTAATGATTGGACCTGAACATTAAAAAATTATTCTGTGTTACGCATGCATGATTATTTTTTTCTCCTTTTGAAGTACTGCGTATTTTGCTGTGATTTTGCTCTTTATAATGCATAATCAGATGAACTATATTCCACCATTGCTTCTTTTTTCACAAAGTTATTAATACATGTTATTGTTTCATTTAAAGATCTGTCTCAAAGTCTACTTTATGAGTCAAAGGAAGTGAAGATGATTCTTTTCTTTGCCCTTGACAACTATTACTTTTTAATTTTTTATCCTTATCCCCATGGAAACCATAAATGTGACAATTAGCTTTAAGGAGCAATTACCAATATGAGTAATAGATTTGCACAAGATAAACCAAATCACTAAATGGAAATGTCCACCATTTCAAAAGCTATTATGCGTATGCAGGCTCCTCAAAATATGTCAGGTTGTCATAAATGATTATTTCTTTCCATAAAATGCAGAGTTTTTACGACCTGTAGGATAAATCACAGCAATTGCACTTAAAATTTTATGAATTAGTCTCTTATAATTGTCATTGTAAGTTAGTGTTTTCATCCTTTGGAAGATATTTTTAGAACAAGGATGAGCACAGATGCAGATGTCAGTTTGATGTTTATATCCCAGTTATAACTGGAATATTGGAATTTTGAGCATTGTATCATTAATACTGATCACTGATTATTTTCAACTATGAATTGGTTATTGGAAACCAGTGATGCTGAACCATAAGTCATACACATAAGGGGTATGGGTATTCATTTTTTTCTTTCAATAGCACCAGAGAATGAACAGAAAAGCAACTGTCCTTGATGTAAAGTAATGCAAGCATGCAATCAGTTTCTATTTACTTTACTTGCACTTTATTTAAATCTACTATAAGATTTAGCTATAAACATAAAAGGTTGCAGGAAAAAAATAACGTATGTCCAAATATTATAAAAAAAACCCTGAAAACCCAAATATATACCAGGAACTGCAAATACAAGACCCCCCTGGAGGTGGAAGTAGGGTGGTGCGAGTGTGAATGCAAAATTGTGTTTCTATCTGTAGCTTTGCGGAGTAGTGGCTAATCTGTTAGCCTCCCTGTATATCTCCAAATCTAGAAAATGTATAGAGGACTCACTGTACTCCATGATGAACCTAACCAGAGTAGTTAATGTATTAAGATGTTTTAGAAAAGCTAATAGATCTAATAGTTCTCCTGAGGAACCCTGCCATACCAAAAAACAGAATGGAGATATGTACCTGTTCTCATACTCTGCCATGTACAAATCTGCAAGCGAAGGAGCTACATTTGAACCCATGGTGGTCCCAGCTGTCTGCAAGTAAGACTTGTCTTCAGACATAAAGTAATTATGTGAGAGTGCAGGGTCAATAAGAGAACAGATGAATTCAATGGGAGGGTCCTTATGGCAACACTGGATAAGGGATTGTTTTATAGCAGCAACACCTGCTTCATGTGGAATTATAGTGTATAGACTGGCAATATCCATGGATACCAGGAGGTACCTTTGGGAATGGACAATTCTTGTAGTAGATCAAATGAGTGATGACACGTAAAAAGGAGTCCATGTATTTAACACTGGATTGTACAAAGCAGTCAAGATATTGGGAAACAGACTGAAACAATGAGTCTCTGGCTGAAATGAAAGGTCTTTCAGATGGGTGGGTGGTGAATTTATGTATCTTTGGAATGGTATTCATCAGGGCTGTCCAACTGGTGGCCCCTTCTGTGGCCCTCCATGATAGTCTGCCTACTGTATATGCTTACCATATCTAAGCTTCAAAATGTATCACTACAGAGAGTAACTGGCCTCTGCATTGTTTTAGACTCAAATTCAGACTAATCCCCTGTAATGTTCACACCTGTGATCCCCTTGCATTGTTCACACTTGTAACACCTCTATTGTTCACACCCCTAAATCCCTGTACTGTTCACACCTGAGACCAAGACTGAAACTGCCCACATTTTTCACCTGTTTAAGCCCATTCAAAATGCTAATGGGGCACCAGCACTGTGTCACTGTACATCTTAGAATCTTGATAGTATTCCCTGTCTGCATTTAACCTTTTCATTAGCATACCAAAGCACCATTGTTTTCAATTGTGAAATCTTTAATTGGATGGGATGCTGTGACACACAATATTCTATGTTAAGTGAGTTAAATGGGATGTCTGAGTTAAGTTATTCAAACGCACAATCCAAAGTGGCTTCATCTGTAATTTGACGGTTTGAGTGAATTAAAAGATTTCCTGTATTAAAAATGGGTCAAAATCATGTGTGGGGACAAATGGCAGGCCCTTTGATAATAGCAGTTCCTCATTTTGTGTGAGGTTGTGCTGGGAGCAGTTGAAAACTACTACCTCCTGTTTGTTTGTTTGTTTGTTTGTTTGTTTGTTTGGAAGGAGGACTGGGTGGCTTCCCTTTTGTGGCTGTACCCACCCCTTCTAATGGGTCTGACCCTATCGCATTTAGACCTATTTGTGATCTGGTGGACACACCTAAAAAAGAAGGGGTGCTAGCGTCAACAGTAAAACTTAAGTCAGAGGATCTACCAGAGCTGTCAATGGTACCCAAAGAGATTGGCTTTCAAGAGGGTCTGAATCTATTTATGGGTACCCATCTATGGTCAGACAAGCCCACCAACCACCCATACACCCGCCTGTCCTGATAGTCCCTTTTAACCGTAATTACAGTAGTTTCTTCTCTTTTAAATTTATCAAATCTTCCTTGTATTTCTTAATATTATCCTTCAATATATACTCTTATCCTGTATGCAAATGGAATGACACTCTGATTAAACCTTTTTTAATTTTGTTTTTAACTGGTCCAAGGTCTTTGCCCACTTGTTCTATCACAAGTAGAATTAAATCTAGGTAGCAATTGTGGGAATATTTTTAATACAAAAGCACCTGGGTATCAGTTTCTGCTTGTGGTAAGAGGACAAATAGGTTCCATTTAAAAGAAAATCAATTTCTTTCTTTTTAGTGTTAGCAGAGTGTAATTTGCCTCAAGGGGCTGTCTTACCTCAGCTCATTGCAACTGTTGGATCTGCGAAGTACAGTTTTTCAGTATCATCTGAACTGAAGGTTAGTTCACCTGAGATGTCAAGGTCTGCCAAGATGTCTGTAGTGCTGCACACCATTCCATCCAGGGATATTGGGGACAGTAGGTAAGTAGTGATGGGCGAATTTATTCGCCAGGGGCGAATTCGCGGCGAATTCCCGCGATTCGCCACTGGCGAATAAATTCGCGAAACGACCAGAAAAATTTGCCGTCAAAAAATCGCCGCCAAAACCGAGTCGCGCGCCGAAAACAAACGACGCGCGACTCGTTTCGCGAAATGGCGAAAAATTCGCGAATTTCTCTGGAAATTCGCAAATTTTTCGGCGAAGCGGAACGCGCCCGTTTCGCCCATCACTATAGGTAAATGTTAAAATCTCTGAGGTAAAAACGGGGTTAGATTTCTGTTACTGCTGGATCCTCCAATTATGGTTTCTCAGTGTCCTCTGCAAATGCTGAAATGTCTGTAGTGCTGCATGCCATTCCATTCAGGAAGTTACTGAACAGTGAGGGGCAGATTTACTAAATTCACGTGAATAGATCGAAGTTCAATCGAATTCGATAAAATTCCGATCGTACGATTTAATCGGATGTTCGAATATGCAAATTTGGCCACTTCGATCATCGAATACCAAAAATTGAAATGATTGAATAGATCGAATGATTGGATATTCGATAATTCGACCATTCGATGATCGAAGGACTTTAACTTTAAAATTTTATTCGTCTGTCTACTTCCCCTGATTGAACCTGCTGAATTGCAATAGAAGCCTATGGGAATCTCTCCCATAGGCTTTTTTCTCTATCGCCTGCTCGAATACCATTCGTACGATCAAACTCCTCGATCGTTCGATTCGTACAATGTTTTTGTGAAATTGAATGATCGGTATTCGATCATACGATTTTATCGACATGGAGGAGCACACCCTAAACTTGTTTAGCAACTTGCCTGTGTGCTGGTAAATAAGGTAAATAAAGTAACATAGTACCGCACTCAACAAAAATACTGTTTCAAACACCAACTGTGCTCTTTCTCAAAGAATAACAAACCAGACTGTGACCAACACAAACTGCTAAATACTGTGAATACAATATATAATTTAATGATATATATGTAAAATCTTCTTAAAACTTAATGTATATAATGTAAAATAGTAAACTATTTGAGGTTTAATTTAAAAATAACTCCTTAGACATTCATATATAAAAAATATATTCAAATATCAAGATATACTGTTTATATAATGCCTAACTTTTGATTAATTCATTACGATAGGCTTATTCTCCGTCAAATACGTAGGAATTAAAAATCTGCACTGGATGATTAAAGCTACCTCACTAAGATGAATTTTCAATCACTTTAGCTTTCTCTGGCTTGTGTTAAGAACAGCACTAAGTAAACAACTAAATCTTTGTTAATTTAAAATAAAATCCAGCATTTGATTACAGAGTTGGGTTGCTAAAGACAAATTAAATCTAATCACCTTGACATGGCTCTCAAGGTCAAGTTTAGATTTGGAACCCACAGAGAAAATTGAGATATAAAAAAAAAGTTGGAATAATCCCTGTAGAATCATAATGTTTTTTGCAATGTAGATGGAATCACTGTAATATTTAGCAAACTTTGGAGCTCAGTAATGGCTGCAGGTGTCCTTGGAAGCAGTTTGTGCTTGTATTGATGCCATTCGTTAAAGGAATTTGCATCCTAAATAGCACTTGTTACTGATAAGTCATTCCTCCCCCTGTTCCAAATCCTGTGTAAGGCATATTCTTATGCAGGAAAACCCTGAAGCTAACATTACTTTCAAAGTAATAATCCCAGGTTTCCTACACTGGCCAATTCTTATCGAACATAGACAATTTATTTATAGCACAAATTAGCACAGCTGACATAATGCTGTTTAATGCCAGAAATATAGTTAATGGGGCAGATTCATTAAAATCCGAAAATTTGCCAGCGTAGGCTTCGCTAGCGTTCGTCGCCAGCGCTACGCAAATCCACTAAAGTGTGAATTTACGCTCAGGTCTGCGAATGGTAGTGTAGTTGTGCTAGTTTTACTTCGCTAGGCAGAGCACTGTTACGCTAGCGAAGCCTAATTTCCATACGGCGGAAATTTTAACTTAAAATAGAAGTATATGTTACGGCCACTACATTCCACTACTCAAGCCCAGGAAACCTTTAATAAATTATATAAAGTTGTCCTATTGCCCTACATGTGCCCCCTGTATAGTTGAGTTGCCATATGTTAGGAAATGTAGGGAAGAAGAAGGGTAACCACCCAAAAATATTATCAATCTTTTTCAGACTATCACCCTCCTATGCTAAAATACACCGGCGTTTTTTTGGGACTTGGAAAAAAATGTAAATTTTTTTTTCAACCTCCTATCTATTGTATTGAACTTCGCCTGGTCTAACCAGGCAAAGTAACGTCTAGCGTAAGTGCTAACGTTGAGGAAAATGTTTGTTCATCTTAGTGAATTTGCGAAGTTACGATCCATTGTCAGTGCGCAACTTCGCCTGGCGTAAGGGTGCGAAGTTGCGCAAGCCTATCTACTTCGCTAGCAAAAATTCACCAGAGCGAATGTGAATTTGCGAAGTTGCGAAATGACGTCACGCTGGCGAATTAGCTCTAGCGTTAGATGCTTCGTGCTTTAGTGAATCTGCCCAAATGTCTGTATGAATGAATACAAATAGAAAAAAGGGGTAACTACAGAGAGACTGAACTCACTGGAGAATTACTGGATTAAATTGGTTGCTACTTTAGCTCTGGACTTGTAGTTAAATATTTTAGTGTTTAAAGGGGACACTTCAATATAATTTACTGTATCTTCCATAGAAATATTGATCATCTTGTTTTATATGCTTGCTGCTGGGGTCATTACTGCTACATAGCACTACTTGTTTAGTTTTATTACAGTTTTAGCAACTGATTTTAGTTTTTGTATATTTTTTGCATCTGTATTTAAATTAGAGTTCACATCTTGGTATTGGGAGCAAATGGGTAGGCTTAAAGGGAAGAATATGTCTAATTTAAGAATAATCTCTGATGATGGATAATATATTTGTACACATTTTACATTTTCAGAATTTACTGGGGTAAGTAAACCAGCAGATGTAGCCCATCAGCAGTAACATTTATTTTCCCAGAGTTACTTTCTGTGGGCATCAGAAATAATATAAAAGTATATAAGTTGGAGGTTACTGGCATGGTCAAGCTATCCTGTCCTTGCTACACAATAATTGGACCTCTTCACCAGTGGCTTAGGCAACAGAAGATCTAAGCAAAGCAGCACCATTCCACTGGGCTTTTAATACACTTTATTAAGTTCTTCTTCTTCTATTTTTTGCTTCTATTCAATCTAATTGTGTTTTTTACTTTATTACTTTTTAATAATGTATACTATATCTTTGTGGGTGGTGCATAGCTCTTAAATACAAGGAAATGTTTTGACAACAACCCAATTATGCAAAAATTTTCCCTTTTCTCAGTCAAGAAACAACAAAAACACTATAGGTATGGAATTTATCTGGGAATCCGTTATCTAGAATGCTCTGAATAATGGAAAGATCGTCTCCCATAGAATCCATTTGATCAAAGTAATCTACATTTTTAAATGATTTCTTTTTTCTCTGTAATAGTAAAACAGTACCTTGTACTTGGTCCAAACTAAGTTATGATTAATCCTTACTCAAATAAAAACCAGACTATTTGATTTATTTAATGTTTACATGATTTTCTAGTAGACCTATGGTATGAAGATCAAAATTACAGAAAAAAATTACCTGCACTCCAAATATTAATGATCTCTTCCTAGACTTTATAAACTCTGACAATTAAAATGCTGATCCTTTGTACAATCCATCCAGAATACTGCTGCAACATTCATCCAAATCACTGTTCCAAACAGCTCTAGTTCACCTATCTGCAAATCCCTACACTGGATACAAATACATTGAGTACATCAGCTTCTGCACATCACAATCTGCTACCCATTATCTCATAACTAACAGTTATAACATATTTCTCTAACACATACAGTACTTCACACAAAGCTGCATAATTAATTACCTTGTTACATAGTTACATAGTTAAATTGGGTTGAAAAAAGTCCATCAAGTTCAACCCCTCCAAATTAAAAACCCAGCATACATACACACACACACACACATCTCCACTCTTTCAAACACAAACACAACCATATATGCCCATAGCTATACTAACTGTAGAGTTTAGTATCAAAATAGCCTTTGATATTATGTCTGTCCAAAAAATCATCCAAACCCCTCTTAAAAGCATCAACAGAATGAGCCATCACAACATCACCCGGCAGTGTATTCCACCACCTACGCTGCTTCAAATGAAAGTCCTTTTCTTCTAGTCTGAAGGGGTGGCCTCTGGTGGGTAAAAAGGTCCCCTGATATTTGTCTATAATGTCCTTGAATATATTTGTAAAGTGTAATCATGTCCCCTCGCAAGCGCCTTTTTTCCAGAGAAAACAACCCCAACCTGGACAGTCTCCCCTCATAATTTGTCTTCCATCCCTCTAACCAGTTTCTCTGCACTCTCTCCAGCTCATTTACATCCCTCCTCAGGACTGGAGTCCAAAACTGCACTGCATACTCCAGATGAGGCCTTACTAGGGATATATAAAGAGGTATAATTATGTTTGCATCCCTTGAGTTTATGCCCTTTTTTATGCAAGACAGAACTTTATTTGCTTTAGTAGCTACAGAATGACACTGCCCAGAATTAGACAACTTGTTATCTATAAAAACCCCAAGATCCTTTTCACTTAAGGAAACTCCCAACACACTGCCATTTAGTGTATAACTTGCATTTATATTATTTTTGCATAACCTTGCATTTATCAACATTGTAAATCTGTTGCAGTGTTGCTCTTTCAATGAGGCAAGGCTCATTGCCTCAGGCAGCAGTGAATAGCTAGGGGGGGCAAAAAACTTAATCTTGTTATTTTGACCTGAATTTCCTCTTGTTATTGAAATTGAAATGGATTTGTTTTTCAACTCTTTTTGTGTATATAGCCCAACAGCAGCCCCAGAAACAGTCCTTTTCCTTGTAGATTCTACACCCTTGCAAACGTGCCTTCATTATCCAATGTATCAATGTTTGTCATTATGTATCCCTATGCACAGTACTATTGGCTAATAAAACGAAGAAACTACATTAGGTATTCAAAAGACAGAGAACCCCTGCCACATATTCAGAAATGAATCTCTACCTAAAATAAAGAAAAACAATGCACTGTATGGTACTTTGAGTTGGTTTAAGATCTACTTTCAGATCTAATGTACAAGAATAAAGTTTTGAGGTTGTAGAAGAACTTTCTTTGGGTCTAGTCTAGCTAAAGACAAGATTAAAGAAAAGATTACATTTTTATTTTGAGAATAAAATATTAAACTAAAATTATGCTATAATATATTTAAAGTATTATTGAGTCCTGTTCACAAACATTGACATTTCTGCATAGAAATCACATATAAAGTGTATGATAGAAGATTACATTTGATAGACGATTACATTTTTTAGAGCAATTAGGGGGATCTGAGGTAAGAAAGGGAAGATTTCCTTTGAAATACTAGTACTCAACTGTTGGGGGCAAATTTACTAAAATTCCCCAAAAATCCTATGAATTCCCTCGAGTTTTAGGCTTTTAGTTTTATTGCTCGAAATTCGATTTCTCTATGAAATCGTACGATCGGATACCGATCGTTCGATTTCACGGAAAAATAGTATTTTTCCCTTTGAGCCTCCGAAAAATTTGTACGATTCGAACGATCGAAGCGTTCGATTGTACGAATGGTATTCAAGCAGGACTTAGCAAAAGAAGTCTATGGGGGGTTCCCATAGGCTTCTATTGGTATTCGGTCGGTTCAATCTGGCGAAGTGGGCATTCGAAGGATTTTAAAATTTTAAATCCTTCGATCATTGAATGATCGAATTATCGAATATACGATCATTTGAGCTATTCGATAATTCAGTATTCGATGATCGATGAGGCCAAATTTTGCATATTCGAATATCCAAAAAAAATCGTACAATCGTAATTTGATCATATTCGATCGAACTTCGATCTCTTCACTTGAATTTAGTAAATTTGCCCTTTGGTGCTTGCTTTGGGCAATTATCTTTATTGAGTTTGTAGTTATTATGTTTAGAGGCAGAATTTGTTTATGTATATAATATATGCTATATTCTAAGGACATTTCTCTCTATGATAAATGCTTTGTATTAAATGTTCTTAACATATTCTTTATGACTTTCAATTGATTTTTTTTGTATATTTTTTAATCATCCAAGGTTGATGAATAAAAGTGTTTGTAAGAGTAAAACAGAATGGCTTATAAGTGCAAATAGAAAAAAAAAAAACACTTCATATGATCCCTGGAGGCAAATTCCTGTAATAGAGAAGTATATGTTTGTCACGCTACTTACCTGGGTCCGCGGCGGGCTGTGCGGCGCAGGCGTTGGGGGGCGCGCGCAGCGCGGTTTCACCCCGCGCGGACGCGTGCGCCTTGTCGCTCGGGGTTGCGCGCGTCGTGACGCAGGCACCTCACGCGTGCGTCGGGGCGCGCGTCGATCCGCGCGTATGCGCAAATGCCTATTTAGGACGCCAGCGTACCTTACTCCTTGCTATTTGATCTAATTAGCTTCCTGAACTTTTTTGCTTATTGCTGATTCTGATCCCCTGGTTTTTTGATCTCTGCCTGTTCCCGGACCTCGCTGCCTTCTGCCTGCCCTTGATCTCGGACCTGTTTTCTTCATTGTGAACCTGATTCTGGCTTCCCTGACCTCGGCCTGTCTGACCATTCTTCCGGATTTCCCTCGGCACTCCTGCCTATTTACACATCACCTCTCCTGTTCTCATCCTCAGGAGTAGGTGCTGTGAAATCTGAAGGTGCTGTCAAATCGTCTGATCAATCCAACTGTCGGAACCCTTAAAATGTTACTTTAATAACTGACAAAAAACATTAAAATGATAAGAATCCCTAAAACTTCCCTGACTGATAATGCCATCCAAAAGTAATAGCCGTAAATCAGGAGTTGCACAGTATGCCAAATCTATAACAGTAGTAGCTGAGGTGTATAGCTAAGTGGGGGTTGTCCTGAAGGTTAAGTGATCAGCTGTTGATGTTAGATCTCATGCTAGAGATCCTGGTTTGATCCCTTGGACAAATCCCTTAAATTCCTGGTGACCCCAACATTCTTAATGCACCTACAGTATAAAGTGTTTTATGTCCCACGGGAGGAAAGCACTTTATAAACATAATTTACATTCTTCTTTTTATTGTACTTTTTGTACTTTCTTTTGCATTTCCATTTTCTTTAGGTAAATGACTCACCATTGGAGGTAGAGAAAAGAACCCGCTTGTAACTAATGGAGGAAGAATTATATCAGTTTTACTCTATATAACCTAAATTCATAAGTGATTCCACATAAAGTACAATTAGACCAAGTTGCAGAATATAAAACCAAAGTCGCAGAGATTCGTCAATGCATGTTTCGCCAATTAGCTTTATCAAGGCGAGACTTGCCTTGGCAACTTTTGTTTAATATTCTAACATACTTAATTTATCTTTTTAAAATCAATCCGACTTGGTCTAATTGCGGGTGGGGTTTTAGTGACTGTTGTGCTCGGCTCAAATCTCTCTTCTCTTTGATACCTTTCTCCTTTACAAGGGGCCGAGGATTTGTGGTTTTTAGGTTTATTGTAGTCTCCTACCAGTTTAATATTCAAAAGAGCATCCACCCAGCTGCCAAGACCAGTCTAAAGGGTCATGGACTTTTCAGAGTACAGCCCCCAGTCCTGAAGGGCACATCCAACAAGTTTCAAAAAAATTTTCTCCAAAGATATCCGATAAATTTGTTAAAAAATTTAAATATTTATTCATTATATATCAATAAAAAAGTGCATACATACCCATTGATCCTCTGCCTTGCGCGTTTCGTACCCCCTGGTATTTAATCAAAGGCTTGAATCATATTACATACAGCTCCAACATTTAAACCCATGAAGATCCCACCCTTCAAGCTTTTTGGTTTTAAGCTTGAAGGGTGGGATCTTCATGGGTTTAAATGTTGGAGCTGTATGTTATATGATTCAAGCTTATGATTAAGTACCAGGGGGTACGAAACACGTAAGGCAGAGGATCAATGGGTCTGTATGCACTTTTTTTATTGATATATAATGAATAAATATTTAAATTTTTTAACAAATCCTACCAGTTTAAGGCAAGGTAATTTCAAGACCACAGTCCCGGTAACCCTGCCTATCTCAACCTTTGTGGTGTCCCAGTCTTAGAACATCAATAGGCAGGAAGTTTCTGGGACAACTCCACCCTCTGGAATTTCCTATTTTTATGAACTTTTTCTATGAATTTGAGCACATTGGTTTAATCAATTATCCTATTTATTGATCTGTTAATTAATAGCTTTTATATTGACTCAATTCACCTTCATAATTCATTTATTAACATCAATTCATTGCACTGCACTTAAATGTCTTTGATTTAAAACTAATTTATGAATTTTGGATTAATTTATTTTAAAAGGTTTTTTTAAAAAAGAATTAATTAATTCATATTTTCAATAACACATTATTAGCTATTTTAAAAATTCTTAATCATCTGTAAAATTCACTTTTGAATGTATTAAATTGCACTTTATGTGGAATCACTTATGAATTTAGGCTATATAGAGTAAAACTGATATGATTCTTCCTCCATTAGTTACAAGTGGGGTTCTTTTCTCTACTATAAACTATTTCAATTATTTCTGACTAGTGATGGACGAATTCGTGGCGAATTCCCGCGATTCACCGCCAGCGAATAAATTCACCTGGCAAAAAATTTGCTGGCATCAACAAAAAAAAGCGTCAAACGAAGCAGTGTGGCGAAAACGAAGCGACGCAACAAAACGACGTGACGTGCGACGAAAACTAAGCAACGCTCATCAAAAACAGTGTGATGCGTCGAAGTCGACATGACACACGTCAAAAACGTGCCGTGACTCGTTTCGCAAATTTTTTCACCAATTTGCGAATTTCCCAAATTTTTCGGTGAAGCGCAACGGGGTAGATTAGCCCATCACTGATTCTGACCTCCGCTTTAACTAAACAGGATAACATTAATACCTGGATGTGAATACAGACATTCATTTATCCTTTATCACCATTGCAGATATCATACATTTAACTTTGCACCAGTATATACTTGTTACAACTAATATTTTATTACCAAGGCAATACAGTTATTTTTAGCTTACTAGTCTACTATAGACTCTCTGGATTTGCTGCCTTTTGCATCATCAACATTATCATCATCTAACATATTTAGTCAAGGTTAACACTGAGTAATATAACATTAATTGTCATAAATAGATTTTTAGCAATATCTACCTTATTGATCTCACTATCTCTCCTCGCCAATGTACAGTATGTCATATGATGGTCATTTTTCATTTAATCTCTTAATATGAATTGTGTAATAAAGGTTTCAGTATTTTGAATGTCATAGGTGGACCTTTAAAATGAGATTCTATTTTTGCTATAGTTTTTTGTTTACTTAAATACCTTATGAGCCCTATAATCAGAATTTGCATTAGTTTCAATACATGTTAAATATTACAATATAACACAGTTTTATGTGATCATAAGGTATATGAAAATCTATTTATTTTGTCAATATAGGTGAGGCTCTAGATACAGTACAATGTATCCTAGTAAGAAAAAGAGGTGACAAGTGACAACTTGTAAGAGTTCTGTTTATCCAATAAAAAGTTTTTAGGTCAGCACTCACCCACTATACACCTGTTTCCTCTCAAACGGTGCACGTGTCTGGTAGCCCACAGACTCGCCGATTTTGTAGACCTTTTATTTCATGTGGCTTTGAGGATCTGCAACAATGTGATGTTTCCGACTTACTCACAGCCCTTTTTTCACTATACAGAAAGCTTTTGATGTAATTTAGTGAAACCCTGATTTTAAGTCCTCTGATTTTAAGTTTTCCTGCATTTTACATTTTTTATTTGTGGCCTCAACCAATTTATAATGCATTTCAATGGGTGCATTTCCATGATTTTAAGTCATGTTTTCCCTGATTTTACATCCAAATATTGTCCTGATGTTCCCAAAAACTGATTTTTTTCCTCTATGAATGTTATTATTTGTGAAATAAAGAGGTTTCAAATACTAAACAGATTCTGTCTGTTCTACCTGTAATGGTCATTTCCTATGAGTGCCCCTCATACAGTCCTGCACCAATAACTGATTGCAGGTCTGGACTGAAAATTAAAATAGGCCCTGGCATTTCAGGTAAACAGAAGGTCAATCAGCCCACGCAGAGGCACAAACAGTTCCCACCAGCCCACTAAATACTGACTTTCTATGGCACCATATAGCAGCCCCTCAGATTGCCAATCCAGGCCCGACTGGTTGCTTTAGCTTGTGTGTGTGACTGTCAGAGTGTCTTGCTCATGCCCCCCCATAGTGTAACATTAACACTGCAATGTTTAACTCTTATTATTAACACAGTAAATAATGTATATCAAGGTAAAACAGACTCCTGTGCTTTTAACCTTTCAGTACTTGAAGAAAAAGTTACTTTAACACATTTCCCTGATTTTACATTTTCCCTGATTTTACATCATTTTTTCCTGGTCACCTGAAAAACGTAAAATGGGGGTTTTACTGTATTTGACATAAGAGCTGAGGTATGTAGATGTCAATCTTATGGGCGGTGGTAAAACTTGTTTGGTCACAGATGATTCCAATACAGGCATGAATTGGGGCTAGGTCCAAAGTCAATAGGTTGCTGTCACATTTTGATCTCTCTTCTGTGGAGGTTCAGTGATCATTCACTCTGAAATAGATTTTGGTTCTGCAGGTTTATACAGGCCAGATGGAGTGCACTTCTCCAACATAGGTTTATATATATTTAATGACAAGGCAGTATTGAGAAGGTGTTGGGACCAGATGCACAGCTAGCACACTGAGGCTATTTGGAATTGATAGGTGATGGGGAAAAGAGAGCGTTTGGTGTGGAACAACCCCTCTTTTTATAGGCAGAATGCAGCATAATGGAGAAAGCACCAGAGGGTGGGGCTATGCCCAGTCTAGCATGTTTGTACAGTCAGGTTTGCATGGAAACTGGTGCCAAAGACCACCATTAGTTGCAATGAGAAGAATAAAACAAGGAGAGCAGGGTAGGGGGCTCTGGGCTCATCCTTGGAGAATTCTATGTAGAAGTTTCATTAATGTCAAAAAATCTTGTTTGCAGTCTGGTCATTGGTTAATTATGTTTGATAAATGCGGATAGGCAAGTTATGTTAGAAGAGTAACAGATAGAGAAAATAGCACATTTAGGTCACAAGACATGGTTACCCATTTTGGATTCACCCAAATATGTACTTTTCAAAAATATGTTTTTTTTGGGGGGGGGGGTGAATGTATGTTTTGTGTTTTCACCCCCCACAAAACAGTAAATATGTTGAATTTTCAGTAGATCAAGTGACCTGTGGGACAATTTATGTGTGATAACTTAATTTTGGGCTCTCTTAGTGCCAGATACTTTGGTAATCCTATGAACAATGGGCATTAAACTGTTCAATGGACCCCTGGCATTCATATTTAGGATGTTTTTTTTGGTAGCCTATGATATGTGCGAGATAAGATTCTAGAAACTGGAAGCTTTGTGGTGCTTCCAGGTATTTCATCAAAACCAACAATTTGGGGAAAGCATTGGTAGTAGTGCAATTTTTCCTTTGGAAGTGTGAGGGACTATGATTATGAAATATGATTTCAAATGGAACCTCTGCTTTGTGAGCACATACCCCAACAATGTAGTAGTTTGGTCTGAGGGTGACACATTTAGTGGCAGATTTAGTAATGTTCAGGCAGATTTAGTAATGTTCAAATGGCAAATGCAAGTGGTTTGCATTTTTGTTCCAAAAATAACAAATTTGAATTTAAAAGCACCAATATGAATGTAAATTTGCATGTGAGATTTATAACATCACATCAAATTATTCTAATTGGAATACTTGCCACCTAAAAACTGCTGTATTCATTTATAAATCAATGGCAGAGGTCTCTTAACCCATATCAGGATTAGGGATGGCGCGAACCGCGGAAAAAAAGTTCGCGAACATGTTCGCGAACTTCCGGAAAATTGCGAACGGTTCGCACACCCCATAGACTTCAATGGGAAGGCGAACTTTAACAGCTAAAAAAGACATTTCTGTCCAGAAAAATGATTTTAAAGTTGTTTAAAGGGTGCAACGACCTGGACAGTGGCATGCCAGAGGGGGATCAAGGGCAAAAATGTATCTGAAAAATCCATTGTTGAGACAGCGCTGCGTTTTGTGCTGTAAAGGGAAAAAAGTCACTCAGGTGGTGGTTGTGGACACTGTAATATTATTGATATTTAGACAGAATGTGAACAAGCTCACACGGCTAGATGGCAGTTGTTTGAAGAACACACTGGGCAAAAAATGCCTACAGGGCAAATAATGGCTACAAGGTCAACGTATACACTACTACAGCGGTGGATACGGATTACGTAAAATATATTATGGCTGCTTGAAAAAAGTCACTCAGGTGCTTTTTCTGGAGACTAATATTATGGATATTTAGACAGAATGTGAACAAGCTCACACAGCTAGATGGCAGTTGTTTGAAGTACAGTAGATTACTAGCCAGCAAACTTACTATACACTGTCCCTGAAATCACTAACAGCTCTCTCCCTACACTATCTCTTCCAAGCACACACAGGCAGAATGAAAAAACGCTGCAAGGCTTTGGTTTTTATAGGGAAGGGGAGTGGTCCAGGGGGTGTGGGGGTGGTCCAGGAGGGAGAGCTTCCTGATTGGCTGCCATGTATCTGCTGGTCTGGGGGAGAAATGGCAAAACAAAAGCGCCAACTAAGGCGAACCCAAATTGGCGAACGTCGCGCGACGTTCGCGAACTTCCGGCGAGCGCGAACAGCCGATGTTCGCCGGCGAACAGTTCGCGCCATCCCAAATCAGGATGTTAATAGCCTTCCTGACATTCAAGGTTTTTTTTTTTTTGAGGAAATATTCTCATAATTAATTTTCGATTCCTATAATAATTGAATTTTCGGGTCCTTTGTATTCAATTGCATTTTAGAAGTTTGATTTTTTTCTAAACAACCTCCCATTTGAGTCATGAGAACGTTTTAATATATAGAGTAAAATAAAATTTACATCAATTTGAAATTCAACCTGTGATAAATCTGACCATTAATGTGCAAAACTTTTTGAAATTATATTTTGTAATTCTCTGCTCTATGATGTCTTGGAGAAAGTCCTGCTATGTGGAATTCAGTAATACACTAATGAACCTATTAGAAAAAAAATGAACAAAGACACACACCAAATAATCACTTTGTGGAGTAAACTCCATCGAATAAATTCCATGCTTGTAACATGGTAGCAATATAGTAACCCTGCCAGCTTTACCTAACTCATATTCCACTGAATAATTTTAAATTAAAATCTATATCAAAGTCTCAAATACTAACTTGTCATACAGCACTGTGTATTACTGTTCTTTAACTGACATAATTGTATATACATTGCAACATTAATAAATGAAATATATTTTCAAATTAATACTTGAATAGTAGTAGCTAGCTTCTTAAAAAACTTTTGATGCAGTCCTGCTACTTGTGATATTTTAATTCATTTTTTTTAAATCACACATTTTAACAACATCATGCTATTTATCATATGTTACCTGACAGTTCAGCTACAAATCTCTATAAAAATTAGATAGTTATGCCTAGTGGTCTTTATTTAACTTCAATATAAAAAGTAGGATTCTGACAGTTCTCATAGATTTACAAACCAGCAACTAGTGCTGACAAGCACCTATTATATTACCTCCCCAGGCAAGCTGATAATGATGCACTTCACACAAATGCAGTCCTTACCACACTTAGAAAATCTATGATATTTTACTTCTATTTGATGAAATGCATTTGATCTTCACCGTTTGTATTGTTAACAATTCTCAGCCATTTCCTTGCATTTTCCTATAATGAACATGCTTTTTCTGGAAACATAGCTATTCTGGGTACATAAATTGTTATTCATCTATAACTTTTCATTACAATTATTTTGCAGACATAACTACAGAATAAAATCAAACTTGGTTGACCCTAAAAACACAACATATTGATGAATTACATACTACATACAGACAAAATCAAAGTTATTTTAGTTTGTAATACATAGCAACCAATTAGCAAATGCATATGAACAGTCAGTTACAGTAGGACTAATAAAATAAAAAAACTGAGATATAATTATAATTTGAAGATATGGACTACCACACCAGAAAAAGGTTTTGTTAATTTTTCCCTTGATTTAGATAGATGAGGCAGGCTTTTCATATTTGACATTTTAATTAGCCAACCTGCTCTAGAGACCTGGACTACAATGCCCCCTATGTTATAAACCTTGATAAAACAGTATGTATGAATTATAGTCCAGCACCCATTGAGTGTTTATGATTATCAAACATAAGATCCCCTTATAGGGAATAGGAATTGTCTCATTATGAGCAGGATGGATGTTTGCTGTTCTCCTACACATGACAATGGGTGACATCTGTAAACTTTACTACAAAATGTACACTCCAACTATTGTGTAATTAACAAAATTATATTACAAATGGAGAAGGGTTTAATATTGCATTTAGGCTCAAAATGGTGCAACATTTTAGACAAAAACACCATATTCAATGGAATATCATACATATCAGTATAGCCTAATTGAACTGTACCACATAATGAAAGGTTCTACTGTTTACTCAGCTCACAAGAGAGGAGAGTTATGTAATTGGTTATTTGATGTTGCTATTGCTATAAATGTTTGACTATAAAATGCCATTACGTACACAATTATTTCAAATTCAAGAGCAAATAATGGACCTTAAATATAAAAAAATACAAATTTATGTGTTAGAATTGATGGTTCAGCAGAAATATGAACATTAGCCTACATATCCTACAAAAATAAACTATTATGAAAGGTACTGAGAACATGAATTAAGTCTTAATTCTTTGCATTAAAAATGTATGGATCAGAATAGCATAATGTAGATTGAAAAGTAGCATACGTATACAGGTTTGAGATTTGTTATCCAGAATATGCGGGACCTGGGGTTTCCTGGATACCGAATATTTCCAGAATTTGGATCTTTATTCATGAACCAAATAGGCTGGTTTTGCTACCAATAAGGGTTAATTATATCATAGTTTGGATCAAGTACAAGATACTATTTTATTATTACAGAGAAAAAGGAATTATTTAAAAAAATGTTGATTATTTTGAAAGGAGAAGGAAACCCTAAACATGAATAGGACTAAAAATGCCATGTTTTATATACTGAACTCATTGCACTAGCCTAAAGTATCAACTTCTCAATAGCAGCAATGATCCAGGACTTCAAACTTGTCACAGGGGGTCGGCATCTTGGAAAGTGTCTGTGACACTCACATGCTCAGTGGGTTCTGAGCAGCTGTTGAGAAGCTAAGCTTAGGGGTTGTCACAAATTATGAGGTTGGCCTATAATATAAGCTTATGCTACAGGGCTGATTCTGATGCTAGTTGCACTTGTTTTTGTGCTGCCATGTAGTAATTATCCATATTAATTACTAATCAGCCTTATATTGTGACATTTATATTCTATGTGTACTGTATATTTGGAGTTGGTCCCTAAGCTTAGTAACTGACAACAGCACAGAGCATGTGCAGTGAATCAGAAAAGAGGATGATGTTACTGGGGCATTTTTGGAGACACAGATCTTTCTCTTGCTAAAAGGCCGTGGTTGCCTGTGGGTGGTACAGAAGCCCAAAACATAATGTACAACATTTCTAACCTACTTTTTTTGTTTAACTTTCCTTGTCCTTTAAAAATTTGGATTATTTGATAAAATGAAGCATTCCAAATGTAAGCATTCAATCTTGTCCTTGTCCTTGTTGGCCTTCCAGCAAGAGTGGTGCATCCACAAAATTTGGGAACCCATACATAGACAATAATAACTTCCAGAAAACCATTAAATTGCTAGAAAATGGCAATGTACAGGTTACTGCTCGCAAATAGAACAATACTCTTGATGATATGCTAAGAGCTATTCTACCCTTATTCTGGGGTTCAGTGTTAAGCAATGCTGCTATGTACATTGTGTGAACATTGAATACTTTAAAGTTTTTACTTCTGTCTTGATTTTTTTCCATGTTTCCTTTTTTTTGTTAATTATAATATTTTATGTAAAATAATTCTTCCCTTCCCTAGTGCCTGAAATTAAAAATGTTATACATGCTAAATGATATTCTATTATGGCAATCTTTTCAGAGGGGTGAAATGCATATAATTAATTAGTAATCCCAACTGGAAACAGGGAAAAGATAAAGTGTACCAAATGCGTAAGCAAGAGCAGCTGCAATTTGATTTCAGTTTAATTAAAAAAAATGTACGTAAGGTAAACAATTATTTGTTTTCTTTACTTTTAATGTAATGTTATCATGCTTAATAAAGTAATTATCCTTATCTTCTGAGCTGGAAAGAACTCAATATAAATTATGTGTTGATTTTCTTAAGAGGATAGACTAGAAGGATGTCCCACAATTAATCTGCATAAACAAGTCAAAAGGCACATTTTCTAAAGCAAATTTCTCTTGAAATGGTTTTTGTCAGTTGGGGATTTGCTTCATAACTTGAGGTTTTTTGACAGTTTTACTTGCAATTACTGTATCCTTGACCAATCCATTTATTCCCAGAATCAAAACATTTGCAAAGCTGTCATCTATATTTTGCATTGTTGATTGAAAACCAAGAAATCTTGTTCGACTTCATCATTTACGGGCCCTTTTATTTGTCTATGTCTTTGTTTAAAAAATAAGTTAAATTCATTCACTTACTGAATAATAATCTTTAACAAATATTCATATCAAAGTTGGCTTTCAGAGGCCCTGATGCAGTGTAACCTACATGTTTGCACTTTTTTGCCCATTTTCACAAGCCATATAAAGTTCAAGCATTACTTAATTATAAGTGATGGGCAAATCTGGGGCATGTTGCTTTGCCAAATTTTTCACAAAATTATTGAGAAATTAGCGTAATGGCGAAAAATTTGTGAAACACCGCCACCGTTTTTTTAATGCTGGCGAGTTTTCAAGCTGGGCGGTGAATTGTGCGAATTTGCTGTGAATTCAAGCCAGGCGAATAAATTTGCCCATCACTATTAATTATATGAAATAAGGTTTTGAAAATAACACAGGCATAGAATGTAAATATAGAGGCATGAGGATTTGTGTTCACCCTATGCCTCTAAAGATTGTTCACAAATCACTATTACTATTTCACTGAAAAATAATGTGGACAATTCTGAAACTGACTGTAGATCAGAATAGTTTATCTAAGTAGATACATGTAGCTTTGGAATGCATTCTAGAAGGTCATTAAATGACTGAAGATAAAAAAAAAAAATCTAGAAAAGAGTAGATTGCTTGGTGCAAATGTATTTTGTAGAACTATTACTCCCCATTTTCCCCAATGTAGCTTTATTTTAAATGATACATTGACAGTACATGTTAAAATTACACTGATGGCTACAATTTATTGCCCTTATTTCAACAAATCATTTTATGTAGCCTAATGCCCATATACCATGAGTGAAATGTTTTACCTTCTAGAAAGCTGTAAAATAGGGTATAAATGTTTCATTCACATGATTGACATGTGGGAGTATAATGAATACTGCACGTTGTTTTCATTATAATAATGTTCCCTTTATTTTAAGGAAGATAAATAGCATGGGATAAAATTGGAAATGAGTTAATACATTTCAAACATATCAGATATAATGAAATAATACCAAGGACTATTCCATAGTTTACTGTTTGTTGGGGTATTACTTAACAAACAAAACAGATGGTTGTCATGGGGCCTATCGGCTCCCAGCGGGAGTTGTCAGGACCTAGGAGGAAGCTTAAGGGGTTAAAGTTACACGGTACAGAATGGGAATAGGTAAAAGTGTAATCAAATTCCATGCAAGAGTTCCAAAAGGCAGGCAGAAAATATCAAAATCAAAGTTCAGGCAAGGTCAAAGTCCGGGAATCAATATAACAGGTAATACAGAGCAAGATAATGGGAGTGTGAACTCTGGATTGGCAATTATAGATGGGGCTGATCTCTCTAACAGCCGGCAGGTCAGTTTCTCTAGTAGTTGTGGGAAGGAGGCAAAGTCAGGCCTAAGCAGATTGTGGTTGTGGCGGTTCCGGTATTAGGAAAGTGCATAGGGTAATCTTTCGTCTGGATTGCTACAACTGAACAGTTTGTTGTCTATCTGGTGCCAGGGTTCCGCATGTGGTTGATTGGGTAGACAAATTATAAGTAGTGATGGGCGAATCTCCTGAGATTCGCTTCGCTGAAAAATTTGCGAATTTCCAGAGAAATTCGCGAATTGGCGAAAAATTTGCGAAACGAGTCGCGGGACGCTTTTGACGTGCGTCGCATCAACTTTGGCGCATCGCGTCATTTCCAACGCGCGTCGCTTTCGGCGTGTCGCGTCGTTTTTGGAGCGCATCGTTTTCGGCACGTCGCGCGACTCATTTTTCTAGCGAATTTTCGCTAAGCGAAATTTAGCTGGTGATTCGCGAATTTATTCGCCAGCGGCGAATCGCGGGAATTCGCCGCGAATTCGTCCCTGGCGAATAAATTCGCCCATCACTAATTATAAGGTGGGGTTGGGCATGACCCAACATCTTAGTACGTATCTGTACTAATGACAAGATAAATGGTAGATGGAAGACTTTAAAGAGTGAGTTCAGGGATCTAAGACCTACGATTAAGGGAAGGTCTTCCAATGTAATTTTTTTTTTAAATTGCTGTAGGAAGGTGGGTTTGGGTTCCTAGAGCACTGGGCTGGTTTTTCCTTGGGGTACAACCTATACAGTTGTGACAGATTGCACCTCAATTGAAGGGGGTCCACTGTGCTGGGGGAAAGAATGGACAAGAGGTCGGAGGAGTGTTTAAACTAGGCAAGTGGGGGGTGAGTGAGAGAATCATGGGGAAGCTAGGGTAGATGGGGTAGTGGGATTAGAAGGGGTCATGGGAGAGGAGTGAGGGGGCATACAGTTTACCAGCTGTTACAAGGAAAACAATCTAATACAAACTTAACATATAATTAAGTAATGCACATTTAAAAAGTAAAAGTACTGTAGTAACCTCCGCTGTATGCTGACAAATGAGCAAAGTTTGTCAGGTAAAATGGGAGACCTAGAATTAATTTGCGTGCTTTTAAATTATGATTTAATTGGTATCACTGAGATGTGGTGGGATGAAACGTGACTGGACTATTAATTGGTTACACCCTTTTAAGGAGGGACAGAGGGATTAAAAAGGGGAGAGGAGTATGTTTGTTAGGGATGGCGCGAACTGTTCGCCGGCGAACTTGTTCGCGCGAACATCAGCTGTTTTGGGTTCGCGTTAGTTGGCGCATTTTTTTGCCCTCTCACCCCAGACCAGCAGATACA
>CM044448.1:52893288-52976261 GCA_024363595.1 Xenopus borealis
CTCCAGCGTGAACATCCCCAATTTGTCCAGTCTTTCCTCATAGCTAAGATTTTCCATAACAGAAAAAAAGGAAATAACCGCTCAAGCTCACCACGCTTCCCTTGTTGAGGTCCAGGTGCACAGTCCCTCAGCGTCCCCGCTGCAATCCACAAAAAAATCCACAAAAAAGACGGCACTTCTGGATCCTGTTTTATTGAAATAACTGCATGTACACCTAACGCGTTTTGGGGGAGTATCCCTTAATCATAGGTTCTCACCTATGATCAAGGGATACTCTCCCGAAACACGTTAGGTGTACATGCAGTTATTTCAATAAAACAGGATCCAGAAGTGCCGTCTTTTTTGTGGATTTTTTCGTAAGATTTTCCATACCTTTTACTAGCTTAGTTGCCCTTCTGTGTACCCTCTCTAATACAATAATGTCCTGTTTGAGTGAGGGAGACCAAAACTGTATGGCATATTCTAGATGTGGCCTTACAAGTGCTCTATAAAGTTGAAGAATGACCCCCTCCTCCCATGACTCAATGCCCCTTTTAATACAGCTCAAGACCTTATTGGCCCTTGATGCTGCTGCCTGGCACTGCTTGCTACAGCCAAGTTTATCATCTACAAGGACTCCAAGGTCCTTTTCCATAATGGATTTGCCTAGTGCAGTCCCATTAAGGGTATAAGTGGTTTGAATATTTTTACATCCCAGGTGCATGACTTTACATTTATCAATATTGAATCTCATTTGCCACTTAGCTGCCCAGATTGCCAGTTTGTCAAGATCCTGTTGCAAGGATGCCACATCCTGGATGGAATTAATTGGGCTGGATAGTTTTGTGTCATCCGCAAACACGGATACATTACTTACAACACCATCCCCTAAGTCATTAATGAACAAGTTAAATAAAAGTGGACCCAACACTGAGCCCTGAGGGACCCCACTAAGAACCTTACTCCAAGTAGAGAATGTACCATTAACAACCACCCTCTGTACCCGATCCTGTAGCCAGTTCCCTATCCATGTGCAAACGACTTCATTAAGCCCAACAGACCTTAGTTTAGAAAGCAGTCGTTTGTGGGGCACGGTATCAAATGCTTTGGCAAAATCCAAATATATCACATCTACTGCCCCCCCACTGTCCAGCATCTTACTTACCTCACCTAATCGTTCGACCTGAATGATTCAAATTCAATCGAATATGGACTATTCAATTAGAAATTGTCAGTTTTCATTCGAAAGAAAATTTCCGAATTAATTTTGGTTGGTTGAATTTCGAAGTATTTTCACTTTGAAATTCTACCCTTGATAAATCTTCCCTAAATGTTCTCTTTGACTAACAGTCAAACAATTCAGATTTACTACTGCTATGGTGAGTGCACAGAATGAATACACAATTTTCCCAGACCCACCTCAAATTCCACCTTTGCTTCTTCAGGACATCCTCCTTATATTATTTTTTGTGCCATATCCTCACGTAAATATTCATCTATCATACTATACAGATTATCATCCTCTGTTTTTATAAGATTCAACTGCCCAATGGATTGTAGTAATTCCTATGCTCATTATTGGATGAAAACTAGTCTGGTTTTTGAGCAGCAAACTCCTCCAAAACAAAACTCAGCTCTCTGACATTTATTACTGAAAATTCTTGAATATTTCGGTCTATGTTATGTTGCCCTTGCTGTGTTCCTGACATTTCAGACTAAACATACATCATACCCCTCAATGATATAAAATGCTTGGGACCTGGGCTTTTCCAGAACATGCCCAGGTTGTTTTGTTTATTAAGGTTGTGGATAACCATTATAAAAATCACGTTCTTGATATTTTAGTTTGTGCTATAATATAACTGAAACATACTGTATGTGCTCCTCAATAGTACAAAATGAATTTATTGAAGTAATCTATGCCTGGAGTTGGATTAAATACATGTTCCATGTCTAGTGGACACTGCAATGATTAACTATTTGTAAAAACTAGGGCACATTTGTCCTTTAAATGTGAAACTAAACTCAATGTACATTTTTCCCTGTATCCCTGTATCACAATTGATGTGTGGAAACAGGGAATTAAGCTCAATTAGGGTTTCTGCTTAAACAATTTCAGAGAAGAATGTAAAGAACTCAAGGTTTTTGTCCTTCAAACACAACCTCGAAAAGCTTAAAAAAATAAATTTAGCTGCCTCAGTTTCAAATGTTGTTGATGTGGGCTTTATTTACACAATAAGCTATGCATAGAAGGTAACAACAAGACTGATGTTGAGTTGGTAAGTTGCATTCTTACTGGTAAATTATCTTGCATCTGTTAATGGTCAAGTACTATAGAAATACAGTATATATGTACAGTTGAATGTTTGGATAGAGGATTTAGATCCAGATATAGTATGTTATTAAACTAAATAATATAATGTATGTTTGTGGTTGGCAACTTAATGTCAAATCATATTTACAGTTCCATTACAATTTTCTATGATTATGCCTACCTCATTTGGACATGAAATCCAGGCCTCTGTGCTAGGAAAGCAATTTGTATAGCAGAAACTTTATGTATTTCCATATTGGTTTGGACACCTGTGACACCTACTTAATTTTACTTTTCATATGTACAAAAAGGTTCTATATTTCATCAATTAGCACCAAGGCATCCTCAGACAATATTAAAGTGTTTAGTTTAGACCTTTGAAAATGAAGATATTAACATTAAATGGACAAATAGCAAAAGTGATTATCAAAAACTATGATGTTTCTTTTAATAAGCATGATACAAGGACATCCTTTGAAAATCCAAAATACTGTGACACATAAATTCTTAAAAGCGTTTTCTTGGTGTTTGATTTGCATAAAACAACAATATATTTGATTGTCATTATTTTTGGGACAGAATGTGTTTCATTTAGTTGACTGTTTCTTGTTTTACACCAGCCTGATACATTTAACTATATATGCATTGCTTCAATTAAATTATTCAGTCCACCATTTTAGTTTAGAAAATAACACTTCATTATAGAAATATTTGTAAAATAACTGCAATAACAAATTAAAATACTAATAATGTTAATTTTTTTGTGACACAAACCTGTAATAATAGATTTATGATATGCATTATATTGAACAGGCAGAACTGCATACTTATCACATGAATCAATTATTTAGAAAGGCCTCAATATGGCAAAATTTTGAAATAGGTAGCATGCATGCACATAGTACAACAAAACCTTATAAAACAGCATTTTCATGTTCATAATGTTCATAAGGGAAAGAGTGCAAACATACATTATGGTGACTTCTTTTGTAATGAGTAAAAAGAAAAGTTGGTCCAAAAAACAGAGGATCTTGAACCTCATTATGTTCTTGTGCAATTCAAGATTTATATATTTTTTTTGATGAATTTACCAAGTGTTAACGTTGAAAAAAAGTGCCTTTACTTTTTATAATTTCCCATAATTCTCTTATAATGCATTGCATAAAGATCAAGCTGTGTGACTTTGTCCCATGAAGATATCAGCAGATCATTGTTAAGAGAGATCCATTCAGACCATATGATAAAAGATATTAGTAGTTGCTTGTTATTCCAGATTTTCTACTTCTTAGAAAATAAAAATTCACCCAAGGGAAGAAACATTCCATCATAAATTTAAGGATATTCTGACTTGTACATTGGAATAATGGAGATTCCAAAGAATCATTTTTCAATATGTCCATTAGCACTTTTACTCCTTAGGGCTCAGAAACGTTTATATTTCCATTTCTAGACAAACTTGTGTTGGTTCTAGTTTGAAGTAAAAACAATAAACATTGGTTTGCAGATATCAGGAAATGCAAATGATTATTTAACTAAAATAAAGTTTGGAAAGTATCAGTGATGAACAATTCAAACAGTCAGATTATTCTTTGATATCACTTGAAATGAAACAATCAAACAATGCTCTTTATGCAATATGTAGTTAGCCAAGAGGATCATGTTACAGTCCAAAATATTGTATAACATCCACAAAATATCCAACAATTGAATGGAGAGCGTCTTTTTCATAAGTGACTATAGGAGCGCACATATCCATGTTGAACTAAGTGTTTAGTTCAACATGGATATGTGTGCTCCTATAGTCACTTATGAAAAAGACTCACATTATACCTTTTAAGATCTTTTCAAATCAAAGGGAACACAGCAGTTCCATCCTATCATATAATTAAAGGGTAACATGTTTCATGCTTTTCCCCACATTGCAGAGTTCACTAATGATGCCATAATAACCAACAATGAGTAGTTTAATGGTTTTATATTCAATAGAACTGGTGGGCAGTTCAATGAAAACACAGCAGTTATCATTATCAGTGAAACCTAAAATATTGGCCAGATTTAAATGTATTTTTATTTGTAATTGTATTAATTTTAGAAAGTCAGATTAATGTCAGTAATATGATTTCCTTAATCTTGTGATTATAGTATTTTTCTACTGAAAACAAATGCCAAAAAAGATACTTAAGATTTAAAAATTGATTTTGGATTGAGTTTGTATGAGAACCAAATCAAGAAAGTAGAAAGCTTGTTTTTTTTTATGTGAATATACGGTAATAAATATTGAAGTAATAAGTATCGAAGAAGCAAAAAAATAATGTTCAATATCAGTTCAATAATGAGTTCTGTAAGACATTTTAAGAGATCTGAAACAAACATTACAAACTAGAATTCTGTGGTACAGCTGTCAAAATAATTTTGTGTCACTTCAAAATCTATTGAAGAAAATGCATATATTATAAAATCCAACAGCTGAGGTTCCTGTAAACCTTGAGTATATGACATAACTTACAGTCATCCTGTAAAGCACAATTGTCTCCTACTTATTCCCAGAATCAACAGACTTAAATTGCAAACTTTTATCCACTAAGAACAAATGTCTAGTATTGTACTGTATATTTATTGTTATTAGCTGGACAAAAAATAAGCACTCATTAGCACATCAAATGTTTTGAATGCATCATAATACTCATACAGTTTAAATCAATGTATAACAATTTTAATATTTTTTGGATTATTTAATGAAAAGACAATATTGAACCTAAAAAAGTTCATATAAAATGGATTTTTCATTTGACACCACAAAGAAATAGTGTTTCTCCATTTTAGCAAATAAAATGGTGTCTCCTAACAGCAGCATTGTATTTGAAATTGTACTGTAGTGCAGTTTTTTCCATAAAAATACCATACAAATGGTCAGTCTAAAGTCATCAGCAGAACAAAAAAATGAAAAAGAGGTAATGCTGATGACAAAACAATTGTAATACCGTTGGTACATAGAAAAGTAATCATATTTTGTACATTTATACAGAGTAAAAAAGATATTGGAACAGAAGTGATCAAGCCACAGTCTCCCGTATCGCATTATCTATTTTCTTTGGAAGAAGTTCTTTTCTTTCTTCAATGCTGATTAAAGAGTTCCGACAGTTGTGTCCATCTACAAATAATTTTGCATAAACTGGATTGGAGTAATTATTAGGCTGAAAATTAAACAAAATATAAAAATATGATTATTATAGTCAAATACATGAATACATACAGTCAAAATAAGCTATGATAAATGACTGTGCATATTTCATTCAGTGTATACAGTATGTTGTGTATGGAGAGCAGAGAGTGGAAATGATGACTACCATATGGCCTAAGTTTTTGAACCTAACAATTTTCGGCTAACAATGCTCCTGCGATGAGTCTTTGAAAAACTTCACTAACTGCCTAATTCCAGCATGAGTCAGCAATTTGAAAATCACAATTTTTGAGTTGTTTTGTTTAGAAAGTGCTTCAATAAACTATTTCTATCTAAATAAACTATAAAAAATAAATACAGCATATTTTTGGACCACAGTGTGGTGTAAGTTTATATTAGTTACAGTTGCCCTTTAAATTATATATATTATAATATAATTCTGAGATAATAATGTGCCAAATTATCAGTAGATTGTGAGAGCAGTTACATGTTTCTAAAAAGAAATCTGTATGCCCTTCAGATTTTAAAATGTTAGTAGAAACTCTGATTGCTTTTGTCTTCTGAAATTCTCCTTATGCTGTAGACTGAAATTTCCAGAAAATTTTAAATTGAACTTCAAGGTTTTGGCTACTGGAGTCATTGGAAGGGATGAGCAATTTTTTTCACTGCGTTTCACAGTGGAAGTGTTGCCCAATGGGAGAAAAAAAATTCTTGAGCTTTTGGCAAAGTGAAACAGGTTAAATTCACCCATCCCTAGTCACTGGTACTGGAGACAAGATAACATTTTCACTTGCTGGACTGGAACATAGTTACATAAACTCATACTCTAGTTCATCAAGTTCAGCACCTACAAATGAAAACCCAGCATTATATACACACTCCTCCATATCTTCACATAAAATACATATACCTATATTTGTGCAAACAATAGAGTTTAGTATCACAATAGCCTTTGATATTATGTCTGTCCAATAAATCATCCAAGCCACTCTTAAAAGCATTAATAGAATCCGCCATCACAACATCAACCAGCAGTGGATTCCACAACCTCACTTTATTCAATATGAAGAATCACCTTTGTTGCTTAAAATGAAAGTTCTTTTCTTCTAGTGAGAATGGATGGCCTCTGGTGCAGTTCAAAACTGCACTGCATACTCCAGGTGAGGCCTATTTATGTTTTCATCCCTTGCGTTAATGCCCTTTTTATGCAAGATAGTATGTACAGATGAAGCCACTTTGGATTGTGCATTTGACACAGAAAAACTTAACTCATCTATCCCATTTATCCCACTTAGCACAGAATATTGTGTCACAGCATCCCATCCAATTAAAGAGTTCACCAATGAAAACAATGGTGCTTTGGTATGCTAATAAAAAGGTTAAATGCATTAAATGAGATAAGATAACTTTAGATAACACAGTTTCTTCAATTAACCCCGAGTCATGACCCATTTAACTCACAAATCCAAGTGGCTGCATCTGTATTTGCTTTAGTGGCCACAGAATGACACTGCCTATAATTAGACAACTTGTTATCTACAAATATCCCCTCGATCCTTCTCAGTTAAGGAAAATCCAGACACATTGCCATTTAGTGTATAACTTGCATTTATACTTTTTTTGCCAAAGTGCATAAACTCACATTTATCAACACTGAACCTCATTTGACTTAGTCAAATCACTCTGCAAAGTGGCAGCATGTGGCCAAATAGAAACAGTACTTTCACTGCCCACCTCCAGGTCATTAATAAATGAGTTGAAAACCAAATGACCTAGTACATAGCCCTGTGGTACTCCACTAACAACACTAGTCCAATTAGAAAATAATCCATTTACCACCACTCTTTGTAATATATCTTTTAGCCAGTTTTCTATACAGGTACAAATACTATGTTCCAGGCCAACATTCATTCAGCAATATTCAGCCAATAGTTGTAAAATTAAGATGCTTTTGTGATACACTAACTTGTGCCATGCTTATTAATCATACATTTATAATATCAACAAAACATGATTATCTCATGCAGTTTCAGTGTAATTTATTTTTATATATGGAATTGTTTTCAAATAAAAAATATTATAATCATGCAATGAATGAAACATTTGGAGATGACCGGTGATTCATTTCTCACCCCTGGATTTAGTGGTCCTTTCAAATCAGAATTTAAGTAGATAGGCGGTGCTTTATGGGCAATTTTGTAAGCTGTAGGTCCACCCCCTATGAACCTGGACTGTACATAGATATATTATATTAGTATTTGTAGATCACAAATTACAACTGCAACTCTAACACACATTTAGAAGTTATCTGTAAAAGGTATTTTTATATGATTAATGTAGACTTGTGTTTAGATGCCACATTTAAAACTAATGATACAAGACAGTATGTTATAAAAAGTCACAAATACTTTCATACAATAACACAATAATAAAATCAGAGTCCATAGTTTAAATATTTTGATAACCACTGAACACCCCAGTTCTCCAAAGCAGATATATTAAATGTAATAACAAAGGACTGACTGTAATGGAGAGATGTGGAAAAACTTTATGGAACATTGTAGCTTTGAAACCTGTCCCTAGTGTCTTTGGATTATAGCTACCCTCATGCATTTAATGCAATGAATGGGTAACCTAATAGTTTGCATAGTGTCATGCAAGAGCATAGAGAATGGTTGAGTAGCCCTTTAGTACATATTGCCCTACTGTTTTCATAAATGGATGTCAATTTCCAAAAACCTAGAGAAACAAAAACTGTTGTCAAAACAGAAAACAACTGAATTCTTTGCAAAGCAAATGTTTTAGTTTAAACACTGACATATGTAGAAACATTAGCGTGCTATTAGTCAATATCTGTTTTATAGGTGCTTACCTTATCTAATTCTATAATAAAGTTTGGATCCAACAAACTTCCATCATTGTGACCATGGTCAACTTCATACATATTATAAGATGGATTTCCAATTTCCACATTAATTCCTCCATTAATTATAGGCTGCCTTCGAATTGTTTTTGCCCTAGGATATTAAAAGTAAATTATTTACCAACAATACCTTAAAAAGCCCAAATACATACACATTGACAGCAGGGAAGAAAGTTATGTTTTGTATTTGCCTTGTAATTAGTTATGTGGAATTACAATATATTAACTCTATAGTGGACTGTCTATATCCCCACATCATAATGTGACCCCTACTAGTTAATGACTAGAAATAAATGGAAAGTTTAAGAAAAACTTGTCTTTTGATGAAATCATAATACCTTGACATGAACTATAGTATTACTAAAGTGCAGATTTATCAAGGGTCTAAGTGAAAATTTGAATTAAAAAAATTCAAATTTCAAAGTAATTTTTGGTTAAATAGACCAAAATGCGATTCGAACTGAAATAAAATTTGATTCGAAGTTAAAATTTCAAGCATTCAAAAATTTAAGTACTGTCTCTTTAAAAAATCAAATGTGACCCTTCACCACCTTAAACCTGCTGAATTGCTGTTTCAGCCTATGGGGGACCTCCTATAACCTTTCTGGAGTTTTTTTGAAATTTTTGAAAATTCGTATTTTTTTTTACATTGGTTGAGGTGTTGATCTTTCTAACCTGCGCAAGGCAATTCTACAATTGAGAGGCTGGAGGAAAGAGGAATGTTGGTTCTCTATACATTTCTGGTTAGTGAACATGCATTTCCTGATCCATACATACCTTCTTCTTCGTTTACAAAGTAGAAGTCCAATGACTAAAGTAGTGATGAGGGTCACCAATAAAACAAGTGGCACAATAATTGCAATACTTCCTGTCAGAAAAAAAATAATCTTAGAATCTTTCTTATAAAAAGTTATATTTTTGTGAAAGTGAACAGAAAATAAAATCACAAACCATTGTTACAGCATAGTGAATTTTTTGAAGACATAAATAAAAATACCTGGAATTCCACCAATTTTCTGTATAGAATTCTACCTCAGGTTCTTTAAAAAAACAAATAAAAACCTCAAACACTCTTGCTGCACTAGCATAAGATTGAATTCCACCCTTGCAATTACTGTATAAGTCTATTCCTCAACCACTGTATATTGCATATGATATTATGCTATGATATATTTGTGTAAATTTGAGTGAATGATTTAAAATTCGATTGAATTTTCTAAAAGATTCTAATTCAAATTTTCAAATAGTTTTTGTGGCCACTCCTACCATCGAATTTTTAAAAAAAAATTAGAATAGATCGAAAAAAATCTATTCAATTATTTGAATATTCGATGTTCGAATTACTTTCCCTTTACATTTTTATTCAAATGCCTAGTTCGCCAGATTAAACCTACCGAATTGCTGTAGAACCCTATGGGAAGCTCCCATAGGGGTTTTCCAGCATTTTAGATTGAATTAAAAAAATTTTTTTATTCGATTGATAAATCGAATTGCGTTCAAATCCTTCGAATTCAAAATTTGAATTCAAAGGATTTTAATTCTATACAAATTGGATGGTCGAATTCAAGGGTTTTTTAACCCTCAAATTCAACCCTTGATAAATCTACCCCTTAGTATGTATGTATGTATGTATATTTTTATTTATATAGCGCTCCTTGAGGGCAAAGCACAGTACAGTAACAATAATTTAGTAGTACAAACAAGGGATCACTGCATTAATCAGTAACAATAAGTGCATTATTATAAATACAGTTTGCATAAATATAAAATATAATTACACATTGTTGAGACAAGATGATGGGTAACCCTACTCCTTGGGGCTTACAGTCTAAATGGGAGGGTAACATAAAGACACAATTTGGAGGGGTAATAAAGTGCTTTTTACAGTGGGTGAAACAAGTGCCAGTTCAGGTGTTATCCAGGTGCTCCCAGAAGTAGTCTCTGAGTTTTGTTTTAAAAACATTGAGGGAGGATTCTCTCCGGAGAGATGCAGGAATGGCATTCCAAATATAAGGAGCTGCAAGAGAGAAGGGTTTGACACGGGAAACAGCAGTAGAAGTGGGGGGTACAACCAAGCGGTTAGTCTGAGAGGAGCGGAGGTTTCGGCCAGGAACATATAGAGAAACAAGAGATGAGATGTAGTTAGGTGTAAAGGAATGAAGGGCTTTGAAGGCTACGAGGAGAAGTTTATAAGTTATTCTCTGTTTTATCGGAAGCCATGATAATGACTTTAACAGGGGAGGGGCCTGTACCCTTTTGGATGAGAGAAGGACAATTCTGGCAGCAGAATTTTAAACAGAGAGGGGAGAGATGGGAGTTAGGCAGGCCTGTTAGTAGAAGGTTACAGTAATCTAGTCGGGATAGGATGAGAGCATGCATGAGTGTCTTGGCTGTAGCAGGTGAAAGGAAGGGACGTATTTTTGCAATATTACATAAGAAAAAGTGACAGGTTTTGACAGTGGCGTTAATATGATCAGAGAAGGAGAGAGAGGAGTCAAATATCACCCCTAGACAGCGTGCTGAGTTGACCGGGTCAATGAGCATGCCATCAATAGAGATAGTAAAATGGGGAGTAGGGCCAGGTTTAGGTGGAAAGATGATTAGTTCAGTTTTTGTTAGGTTGAGTTTGAGGTGGCGCTGGTTCATCCAGTTGGAGATTGCTAGGAGGCAGTTAGAGATTTGAGCCTCCGTTTCAGCTGTTAATGAAGGGGTGGATAAATATATTTGGGTATCATCAGCATACAGATGATAGTTAAAGCCAAATGAGCGAATGAGATCTCCCAAAGACAGAGTGTACAGAGAGAACAACAATGGACCAAGTACAGAGCCTTGCGGCACCCCTACATTAAGAGAAATCGGAGATGAGGTTTTGTTAGCGCAAGAGACAGTGAATGTTCGGTTAGAAAGGTATGAAGATAGCCAACATGCAGCCTGGTTCCGGATGCCAAGCGAATACAGGATCTCCATCAGGAGAGAGTGGTCAACCGTGTCAAATGCAGATGATAGGTCAAGGAGGATAAGGATGGAGAAGTGACCTTTGGCTTTGGCAACCTGGAGATCATTTGTAACTCTGCACAAGGCAGTCTCAGTAGAGTGACCAGGCCGGAAACCCGATTGCAGTGGGTCCAATAGATCATGGGTGTGTAGAAAGTTAGTAATACGGGAGAAAACAATACGTTCTAGGAGTTTAGAGGCAAGCGGGAGAAGGGAGACAGGGCGGTAATTTGACAGACAGGATGGGTCAAGTGTGGCCTTTTTAAGAATAGGCTTTACACAGGCCTGTTTGAAAGGAGAAGGGAAGGTTCCAGAGGCTAGAGAAGAATTGAAGATGTGAGTAAGTGGTGGTGTTAGTTCTGCCACACAGTGTTTGAGCAGAGAAGAAGATGAAGCCACTTTGGATTGTGTGTTTGACACAGAATAATTAAACTCAGACTTCACACTTGTCTCATTTAACACAGAAAATTGCAACACAGCATCCCATCTAATTAAAGTGTTCATCATTGTGAACAATAGTGCTTTGGTATGCTAGTGAAATGGTTACATGCATTAAATGAGTTAATATAACTTTAGATAACACAGTTTCTTCAATTAGCCCTGAGTCATGACGCATTTAACACACAAATCCAAGAGAATGCATGTGCATGTAGTCTTAAATGTAATTACTTTATATATTTGCACTTTTCACAACATCAAAGTATAAAAGTATATGATGCCTATAATGTCACCATGACATGAAGGAGGGGGTCAAACAGTGTAAAAGAGAAAAGGAATGTAGCCTTACAGGAGAATGGGCCATATCTGTGGGCTGTAAATCAATGACTTTGGAATACTGACCTTCATGCACATACATTTTCCTTTCAGGAAATGAATCCTGATGTATGATAGCCTTATCAGTTCAGTATCAAATCTTATTAAATGTGAAATTTTAGTAAGTATATAATATAAAATTATGATGTTATCTTTTTGTTATTATTTTGGAAATGCATTTTTTTTAGACTGTACAATTCACATTAAAATGTAACCGTCTAAGTATTTCTTTTTTAGCTAGTAGTACTGCAGTTTAAGCTAAAGGTTTAGTGATATATTTCAACCAATTCTTATGCTAATAGTAACTACTTACTTGTACTAGCATTGTCAGACTTGCTGCTCTTGGGAGCTGGCCTCTCACACTGATTTCCTGACCAGTTGGCTGAACACCTAAAAAAAATCCGATTAGATGGTAAAATGAATGGGTACCAGCTGTTGATTTATGATTCTTATGACAAATATATTAATAAGATGACACCAAAAGAACGATCAAATATAATAAAACAAACATAAAACACGTTGAAGATAATGTATTTAACATATCCCTATGTCACACTGTATAAAATTTGGTGAGCTTAAAGAGATTTGAACAACTAGGAATTAATTATTTTCTTATTTTTGATTTATAAGAATAGCATTGTCAGTCTGGTACCTGAACATTTGTTTCTTGGAAAAGCTAGTCCCTTTTGTGGATATCTTTCAGATTTCTTTCTGAAGTCTACACCTGATGTCATCCTCCCCAGGGGGATCATGTCACTCTGCTAATGCTTTCTTTGAATACAGCCAGATGTTATCTGGCTCAGTCTTAGCAATATCTTCCCCCTTGATCTCCTTATGGATGATCAAAGCCCAAATATTCTAACTTACAGGAAATATGACGGAGTAGTTGGACTTTAGACCTACATCAGTGTAAAACCTACAGAATAGTTGGAGGAAGAAAAATAAATAGCCATACTTCCTTGTGCTTGTAAATATTGTCACAAATTATAGCACAAATCCGTGCTATATTCTGAGTAAGAATTAAGCTATAAAAAGGAAAGCAATCTTATGGTATTTGCTTTTTTTCAGATCTGAGAAAAATATTTGTGAATACACATTTTATATGAAAGATTTTACATGGCAACTTCCTTCCTTCCAGTAATAAGTGGTAGTAAATATTGTAGAACTATTCTCATCTATAATCTATAGTCCAAATATGGTAAAAAGAAAGTTTAAATTATTAGTTCAATTAGAAATCCAAAAATCCCAATAGTATACTCCTCATTTAAGTCTCTCAATTCACTGGGCACTACAGTACCTCTTCAGAAAACCAGAGGGTTAGTCCGAAACACTTCCAAAAAAAAAACGAAATAGAAGGATGTGCTTCCCTAGTGTAATTCTTTTGAAATAATACTTTATTCAAAATGTTTGCACTTACAAGATCGTTGGCAACATCAGCTCATTGGTAGACCTGAATCAATTATTTTCTACCAATGAGCTGATGTTGCATATGATCTTGTAAGTGCAAACATTTTGAATAAATTATAATTTCAAAAGGAGATTACACTAGGGAAGAGCACCCTTCTTCTGTTTTTAGTCCAAAAGAATGCCTAAGGAACAGGAGCCTGGCAGTTTAGAGTAATTGTACACATTAAAATTATATTTTCCAACCCTGCATCTTTCCTGCAGATATAAAATGACAGAGCAAACTGATTCTAATCAGGAAGAAAATATGTGATGATATTCTGTAATGACTGGACCTAGAACAACATGTCTACAGATGAAGACTATACAATTTAAGGTAAAACCAAGGGGTAGTTTAACTTTAAGTAAACTTTTATTATGTAAAAGAATGTCCTCTCAGCTCATTTTCAAATTCAAATTTTCTGGAACTTTTTCTATTTTGCTTTTCTGTTTTGCCTTTGTCCAGCTTTCAAATGAAGGTCACTGACCCATATTTATGTGTCTGTAATTGTAATTTTCTTTTGCTTTTTATTATTTATATTTCTATTCCAGCCCTCCACTATTCATTGTTTAGTCTCTTATTCAAACCACAGCCTGGTTGTTATGGTAAATTGGTCCCTAGCAATCAGATAGCTAGTTGAATGCCAAACTGTAATTCTGCTAAAAAAAAAAGCTAAACTGAAAAATAAAAAATAAAGAAATTTGAAGACTAAGGGGCAGATTTATTAAGTGCTGAAATTCTTTGAAATTCGACCCGTGAAGTTTTTTTAAAGGGATTTTTCGATCAAAAATGAACCTTTTTTCATCAAATAAAAAAATTGTTCCAATCTTTCAAATCGCCAAACAAACCTCCAAATTCTTGGAACTTTTTTTCAGGTCAGGTTCTGTGAGGTCCCCCATAGGCTAAAATGGCAATTCTGCAGCTTTAAGCTGTCAAATAGTTGAAGTCAAAGGATTTTTAAAGGGCAAGTACTTCAAAATTCAAAAATTCAAATGTTTTAATTTTTTCAATTTGAATAAAATTTTGGGCAATTTGATAGTCAAAGTAGCCCAAAATTACTTTGAAATTCAAATTTTATTGGAATTTTCACTTCGACCTTTAGTAGAGATGCAGTCACTTGGATTTGTAAGTTAAATGCGTTGTGACTTAACTCATCTAACCCATTTATCCCACACAATATTGTGTCACAGCATCCCATCCAATTAAAGAGTTCACCATTGAAAACAATGGTGCTTTGGTATGCTAATGAAAAGGTTAAATGCATTAAATGAGTTAAGATAACTTTGGATAACACAGTTTCTTCAATTAGCCCTGAGTCACGACGCATTTAGCTTACAAATCCAAGTGACTGCATCTGTAAATGTGCTCCTAAGTGCAAAATGTCACTTATACATAATATTAGGGGGCAAATTTGCAAAATTCACGTGAAATGATCGAATATATTCGGATATTCTAATTTGGCCTCTTCGATCATCGAATACTGAATTATCAAATAGATCGAATGATCGGATATTCAATAATTTGATCATTCGATGATCGAAGGAATCAAAATGTTAAAATTGTTCGAATGCCTACTTCCCCAGATTGAACCTACCGAATTGCAATAGAAGCCTATGGGAAACCCCCCATAGGCTTCTGAGACTAAGTCCTGCTCGAAAAACATTCGTACGATTGAAGCATTCGATCATTCGAATCGTACAAATTTTTCGGAGGCTCAAAGGAAATTTCGCAATTTTTTCGTGTAATCGAGCAATCGGTATCGAGGGAATTTTGGGCAATAATAATAAATTTGCCCCTAGGAGTTAATATTAAGGTGAACTGCCCCTTAAAAATGTCTATGCCCCTACTGTATATTGTTATAATTTTTAAATAGGTGAAGTATAAATGCAATTAAAAGGAACAAATGGACAATACCCACTTACTTTTTACTTATTGGCAATAATAATACAAATAGAAAGCCAAAGTATGACAGTTAAACTTGTCTATCTCTTGGACCTACTGTACATAAACTATTTAATGACACCATAGAACACCATTAAATAAACTCCACCTGTATTGTATCAAAAAATTTTATGGTCCAAGAATATAAAGGATTTTGCGGAGAATCGTTCAATTGAATTGAACAATTAGAACAATTCAAAAGAGTTTTATTTGATTGAAATTGGACCTACTCAATTGAAATAGGTCCATTTTAAAAACTTTGAGGGTTGAATTTTGAAGTTTTTTTACTTCTTATATTCTGCCCTTGGTAAATCTGCCTCTAAGGGTCGAAGTAAAAATTGAAATAAAATTAGAATTTTTAAAATTCAAATTTAGAAGTAAATTTGGGCTACTTCGACTATCAAATAGCCCAATATTCGATTCAAATTGAAAAACTTAGAAAATTAGAATTTTCAAATTTCGAAGTACTTGCTCTTTAAAAATCCTCCGACTTCGATTATTCGCCAACTTAAAACTGCTGAATTGCCATTTTAACCTATGGGGAACTCATAGAACCTGTCCTGAAAAATGTTCAAAGTTCCAAGAATTTGAAGGATTTTGCGAAGAATCGTTCGATCAAATAGAACGATTTGAATGATTTTTATTCGCTCAAAAATTGACCTGTTTGATCGAAATAGGTCAATTTTCGATCGAAAAAGCCCTTTAAAAATATTTTGAGGGCCGAATGACGAAGTTTTTTTCACTTTGAAAATTTGGTCCTTAGTAAATCTGCCCCTAAGTGTTGAATTAAAATTTGCTTAGAGACAGTAATTAGAAACTGAATTTGCAAATGTTTTTTGTTTTTCCATTTCAATCACATTTTGGGGTATTTGATAGTCGAAATAGCTCAAAATTACTTTGAAATTTAAATTTAATTTGAATGTTCACTTCGACCCTTAGTAAATGTGCCCCTTAGTATTGTCAATCTATTATCTTATCTTATTATATAAAAATGTTACACTGCTACTTCTCCATCTAGTTTTCTATAAGGGGTCAAGATGTGAAAGCCTGTTATTAATCTGGCTATATATTTCTAAGGTGCCCCATTGTACAGTATGATGTGAGTGACTCCTCCATTCTCAGAATTGTACCAGTTTGCTTTATCAATTCTTCTATATGAGCACACTGATTTTTTAGTGCTTGGGAAGGACTGGTCCTACCTACTTGTAAAGGCTATTTAGGAAAGCATATTTACCAAATTTTGAATTTAAAATCTGAGGTTTTTTTCATCCAAACCCATCAAACTCAAATGTGCATTTATTTATTAAAAACTTTTAAAACATTCTCCCTATCATTTTTTTTCCAGTCTGGATCTGGAAAAAAAATGCAAATTGCAAGAATTTTGTCATTGACATTCTACATGTACTCCAAAGCTTTTAGATGGCAAATTTTTATCATTGAGTTTTTTTTATGTTCATAAATATGTACTGAACATTTGTGTTTCAGATCTCCCCATGATCTAGATTTCCTGTCTAGCATTTTTTCTGACTACAAATACAAATATGATAAAATACAATAGCCTGGTTACAATTACAGTAAAGCACATAATTGATGTGTTTGTTGTTTAGATCATGTAAGTTAGTTGTTAAAACTGTCCATTAGTAATGGGAAAATATATTGGGCAGCCACAAATTTGCTGTGAATTTCTGTGCTTCACTGCCAGTCAATAAATTTGCAAAACTGCGGCAAAAATTCACCGTCCACAAAAAAAAAAATTGTCGCACATCTGAATAGTCACATGAATAAAATTGTTGTGATTCAAAACTATTCAGATGCCCATTGACTTAAATGCATTTGGACAAAATAGTCGCACGTACAGTATAAAGATTGTAACTCATGTCAAAATTATTTTGATGCCCATTGATTAAAATGCATTTCACAAATAAAATGCCCAGATTCACCCATTATTACTGCCCATTTAATGACTGAAAATGTTTTCATGAATTTCTTTCTCTAAAGAAAATAAATTATGATTACAAAATAATATAAAAAAAAAAGCAGAAAACCCATAAAAGTCTGAATTGATCAAGCCTTTGTGCTCAAATAAACAAACAGAAAGCCAAACTATGCAAGATGTTTCTTCGTTCAAATAGTTCAGCTTTCTGTAAAGAGGTTTTTGTTTCCTGTAGCAATTTCTCCAAAAAATAAAAATCTTGGCACCTAAAACCTGTTTGAACTTTTTATTTTTTGGTTGGAAGAAAACATGCCTGGCAGAAAACCAGTGCATGACTTATTTTCATTTACACAGCACCCACCATTATGACCAATGCTCTCACCTACCACCAACCCAGTAAATTCCATGCAAAGATTCTTCTCCATAATTATAAGCTTTCTTAAATATAAGCTTTCTTTTACACACTCTCTATTTACTAGTGAATAAAAAAGTAGCATGCAGACACATAGAAAGAAATGGAATTAAGGCATAGTCATAGATATATTTAAAGCATAGGGCTCTCTTGTGCCAATTGGGCTGCACATTGCTCCTTGTGCCCAAGTTGCAATTAAAATGTGCAAAGCTAGGATCAATGACTATGCCTATGATGTTTATGCACTGTACAGACCATGTCACTCTAATGTAAATGATGCCCACCATCTTCTTATACACTTCTTTTTTTGTTTTGCTAGGATACCTAGTATACAGTATTACAATGGGAGGCAATGTTGCTAGATAGAAGGCCACAGAAATAAAGTACAACACCTTTGTTTGCACTGTCATTATGTTTATCTTGCTTTTGCAGTGAATATACTGTATATGGGAAAGAATATTCTTTGAAACATGAACTGAATGTCTTCAGAACCAATGTGCCATTTGTTGATAAAAACAGCATGTTTAAAAATTTGTCAATAAACATTTTCTGGCAGCCTAATAGGTAGTTAATTTGAATTGTTTAATTTTATGATGCTGTAAAATTATTTAAGTATACTTGAATTAATGGTGAGTTTGTACTGTGGTATTTTTAGACTTTTGAATTATAGTAGATTCATTCCACAACCATCATATAGACAAGCATGTACAGTATGCTAATAGCCTATGTAGTTATCAAAGGTTTCTCGTTCTCTCATCTGAGATAGAACAGGTCCCTCCACTGCAATCTGTAATGGTTAATGTCCTATTTGCATCTGTGCATTAAGCTCTGCACAAGAAGCACTATATAAATATAAAAATATAAATACATATAGTTTTTTTTAACCCATGGCAATTGTACTGATTTTCTTAGGCCTATAAGAATAAGTGATATATCTAAATTTTTTTTCATAGAAATCTAGGTTAATGATGACTCCTGATACGATATTTACCATTGGAATTATAATAATTTGATATTTTATGTTGTTGCACCATGACATCAGTGTGGCTACATGTGTAGGGTAAGGTGAAAAGTGCAACATATGATAAAATGATAATTGCTCAGGGTGTCTTTAAATGATCCTCAACTCCATTTTATTTTATATGTGGACAACATTTTTGCTTTTATAATCTGCAGAGGGAACCAACTTTATTGTGTTACCCCTATAACAATACAGAATTCATGTCTTGTTTTTTTCCTTTATAGTAATCTAGAGTTTAAACTATGTAAAAGTTGTGGGGATGGATGTTCATGGATTAAAACATATCTCAATGGATGATGAACGAAAGTGATATGCAGTGATGTGCAGTGTCAGGTGAAAGGTTAAACCTACTTGCATTGGGGTTCATTAAACGCAGTTAAAGTGCAAAGTCCCTCATTCTGACAGTAGTAATCACAAGGGTTGACTTTCTCATCACAGCGCTGACTTTTAAAACCCAAAGAGCATCTGCAGAATTTCAGTAAAATACAACTGCGATGAATGATCTGCCCTGGCTTATTTGGTTGTATTGCATCAAAACGATGACACATTTTAATATAGTATTTCTGAATATACCACTTTCTGAAGGGCCAGTCCACTTTTAGATTAACTTTTGGTATGCTGTAGACAAAAGTATTCTAAGACTATATTTAATCGGGCTTCATTTTTTGTTTTGTTGTGGTTTTGGAAATATTTATATATTTGTTATACCACTCATAGGCTTAGGTTTTTAACTGATATCTAGTTCGTAATGTTTAATTATCCTTGTAAACAGTCATTGGTATAAAAAACAGAATGGAAAATCATTAGAAGAGGGACAAAACAAAGGTAAACTATTTATAGTCTAACAGAGACCAGAACACTAAGGGGCAGATTTACTAAGGGTTGAATTCTCGAGGGCTTTTAGCCCTCAAATTCGACCCTAGTACAATTTTTGCAGTAAAATACAACAAAATTGAACATTAAATTTTAAGGATTTCACTGCTTTTCAATTTCTCAATAAAATCGTACGAGCGAACGATTTTACGAAAAAATCGTAAAATTTCCTTTGATTTCTCAAAAAAATTGTATGAATCAAACGATCGAAGTGTTCGGTCATACGATTTTTATTCAATAAGAAAACTTAAAAAAAAAAAAGCCTATGGGAGCTTCCCATAGGCATATAAAGCAATTCGGTAGGTTTAATCTGGCGAATTGGACCATCGAATAAAAATTTAAAGGGCAAGTAATTCTATCATTGAATGGTTGAATTATCTAAAAGATTTTTATTCGATCTATTCGAATCATTCGATAAGATCGAATTTTGCAAATTCGTTGATTGAAGTGCCCAAATTTAAAATTAGAAAATTTGAAAATAATTTTACAATTTGATTGAATTTCTAATCCATTCGAATCCTTTACACAAATTTAGTAAATCAGCCCCTTAGGACCCTTAGGGTCGAAGTGAATATTCAAATGCAAAAATTCGATATTCAAAGTAAATTTTTTAAAAACTTTGACCATTGAATAGGTACTTCAACCATTCGACCATTTGATTCAAACGTAAAATCCTTCAACTTTGAAATAAGTTTAAAAATCCTTAATTTTTTTTACTTTGCCAAATAGAAGCTGCCGAAGTGCTATGTTAGCCTATGAGGACCTTCTAGACCATTTTTCCAAGTTTTATTTTATCTAACAAAAATTGTTCGATCATACGCTAAAATCCTTCAAATCATCCGATTCGAAGGATTTTATTCTTTGATAAACGATTTTTCTTCCATCACAGGAATGCAGAATTCGGTGAAAAATTCTTCGACTTTAATATTCGAAGTCGAAGGGTTTTAATTTGATGGTCGAATACTGAAGTATTTTCTACTTCGAAATTCGACCTTTAGTAAATCAGCACCTAACAGTTAGATCTGTTTTTCTGTTACTGGGGTCTGTGACCACCAGCAACCAGACAGCATTAAGAGGCAAATATGAATGCTATTAATTTTCTATACAAAGTAAATTATGAAGGCAATTGAAACACATTGCTCAGAATGGTCCCATCTATAACATACTAAAAGTTTGCAAAAAGTCGGACATCCCCTTTGAACACAGATCTGTACACAATAACAAAATAATTTCACCTAAAATGGTGGTTTTAAACATATTTGGACTCAATTATACACGGGGCAAATTTGCACCTTGGCAGTAACCTATGGCTACCAATCAAATGCTTGCATTCATTGTTTAATCTGCAACTAGCTGAAAAAAAGCCAATAACTGATTAGTTGTTATGGATTACTGGAGAAAACTAAAGTTATTTTCTAGGCTGTACATTGGCACATGGATACTCACATGCAGGCAGGTATGTTGGTCTCTGGGTCCAGCTGACAAGTCCCACCATTATAGCAGTAACCATCACAGAATTGACAGCTAGAGGCAATTTTTCCATTGCTGCAACTGTTTGGAGGAATAAAATATGATGTAATTGTTCTCAAGGCCCTTAATTCTGAAAGCTGATCTAACTTTCCCAAGTAAATATTTTAATCTGATCACATGTAAAGAAGCAACTGACTGTGAAAACACTATCTCTGTGACAGGTCAGCCTTGGGCAATCATTTTGTAAGCAGCTTGACAGCCAGCATATTTTTTTCTTTCTCTCAGGCTACAATATTTGCAAACTGTTAGTTCAGATAAACAAGCAATGTTAATATTTACGTATGTTGTACAAATATCTACCATAGATTCCCAAGAGACAATCCATCCCTGTATGCAGCTTCTATCTGCTTTGTATGCATGCCATTCCAAACTAAAATAACACGCAAAGAAATTGATCTCAAGATTTCATCTCATCTTCTGCTGTAATTTACAAAAGTAAATCCATTTGTTTTCTATCAAAATGTCATAATGTCACATCAGCTTATTAACTTGGATTTATAAGTAGGAAGTGATAGGTAATTAGAATATCACTTGTACAAAATAAAATTGTTTGTTTTTGCTATTATTCCATTTAAAAACTAGTATGATTTGGAATTACAACCAAGTTTCACCTTAATACCTGTGTGTGTGTATTATTTACATATATACTACACATATAATCAAAGAATCACACAAAACAAAACTACTCTTACATTGAGATATACAATGACTTTGGATTGGATCTTGCAATGAAGGAAAAAGAGCATTGTTTATGTGATTTATTGGAATATTTACCAGTGCTTAAAGGAACAGTAACATCAAAAAATGAAATTGTTTTAAAGTAATTAAAATATAATTCAGTGTTGCCCTTAACTGGTGAAACTGCAGTGTTTGCTTCAGAAGCACTTCTATTGTTTATATAAATAAGCTGTTGTGTAGCCATGGGGGCAGTCATTCAAATGAGAAAAGGCTCAAGTTACACAGCAGATAGCAGATAAGCTCTTGTAGAACATAATGTTATCTGTTATCCATTACTTATCCTGTGCCATATAGCTGTTCTTCAATTTCCGCCATTGCTACTTACCAGCTTGTTTATATGAACTATAGTAGTGTTTCTGAAGCAAACACATCAGTTTTAACAGTACAGGGCAACACTACATGATATTTTCTTTACTTTAAAACACTTAAATTTTATGGTGTTACTGTTTCTTTTTTTGTTTCTAATAAAATGCTGCATTTTTTACAGCTTTTCCTAATGGTTAATATTGTAATAATTTATCTCATTTACCCAAACATTTTATCACTTATATTTTTCTTTGTACAGTAACCTAAAGTCTAAAATGTTTTGCTCAGTTGAGTTAAATAAACTTTCTTTCTCAAGACACAGTTCAACCATCCTCTAAAGCAGGGATATCTGAAAGGTAGATCTGGATCTACCAGTAGACCTTTAGCTGGTGATCAGTAGATATCAAGAAACTGTCAACAAATAACTTGTATAAATCACCCTCCTGCTTCATGTTTTTCATTCTGATATTTACTATGTTAAGGGTACATAAGAAATAATTAAATATAACAATAAACATTTTCTCACCAACCAATATTTAAGTAAAAATTTCCATGGAACAGAATACTAACAAAGCTTTTATGGATGTAGCTCATAATTGGAAAGCATGAATAAAAGTAGACCTCGCATTAATAAAGTATCTCTCTAAATTAACACTATATGCATTATTAACCAATTTAAACAAATACATAAATAAGCAACTTTAATAGACTTTTTTTTAAGAAAAAAGGCTTTACCAAATAACCCTGCTGTAACAGCATTAGTAATCATTAATTATAAAATGTAAGGTAGTAATATTACTGTTTTGTGGGCAATACACTCAAAATTGCATCATTATAGCTAACTAAAAAAGCAATCCCAAAAGGGTTAAGTAAGTAGCAGACAACATTGTTTATATTTGTGTTAAAATATCTTTCTAGATTTTTCCAAGAATTTGTAATAGATTTGTTAATCATGTTAAACAGACATAACATTAGTAACATCATCTTTTTTCAAAAACATTTTTCCTAAATGTGCCAAAACATTAACTAATCTTGCAGTAAACACCTTCTGTTTAATTCATGTATACCAACGGTTGCTTTAAAAATGAAAAAATTAAGAAATATGAAGAATAGCCTGGGAATAATATGTTTGGTCAGTAAAAGTTTAAATGATAAGGATGCAGTGGGGAAAGGAAGTAGAAAGATAGAGACATTAGGGTATAATAGATGTTTGAAAAGAAAGTAACAGCCAAAAAGTGGTGACAGCAAGGAATCAGGCCCAGACTAGCAATCTGTTGGTTAGGGCAAATGCCAGATGGGCTGCTATAAGGTGCCATAGAAAGTCAGTGTTTAGTGGGCTGGTGGGGACTGATTGGGCCTCTATGTGGGCTGATTGGGCCTCTGTGTACCTGAAATGCCAGGGCCTATTTTGATTCTCAGTCCAGTCCTGCAAGGAATAACCATTATCCTGCCCACCCTATGTATCAGGATCACCAAGGGGGGGTGAAGGTTCAATAAAGGTATCAGACTTGTTTTGCTGAGGAGGAATGCTTGCCCCTAAACAGAAGTATTCTGGTCACCTCCCTCACTTACCCATCAGTCGATCTTGAGTGAATCGGATAGTAGTGATGAGTGAAATGGCAAACATTTGGCAAAATGCACTGACATTATTGGGAAGGCAAAAATGACATTGATTGTATTTTGATAACAACAGTAACCTGTTTCTACTTTATTTCAGGGCATTATTTTCTTTAATTGTTTCTTTAATTTGATCACTGAAATAAGCAATAAAGAAATAAGAAATTAAGAAGCAGTTTCTAATGGAGAAGGGGCATCACAGGAGATAGACTTATGACCTAGTTTGGACTTTATAGTCTCAAATGAAAAATGTCTTAAATAAAGCTGATCTAGCCCTTAATTTAATGTCCCAAAATAAAGTACACAACAATCTAAGGCAGGGCTATGCAACCTGCGGCGCGAGGGCAACATGTAGATATGATGGATATGAATGCGGCCCAGCTTCAAATGCTTGGTTCCCGAGGAAACGTTTTGTTGCAAATGATATACAGGAGTAGGCAGGAGGGTGGACTCTGCCTATTGCTCATTCAGTAGTAATAATAATAAGTCTATGTCATATCCAGGTGTCCCATATTAAAGTGTATAGCTCTATCTGGTTATCCAAATAGTATTGTAGTTCTTTTCTGTGCATTTTCTTTACTTTTACAAATCAAAATTGTTTGTGTATTTCATGTGTGGCCCCAGACAATATTTCTTTTCCCATGTGGCCCAGGGAAGCCAAAAGATTGGACACCCCTGATCTAAGGGGCATATGTATCAAAGAGTGAAGTACTGGCCCTTTAAAATCCTTAAAATTCGACACTTCACCACCTTAAAGCTGCCGAATTGCCACAGTAGCCTATGGGGAACCTCCTAGAATCTGTCCTGAAATTTTTTCTAAGTCCTAGGAATTTGAAGGATTTTGCGCAAAATCCCTCGATTGTTCTATTCCAACGATGTGATCGAACAATTTGAACAATTTTTTATTTGATCCAAAACGGACCTATTTGATCAAAATAGGTTCATTTTCGATCACAAAAAAAATTTGATGGTTGAATTTTGAAGTTTTTTCACTTCGAAGTTCGACCATTAGTAAATTAGCATTAGTGTTGTTATCAACAGGCATGCAAATCAAAAAACAGTTGCTGTACCAACTGGTGGCAACACTTCACCAGGCAAAAATTCACTGGGACAACCCTAATTTACTAAAATGGGAAGTTTCATCGTAGCTGACAAACGCTTCATCAGATGAATAGCACCCATTAGCGCAAAACGTGTCAGGAGGGAGTGGCTAACACAAGGTAGGCAGACCGGGCGGGGGACACACACAATGTAGGTATATTGCTGGGCAAACATTCTAAAACAAACATAGGCATTGTTGCCCAGCAGACATCTTTAAGAATGAATAAACAGACAGCAGACCAGACTCAAATTGAGTAACAAACTGAGTCTTGACGAAAGAGATACAAAGTTCTTGATGATATTTTAGAATTGCATTGGGCAGCAATTTGGGCTAGGGGTCTCCTTAAGCTAACAATATTGCTTTGGTCAGCATTCGGGGTTAAATGTCTCTTTAGCTGTTGATTATAAAGCACATCTTCATTCTTGGATGGGAAGCTTTGCTTCGGACCCATGAGTATGTGCCAGGATTTGGATTATCAGAAACCTGAGGGTGATAAACCAAAGGTTTTGGGGCTCCCTGATTGTGCTAAATTTATGCAGAACTGGCTATTCTTGTAATTACCATTATATGAAGCTAAGTAAATGTTTTAAAATTCTACCTTACTTGTGTGTGTGTTATTGCTCACAAGCAGTACATCAAAAGGTTTAATAATTAATCCTGTATATTTGTATTAATATTTTAATTCATATTTATTGATAAATTATTAATATTGATAAAGGTTCAACCCTTTATTACACACTCCATTGCACTTCGCCTGAATTGAGCTGGCGAAGGCAAGTCTAGTGAAAGAGGTAACATTCAGTAAAATCAGCATTTTAGTTAATATGCAGAGTACGTCCAATTCTCCTGGTGATACAGTGCAAATGTCTGCTAGCTTCTATCTCTTTTGCTAGCAAAGTGATGCCTGCACCCCAGCGTTAGTCACTTCGCCCTTTAGTAGATTCTCCCCTTCCTCTGAATTTAACCCTGGACCTTAGGGGCAGATTTACCTATATAATTGTAAAATTAGAACTCACCAACTTTTCATTCATTCCTAAGGGATTTTATAAGCATATTTTTCAATGGATGAAAGCTAGAAAAATAACATACAGTAGTAAAAAATAGAGAGTGTAGGAGTTTTTCTCTAGTATGGTTTATAAGGCAGCCTACAAGACGAATTAGGCTCTCGCACACCCTTTAGAAATCATGAAGAGATGTCTGGTGCTCAGTGGTAGAGGTATGGATACCTCCCAAATCAATACTGAGATCAAAAGATATCCACGGCACACAGAACTAATGCAAGCAAGGGATCACCTTGACAAAGGGGCTTGACCCCGAAACGTTGCACTGCACTTCCGCATTGAATGTGCAAGGTGATCCCTTGCTTGCATTAGTTCTGTGTGCCGTGGATATCTTTTGATCTCAGTATTATTAGGCAGCCTACCAACTTGAAGAACAAAGGCAAGCAGTGGAAGACTGTGGTAAGCATTTGCAATTAACAAATATACTTTATACACTAGAAATTCTACCATGTGGAAAGGTACAGTATTAAATCATACTGTGTATGGATTTGTGTGTTTTTGATGACTGCCATTTACTGTGCTGTAATTATGGTCAGTTACATTCCTCAATGACCATGACCTGCTAATCTCTGTTATCATGTGGGAAGTAGCTGGTTTGCTTACTATCCTCCTGAGATTGGCCATTTTATTGTCAACTGTTAAAGAAAAATTGAAAACTTTGTTTTGGCTCTTTTCTCCTTGTTTGCCTTTTAGCATCAGTTTTGGGGTAGAATATTTTAGGTTGAAAACATAAAAAATTAACTACCTTTCCTAAACAGGAATAATTCATTATGCCTATATTGTTCAAAATGACTTCTAATCAGTTATTCCTCTCCCTTTCAATCCCCCAAAACTCAGAGCAGTTCAAGTGAGAGCATAGCCTCTGAGGCCATGGCTATTTTATAATAAATCCCTGTCTGACTTCCCATTATTTACTTTAGGACTAGCTCATCAATCACATTGTATAATGTTTTAGTCCCACATGCCCTCTTTCTGACAGTTGCTTAAAAGGTAACTCCATGACTAGTGCTATAATTCAATAGTTCACTATAGTGCGAACTGGAGGTTAATCTTGAGATTATAATAACAGTTCAAAATAAAAAGAGCCTTGAGTGTTTATGAGTTCAATGGAGCATGAACTGTGCTGTATCTATTTTTATGAATATATTCTGTGGATCCAATGAATTATACATTTTCCAATAATATTAATATATGTACAGTTTGCATATATTGTAAGATCTGTAAACAGTAATGCCAGTTGTGCTACTTTAGATTCATGCTGATGTTGCTTACCAATACAACAAGATTAGAGTAGTCTTATGGGCAAACAAATCGATTTGATGTGAAAATTCGAATCAAATTCAAATTGAAAAAATTTGAATTTTTTATTTAATTTTGGGCTTATTCAACTATCGAATAGCCCAGAATTCAATTCGAATTGATTTGACCCTACATTTGAGGGTTGAATTTCGAGGGTTTTTTAACCCTCAAAATTCGACCCTTAGTAAATGTGCCCCTTAATGTACGTACTTAAAGATCACTCCACACCAGCGTGACCAACGTTATACAGGGACTCTCTAATTTAATCCATTGAATATAATTAGTTTACATCAAGGTGGTGGAGTAAAATTAAACCGATATATAGTTAAGAGACTTTTTATTCTTTTTTTCTCTTCCTCTTTCTCCTTTTACTTTCATCTACACACTTATATGGCTCACCGTTAAATTCTTTTTGGCCCGGGTGCAGTCCGCCCCGGACCCCTCACTTTGGGATGGGAGGTTTATTGATACATTACATTCTCCCCACAACTGGATGCAAATAACTTGTATAAAGTGATAAGTCTTACCCCAAACACGAGGTGACTTGGGTGCAGCCGCCCCTAGTCTGTCACCAAGAAGAACCTCCAGTAGTTCAGCATCCCAATGTAGCAGTGCACTCCAAAGCCACCTCACAGAACCGACAGCTCACAGATTAACGTACAAATTAAACCTTTATTTTAACATTTACATCGACAGACAAGGCATCTGAGGTCTGACACGTTTCGTGAAACATCACTTCCTCTTTTAACTCCTTTAATGTCCATGTGCAGAGAATGTCAAGCTCTTGTTTGCCTTTGTTGGAGTATGCCCAGCATAAAGAGAACAGATGCAGTGCTGTAGATAGCATACTATCACTTGCAGTAGATAGCATCTGCACCTAAACCATCTGCAACTGATGGTTTATAAAGACTTTTTTTTAAAATTGTATAATAGTTGAGTCCAAGTTGTGAAGTTGCCTTGAACATATGTATTATAGAATTTGAGCAATGCAATAGAAAGCCTTTTGAAAACAAAAAATATTTACATGCCTCATGCTACACTCGTATCACTGCCTTAATACTAAAAATTAGATTTTAGCACTCACATAAGGCATTATGGACAAAAACATGCAAACCACTCCCTGTGGACAACTGTAAATCCAGAACCACTAGTTTTCTTGCACAGATACAGTCTAATAGTGAAGCAGAGAAACCAATGATTAGGGTGAGATGGGTTAAAAGGAGCCAACTAGCCCTTCACAATGCAAGATATGAAGGGGGTTACTTACTAAAATCCAAAAATGTATCATTATTTTTTTAAATCCACATTTTTAACTTATACATTAAATAAATTAACTTGAAAAAATATGGTGCGGGAAAAGACTCGAAAAAAAAATAATGAAAAATTCTTAATCATACTTTTTTTTTTATTTGATGCTGGAAAACCACTAATTCTTTGGATTATTCTATGAAACCCAGTGCAGATCATGATATGTTCCAATTGTAGATGACCTTGACAGGTTTGAGATGAAGTTCTTTTTTATTCCGGCTTTTAGCAGCTTCTTGTTTTAATAAATCACAAAACAATTGTGTTCCTCTTTAAACTCCATCCAGAAAAAATAGAAATTTAATAAATGACCACGCAGAAGGTATTTACATGGTATATGGCTCTGAACTATTAGGCTGTATTTGTGCTATAAAGCCAGCTGTTCTGGATGCATAGTTGGCCACAGGGACATAAAGGAGTGTTTTGCATGTCTCTGGCCATAATACCTTATGTAAGAGTTAAAATGTAATTTTGGGTAATAAGGCAGTGTGTAGAATTAGCATGTAAATATCTTCTGTTTTCAGAAGGCTTTACACTACATGCTGTGCATTGAGAAGGGCTTTTTGGTTCTTTTTAGCCAGACTCAACCTAACAAGGTTGGTTTCTCTGTTATAGAATCTAATAAATAGAAATAATTAGTTAATCAGTGGTTCTGGGGCCTCCTGAGTCAATAGCTGATATCCAATATAGATATATGAAAATATGGATTATGGCACATAGATCAAGTTCAGAGCAAAACCAAAGCATTGTTAGTTTGGACAAATTCTTCTTGTATTGGCCCAAAAAGGTGCATCTTTTTCCCTTTTAGACTCCAACACTTCTGCCCCTTTAATTAAAAAATGAGCCTTTTTTAATCAGGTGACAAGTATTTGGCTCGAAATTCCATTGAATGAAACTTGGGAGGGTAAACAAAATGGACTGTATGCCCTCCCAAAAAAATAATAATTGGGCAAATGACTGTCCATATAATTTAATACTTTACCACAAATACTTATGATATATATTTAAAAATACATTTATTATGAAAGAGAGAGTCCAGGAAAAAAAAATCCAGTTCCTGTGCATCAGTAAAATGTAGAACTGCCTTTTGGGCTCCTTTCTATAAAAATGTTTCATTTATCCAGTGTAATACCTGAGTTACTGTTTAAGCCTTCCTTTGTAACAAGGTACCTATTACCTCCAGGTTTATCAACGTATCCGCTGAAGCCATAACAGTTACTACTCTAGCTGAGACATGATCCTCTGTAATACCGCCAAAGCACTTTAATAAACAAAATTGTTATTACTTGAGAAACAGGTCTAACAGTTTTTCTTCCAGGCAGAAAAAAATATTAGAGTGAAAACAAAACATAGCAAGACTTGACACCAGAGGATAAAACAAGCGTATAATGGTAAGCTACATCAGATATTAACTCTGTTCATCTTTCCAAAATGTACTCAACCTGAAAGAATTAAAATGTGCTTTGAAAATGCAACTGCATGCGAATGACATTCTTCTTGACTTTTAGAGCATTTTACAGAACAGAATTCTGGGAATCATGTTCCTACATATATAGGAGTCCACAAAGTGCAAATAGTTTGCAAATGCTTGAATTCACATAAATATAAAATCAGGTTACATACAAAGAAAATTTGTAGATTTTATAAAAGTACACTTAAGTGCACTTACTTGCAAGCAACATCATAACTGTTCTTGTCGATGATGCAGCGACCTCCATGGCATTTCAGACATTTATCCACTTCACATTTTGTTCCTTCGTACCTTATGGGGCACACACATTCAACACTTCCATCATCAGCAATGGTGCAAGACTCAGAGTTTACGCAATAATGATGGCACACATCTATAATAAGCATGAGTACACAGAATAATGTGTTTAATATTCAACATGATTTGTTGTTGTGTGCTAACATACAGTATATGCAACTGTTACTTCTAAAACATCAACAATGCTCTGACACCAGATTTGCCAAAATGCAATTTACAGAGCTATCAAAAGTAGTCACAGATTTGATTTGATAGTCTAAGATTTAATAGGGTGGGGGTATAATTCATGTCATTTGTTATTGCTTTTTTAAATTGAACCCAATGGCCCCTAGTTAGAGGCTTCTGTTATAATATATAGTCATATACCTGTTGAAGTAGCTTGAAACAGATATGTTATCTGCAAAACCAATATACAGAAAGTTTCAAATTATGGAAAGGCCATCTTCCATAGACTTCATTTTATCCAAATAATCCAAATGATTTAAAATTATTTATCTGTGTAATTACAAAACAGTAACTTGTACATGATCCAAGCTAAGATAGCATTTATCTTTAATGAAACTGAACCAGCCCATTGGGTTAATTTAATGTTTTCATGATGTTGTATTAGATTAAAGGTATGAATAGTGGGGGGCGAATTTATTTGCCTAGCTTGAATTAGCCGTGAATTTCCGATTCTCACAATTTTTTTGTGAAAACATTTGAAATTCACAGATTTATAGTGAAAACATTAGAAATTCACAAATTTATAGTGAAAATGTTCGAAATTCAACAATTTTATAGTGAAAATGTTTGAAATGCCCCAGATTCGCCCATCACTAGGTATGAAATCTATATTACAGAAAAATCTGTTATCATCAAAGTCCCAGGTCCTGAGTATTCTGGATAATAGGCCCCATACCTGTATAACAATAACATAGTATTAAAGGATACCTGTATATAATACATTTTTATCAACTTACGAAATTGGCATCGATCTCCTGTATATTCATTAAGACATTGACAATAAGGTTGATTGCCAGCAGACACACTGCATGTACCACTATTCTGGCAGAAATTTTCACAGACTTTTCGCCCACAGTTGGGTCCTGTAAACCCAGCTGCACAAGTGCACGTTGGTCTTCCTGCAAGAAACATACAGTTCATGACAGGTGGCACAGCTTATTTTTTTTAATACATTTGCTTTTTACTAAGAATCACATAAATAAATATATATGCTAGTCATACATCGCCTTTAAAGTATGTTTACCTTGTTATGATACCCATTGTACAATGCTATTGTTTAGCTGCATCCATATCTACTAAACAAGTCACTGTTTCCTAAACTGTAGAGGTGGTCCCCTCTTTGAAACTAACTTTGTGAATAGAACAACCTTTCTGAATGTTAGCTAGTTAGTTTTTCCCTCCACACTTCAATACCTCTAGCACTAAAAAAAGATGACTCTTGTGTCAATCTTGGTCTCTAAAACCCATGCCTTTATTGCACTTCAGTCACAAATACTAAGCTGTGATAGCAGAAGTTGGGTTGGTGCAAAATTTTTTATTCTTAGCAGGATCCCACTGATCATCACCGATCTCCAACTTTGAACAGTGGAAACAGTTGGCTAATTATCTAGAAAACTTCAATAAATCAATCCTATGAATTATTACATTGTTATGTATAATATGTTCATCTTTTCTCCTAATCAATGTGTTATAATATCGAAACAGATCATATACAGGTACACATGATTCATCATCAAGACATACACCCTAAATACTGTAACGTGTCAAAAGTTGAAAGTCAGATATCAGATTGAAGGTTAATATTAAAGGGATACTGTCATGGGAAACGTTTTGTTTTTTTCAAAATGTATCAGTTAATAGTGCTACTCCAGCAGACTTCTGCATTGAAAACAGATTTTTTAATATTTAGTTTTGAAATATTAAATATAAAATTAAATTTTGCCAATTTCCCAGCCCCTGGTCATGTGACTTGTGCCAGCAGTTTAGGGGGCAAATTGACTAAGATCTGAATTTGCACAAGCGACAGCTTTGCCACACTCAACCAGGCGTAGTTTCACCAGTGTTATGCAAATTCACTAAAATGCAAAGTTGTGCTCAGGGAGGCGAACAGTAGCGAAGTTGAGCTACCGTTACTTTGTCAGTGAAGTTACACTAACGATGCCTAATTTGCATATGGCACCAAGTAATGTATAATGGACGCATATGCAGCAGCCGCTAAATTACAATGCACAAGCCCAGGAAACCTTTAGTAAATAAAATAAAGTTGCTCTATTGCCTTACACATGTGCCCACTGTATAGTTGAGTTGCCATATGTTAGGAAATGTAGGGGGGGAAGGAGGGTACCCTAAAGAAAATTACGATCTTTTTCAGCCAATCACCCTTAAAAAAGTAAAAGACACCAGCGTTTTTTGGGAAAAAAAAGTTTGAAAAATTCAACTTTTTTTAAAGAAAATCTAATTGACTTCGATTGGTCTGAGGTGGTGAAATCAAGTCTTTCATTAATGTGCAGCTTCACCTGGCATAAAGGTGCAAGTTGCTCTAGAGTCTGTATACTTCACTAGCTAAGTTATGCCAGGGACTGTTAGTAAATTGGTGTAGTTCTGAAATGACGTCATGCAAGCAAATTTGCTCTAGTGGTAGCTGATTTGCGCTTTAGTAAATTTCCCCCTAGGAGGGCACTTTTTCTGGTAGGCTGTTGTTTTTCCTTCTCAATGTAACTGAAGGAGTCACAGTACGACATGGGCTTTTACTATTGAGTGCTGTTCTTACATCTACTAGGCAGCTGTTTTCTTTTGTTAGGGAGCCGTTCTCTGGTTACCTTCCCATTGTTCTGTTGTTAGGCTGCTGGGAGGGGGAGGGTGTGATATCACTCCAACTTGCCGTACAGCAGTAAAGAGTGTCTGAAGTTTATCAGATCACAAGTCACATGACTTGGGGCAGCTGGGAAATTGGCAATATGTCTAACCCCATCCTCTTTTGAGAAATGGATTTCAGTGCCGAATTCTGCTGGAGCAGCACTGATGCAGTATTCTTGTATTAACCCTCCCATATATGCACCAATATGATTGGGCAAGTTAGAGTTTACTACATGACCAGGAATGCATATATGGATACTTTTGTAATGTTTTTATGTTTTTCAAATGGAAATTTTGCTCTGCCATCGCTTCTTATCGGACTATGAACACAATACTGGAATAGTGATATCAGTTTCACTTTTGTTTGTATGTGCTCAGCTTAGTTTCAAGTCATATAAAACAATTTATTTTGCTATTAGTATAAGTGGGCAAAATCTGTTATTGAAGCCAATGTCTGGTTTATAAAATCAAATCAAAATGCTCCAGAACTGAAAGTTAAAAGATTAATATAAGGAATAATTCAATTACATCAAAAGGGCAAATTTTCACACATTGCTAGCCCACAAAATTAACTTAGTTTTTTAATGATTCATCGCCAGTTTTTTTTTTTTTTTAAGATCAACAATTTTGGCTTATGGCATTGCATTGACAGGTAACATTTCCTAGTACTTGTATGTGTTATAATAATAATAATTTAATAATAATACTATTTTGTTAGCTTTCAACATACATACATTAAGGGCCAGATTTACTAAGCTTGGGTGAAGGATTTGAATGCAAAAAACTAAATTTTTGAAAATTGGGCCACTTCAACCATGCTAAATTCAATTTAATCAAATGATTTTTAATGATTATATTCGAATAAGAAAACCGTTCGACCATTCGATCATTCGATGGTCGAAGTACTTGCCCTTTAAAAATGTATTAGATTGCCTAGTTCGCCAGATTAAACCTACCGAGTTCCTATATTTGCCTATTTTTCTTAACTTTTTTTGATCGAATAGAAATAATCCGATTTCTCAAAAAAATCTTATTTTTTTGAGAAGTTGGATGAATGCATATTTGATCATTTGATAGTTCGAAAAGCGGTAAAATCCTATTAATTCAATATTCGAATTTGTCGGATTTTACTTTGTCAAAAATACGAGGGTCGAATTCGAGTGTTTTTTAACCATTGAAATTCGACCCTTGATAAATCTGCCCCTAACAGTGAAACATTTTCTCAGTCTAAATTCTGATTTTGTGCATATTTTCTTTATCTGAGTCACCAGCTATCCAATTAACTGTAAAAATATAATACAAGCCAATTGCACTGGTCGAAATACAAGTGACAGACAATTTCATGCTATAAAGTTTTGTTTGCTTGGTATTGGAGCAGGACATGTCATGCCTTACCTTTTATGCCACTGCTTTTATTCAATGTGACATTAAAAATATTTATAATATGAAGCTTTTATATTTTAATAAATATTCTTAAATTTATACAAACTCACCACTATAAAAGATTATTTTCCTTTTCCTCTCCCCTACTAAACAGTTCAAACTCTGTTTCTTATGAACCATAAGCTATTAAATCACTTTCTAATTTCCTATAAAATAAAAACAATATTATTGTTCAAATTTCAATGGTTGCAAATCTAATTTTCAGGGACCTTTATACTGTTAATGCTCACTACTGATGGAATTGCATTAATTTGGCTTGCTGAAGAACTTTTTTGACTAAATCTAAAGTTTTAATTATGTCTCTCAGATGTGTGCTTTTAATTAACTGATGACATTTTCCTGGTGCAATTATTGTAGTTCAATACAACTGTCATAAACTTATAAATTTTAATTAAAGCTGCCCCAAATTCTAGTTACATAATGTCCACACAGGAATTTGCCAAATGGCTTAACACTAAGTAAACCAACAATGAATACATCACTAGTGGGATTTATTTAACAATTTAACATTTGGGTAGAGATAATGAGATTTTATAATATACTATGTCACACAATAACTGAATAGAATAATGCTGTGAAAAATACAGTTTAAAACATTTTGTATAAGTTAATTGTTTGCTGTATTCCATTTATATGCAATAGAAAAATAGATTCATTTCAGATATATAATTTATACATGAAATGTTATCTGAGTTGAAAAGATAAATGTGTATTAATTTTAAACCGTTAGTATTTATTTCTCATTATTATGGCAAATTTTTAAATTTTATTTTGATCCTTTATAATTAGATCCTAACTTAACTATTGGCTATGGCTTCCAAATGGGTAAAACATTTAGGGGCTGATTTACTAAAGGTCAGATTTTGAAGTGTAAAATACTTCGAAATTCATACATCAGATTAACGTCCTTTGACTTTGAATATCAAAGAAGATTTTTCACCAAATTTGGCATTCCTGCGGTTGAACGATTCAAAGGATTTTAGTGTATGATTGAACAATTTTTCTTCTATAAAATAAAACTTTAAAAAATGGTCTAGCAGGTCCCCATAGGCTAACATAGCACTTTGGCAGCTTTTATTTGGCGCAGTAAAAAAATCAAAGGATTTTTAAAGGGACAGTACTTTGAGTTTCAAAGTCGAAGGATTTTACTATTTGATTGTTCGAATCGAATTATTGAATGGTTGAATGGTGCATTCAAATATTCACTTCGACCCTTAGTAAATCAGCCCCTCAAAAAAAATTTAATTTCTAAATTTAAACCTTCTCTGTTCTATGCACCTGTTTATAAAACAGGCAACTTGCAAACCAAGTTCGTTTAAATAGGGAATTTTAATCAAGGTTATAAACATCTTTAATCTATCTATCATCTACAGTATCTATCAATCTACATTATCTATCTATAATCTATCCATCATAAGAGAAAATCTAGGGACTGTAACATATGGTATCCCAGAACAAACCCCAAGGTCCCGGTCTCATCTCATGCTTCTGCCTTTAGCAGCCACCTTTGGCTTCTGGAGGAGCCCTCCCCTACTCAGATGCCACCAGGTCTTAAAGGGAGAGGACCAGGGAGAACTTGGGCAGGCAAGTAAACCATAACATATACAATAGGAGAGTGAAGTGGTGGAACAGGCTGTAAATATATGGAAACTGAATGAAGGGAGGTCCCCCCCAAATGTTGATATTGTGGTAGCAAAATAAAAGGGGTAAGCTCCCTGACTTCAAATAATTGGGTGTGTTTCCATACATTTACTGTTGCTAAGGGACCTGGCCGGGTCAACAGAGGGTCAACACTATCAGTGCAGTGGAAGTAAACAGGTTGGGATCAAAACTATTCGGTAACATGGTACAAAGTTACTATCCAGAAGAGTGGTTAAACAAGCAAGGGTTAGTTCAGGCAGTGATACAGTAAGGTCAAAAACAGGCAAAAGTTAGGAACAGAAAATCAGATGAGAATAGTTCCTTGGAGTGGAATGGAGGAGAGTAGTTAAGTTCTATATTACATTAGAGATTCCTGGTTTCCAGCTTTGTTATGAGGCTAATCTCTAGCAGAGAATAACAGTGGCCAAAGTACCCCTACTAATTAGTGATGGGCGAATTTATTCGCCAGGGGCGAATTCGCGGCGAATTCCCGCGATTCGCCGCTGGCGAATAAATTTGCGAAACTGCCCAAAAAATTCGCCCAAAAAAATTAGCCGCTCAAAAACGACGCGCCGAAAACGACGCGACGCGCGCCATAAATGACGCGACGCGGCGGAAACGACGCGCGTCGCGTCAAAAATGACGCGGCGCGTCGCGGCGTCAAAAACGACGCGCGACTCGTTTCGCGAATCGCCGAAAAATTTGCGAATTTCTCTGGAAATTCGATAATTTTTCGGCGAAGCGAAACGCGGCCGTTTCGCCCATCACTACTACTAATGCTAGCATTGTGTGTGCAGGACTTAGAGCAGTGATGCACATGCTGACACTAGGGATGGCGCGAACCGCCGCAAAAAAGTTCGCGGACGCGTTCGCGAACTTGCGACAAACGCGCGAACAGTTCGCGACCGTCGTGAACCCCATAGACTTCAATGGGAAGGCGAACTTTAAAAGCTAAATAAGACATTTCTGGCCAGAAAAATGATTTTAAAGTTGTTTAAAGGGTGCAACGACCTGGACAGTGGCATGCCAGAGGGGGATCAAGGGAAAAGAAAAATCCATTATTTTCTTATGTCAAAAGTGTTACAAAGTATCTTACCTGCACCTGTTAGCTGTTCTGGACGCTGTTCTGGACTCTCTGCCAAAAGCCAAGTTCAAATCTTTGCTTCTTTTTCTGGCTGTTCAGTGAGGGTCTTTCCAGTGAAAGAGGGTCCTCCAAAAAGAGGGTCTTTCCAGTACAAATGAGGGACAGAGGGTTGAGCTCGCAAAAGAGGGACAGTTGGGACTCGGGAGGTATGCACATTTTTTTTTTTTTAGTCCAGGGGGTGTGTGGGGGTGGTCCAGGGAGATCTTCCTGATTGGCTGCCATGTATCTGCGGGTCTGGGGTGAGAGGGCAAAAAAATGCGGCAAAAAAAATGCGCCAAATTGACACGAACCCAAAATGCGAACGTCGCGCGACGTTCGCGAACTTCCGGCGAGCGCGAACAGCGGATGTTCGCGCGAACAAGTTCGCCGGCGAACAGTTCGCGCCATCCCTAGCTGACACACATGCTGAAGTATATTTTGGGCCCATCTGTCATGAGTATTTGTGTTTTCCACATGTCACTTCTTATTCAGTAGCATGAGCAGTGAATACATGTAGTTACCACCGCTATCTATGGTTATCACTTTTTACCTTGGCAAAAATTGGAAAAGTAGGTGGGCTAAAGAAATTGTAGGTTGAGCACTGATGTATGGGGACAGGGTCATGATATGTGGAGTCATGTTTCTGACACATGGGGGCAGGGCTGTGACATTGGAATTGGGTATTCCAATTTTGCAGCACTATGCAACCCGAAGAGACAGGTCTGAACAGCCCCAATAAAAACCCAACTGTTTAATTCAGAATCAGACCTTTGGCAATCCTACTACCATCTGGTGGAAACAGCAGTGCAAATGCTGCATGTTTCATAAGCCTTAGGCTACATCAGTCAGTATGTGGTTTTTATCTCAGTAAAATAAATCTTGTCTGGGAATATTACTGACTTTAAACCCAGTTAGAAAAAGGACCTAAAGACCTTTAGTGCAAAATATAGCCAAAGTTCACAGTTCACATTGCAGACTTATGAGTCCTAAAAAATCATAAACCACACCAAAAAGCATGATTAACATGAGAACGAAATTCATTATTCATAAAAGAAAATAGCTGCCTGCTTGTGATTCATGTGTCTGTCATAATTTGTCACGAGTGTATTTGGCTGCATTGAAAAAACACCCTACCACCTGTTATCTTACTCCTTCAAAGTAATTTCCCTTTCCCTGCATCTGGAGAAATGTTCACAGATTGCAAGATTATGCACAGAGCTCCTCATACATTTGAACTTCTATTTTTGTCATCACTATTTTTGTCCATGGAGAATCTGATTTGAGCAGCAACAACATTAGCAGAGCATGAAGTCAGTTTTGTTTTGTTTGTTTTATTTCTCCCATTACCCCATATCGTATGTCAAAGGTGTAATTATTAATTTAGAATAAAACATAAACAGAGTATAATAATGTTCACATGACAAATCATGTTTAATTATAAATATTTACCGAGTGCAGATGCTGTGCACGTCCCTCCGTTCAGGCAGTAATTATTACAGTGGTTGATTTCACATCTTTCCCCAGAAAAACTTGGCCAGCAATAGCACCTTGGATAACCTTTTTCATTTATAATGCATTTCCCTCTATTCTCACAAGTCAGTTTACATAAGTCATCTACATGGTAACAAAAAATATAAAGATATATTGGTATCACAGTGTTTTCTAATAAGTAACAGAACAAGGTAAATTATTGTGTTCTATGCTGGTAATGAAAACACAATACATTACCATATACAAAAGATAATATAGTAACTGGATTCTATGGCTGGGGGACATAATCAATTTGCAAACAAATGGAATAAGGATTTGGTTACAACAGTTTATTTCCACAATCAAGAAACATGTCTTACTGAATAAAACTGGCAGGCCTTACAGGGTACAGGGCCCCTGTGTGCCTGTGTCTGTCTCCATTCTCTGACATGTGCATTTTAAAGAGTGTGAGGACAGTTAAGTCATGGATAGGGGAAGGGAGTATGGTCTCCCCATCCCTTGTGAATACAGAGGTGCCATATTTTGGCAGTTCTGTGTTCATGGAGTAGCCATGGGTCTCTGCTCTGAAATGGCTCAGACTTGCAGATTTTCAAGTAAAGAGGAAGGCAGTGCAAATTCCAAAACAAATGGCTGATTAGGCCTTTGCACTTTGCACACTCCCTTCCTTGCGGTAATTGACTCATGTATACCTACTCCACTGGTAGTTATAACATGTGTAGTTATTGCCATGCCTAGGCTTAGTAAGCAAATTTGTTATTTTACTCTTTGTACAATCACAGTAAATTCTGGTGGACAAGCTTGGGCCTATCAATTAGCTCTATTAGTTTTCCTTCTTGGTCATGAAAGTTTTTTTACAGGAGATTTTCAAGATCACAAGTGATTATTCTATGGGGTGACGTTTGTCCCAAATACATTCTATATAAAAAACTATCCCTGATACACAGAACAAATGTCTCTCATGGTTTATAACTATTTGTGACCATAAACACAGATAAAAAAATATACAAAATACTTATTTCTATTAAAGAATGAGAACAAAATATGGTTAGTGCACAAAACGATGTCATTATATTACAAACTCTATTCTGTACATTTTAACAATCAATCTGTCTCACAAATATAACACCTCCATGTAACAGACACAAACAGACATTGATCAAGTTACCTGGGATTTGAGTATATTGTACTAGACCTAATGCTGGCCCTGCCTCAGGTAGGACCCCTAATTAAATTCAATAATTATCAATAATGTGCCAACAAATTAGTGAAATAGAATGTGATTGCGTTTTACTGAACCATTAATTAATAATGCTTCAGACAGAGTCAATCTATAATCCAATATTAAAGGGGTAGTTCACCTTCAAGTTAACCTTTAGTATATTGTAGAAGGACCAAGTCTAAGAAACTTTTCAATTGGTTTTCATTATTTATTTTTCATAGTTTTTTAATGATTTGCAATTTTCTTCTGTTTCTTTGCAGCTTGCAAAGGAGGGCACTGACACCATCTAAAAACAAATGCACTGTAAGGCTACAAATGTATTGTTATTGGCACTTTTTATTACTTATCATTCTATTCAGTCCATCTCCTATTCATATTCCAGTCTCTTATTCAAATCAATGCAGGGTTGCTAGAGTAATTTGTGGTGATTCACTTAATGCATTTTTGATCATAATTATTAATTCCTATGCACTGCACTTTAAAATTTAGTTTATTTATAAAAATCTAGTGTTACATTTTAGTTCATAAACAATTGGATATTAACTCTACCTAATTAAGTATACTATATAGTTAGATTGTATAAGTGGGGTACTGTTTCTCTTCTTGATTTTGTTGATTGTACGGTACTGACTTAGGTCAGATCCCCACTGCAATCTTAGAATAAAATAAACCTTTTGTATTATTATAGGGATCTTTTTTGTGTATTAATTAGAAAATGTATTGATTCATATGGGCAACATCTCCAGAAATCTAGCCAGATATTTATCTCCAATGTTAGTAAACATGCCCACTATTATCTTGCAGCCTAACTCTAACATCATTATAATAGGCCTAATATTAATTCAATCATGTCTGACAAACTCTCACAGTCAGTTATTAATTTTGTATATAATGTTAGGCTCTGATGTCTCCTAATGAAGGTGAATTGCACTTTAAGCTGTAAGTCTGACTTCTCCCAATAGAGATTTGCTTATCTCAAAATTGTTACAAAGTAAAAAATACTTGCAAATGGTGGCTGCTCTGGGCTCTCTGACAAAAGCCAATTAAGTTAGAAACTTTGTTTCTTTTTCTGGCTGTTCAGTGCAGAGAAAGTTGGGAACTTCCAGTACAAATGCGGGACTGAAGGTTGAGTTGTCAAAAGCAGGACTGTCCCGTTGAAAACAGGACAGTTGGGAGGTATGTGATCAGTCCCACATTTTGGCTAAACCTATTATGTAGTAGTAGAACTATAGCGAAGCACATTATTAAGAAAGTGCTAAAAGCTAACCGGTGCAAGATTATAGCTAGGAGGAGACACTAGAGTGTGACAAACTGGCTGGTAGTGGATTAAATAATTCTGCTGTGTTAGTTCATGTAAAGCAGTCAGACAAGCACAGTACATTTATTACAACATGGCAGGTGGGTGTGCCTGCTTCATGTTTCCTCTTGGCTTAGACGGGAAACAGAAAAGGAATATGAATCTTAAGACAATGGCAAAACAGCAGGAATGCCCTTAACCAAAATGTCCACACAAGCAGGCCAGTTAGCGTTGTGTTTTATTGGTTCAGTAAAGTGACTGACAGTATTGCTATACAGAATGATTATTTTATTTATTTTGTGAAACAAAACTTTCATTTTGTTAAAAGAATGAATCCTGTACTATAAAATCTTGCTTTCTGTCACAAATATCTATTTTGTCTCAAATATAGCTCGGCATGCACTAGTTAGTTACACTATTATATATTATGTCCAAGTTTTTTTTACATAAATCATTCTGTAAGTAACTTTGCATATAAGCGCATCTGTTACATGGAGGTTATATATTTGTGAGACAGATTGATTGTTAAAATGTACAGAGTTAAATTACAATGGAGTTTGTAATATAATGACATCCTTTTGTGTAATAACCATATTTTGTTCTCATTTTTTAATAGATATAAGTCCTTTGTATATTTTTATCTTTGTACAGATTCAGTCACTTGGATTTAAATGCGTCGTGACTTAACTCATCTATCTCATTTATCCCACTTAGTACAGAATGTTGTGTCACAGCATCCCATCCAATTAAAGAGTTCACCATTGAAAACAATAGTGCTTTGGTATGCTAATGAAAAGGTTACATGCATTAAATGAGTTAAGATAACTTTGGATAACACAGTTTCTTCAATTAGCTCTGAGTCACGACGCATTTAGCTTACAAATCCAAGTGACTGCATCTGTATATGTGTAAGGTGCGCCGGGAGACTGTTCCGGCCTCTTACATCCCGGCGCGTCTCTCCCCGTCTTCCACTGAGCAGGCATGCGCTTCCGGGTTCAGCCTGTGTTCTACCTAAGGGCAAATGACGCTGGCGCAAATTCCTCAGCGCTTGTTGACGCTCGTGTTGGATGTTGTGATGTCATCTTTCAACACCAAAATTCAACTTCTGGCGCCAAAGACTCTCCTTTTCATTTAGCCAGTGCACAAGCTGGCTTCAGTTCACTGATCCTGCCTAAGCATTATTATTACCTATTGATCTTCTGGTTTTGACTCCTGCCTGACTTCTTGATTCCGATTCCTACCGCCTGCCACAAAACCTTTGCCTGAATTTTGACTACTCCGTGCCTAATCCTTACCGTTACCTCACTTTTGGACTTTGTCCCTATTTTGGCGTTATCCCGTGTACAGTTCCGGAGCAGAAAGCCCGGGCCCCTAAAGGGCATCGTGAACACCAGAACTCGCAGCACTGCCCTGTACTTCTGTGAGTATCCATTTTCACTAAGGTTACAACTAACTAGTACGTTATAATATGGTCACAAATAGTTATATACCATGAGAGAAATTAATTCTGTGTATCATGGATAGTTTTGTATACAGAATGTATTTGGGACAACCTTATTAGAACTACCTGCCACATTCGAGGAAAACTCAGAAATATTAATAAACCAGCCCACTGTGCACAAAAGAATATTCATCATTACATAAAACAATTAATTTTGTTTAATTAAAGGAAAACTATACCCCCCGAACAATGTAGGTGTCTATAAACAGATATTGCATAAAACAGCTCATATGTAAAACCCTGCTTCATTTAAATAAACCATTTTCATAATAATATACTTTTTTAGTAGCATGTGCCATTGGGTAATCATAAATAGAAAATAGCCATTTTAAAAAATAAGGACAGCCTCCTGGGATCCTAGGATCCAACGGTGCACACAAACATACCAAACAAACTATAAAGTTAGGTCACATGAGCCAATGAACAGACAGAGTTGTGTCTTTTGCTTCAACACTTCTTCCCTTTACAGTTAGAGTTGAAATATTTCTGGTCAGGTGATCTCTGAGGCAGCACACAGACCATCACTCAATGGTGGTTCAAGGCAAGAGATGTAAAAGGGCAAGATTTACTTAAATATATGTACCAGGTAGGTAAGATTCTTTAATATGTCACTTGATTTGATATAAGCTATCTGTTGCTCAAAAATTCATTTTCGGGGTATAGTTTTCCTTTAAGTGGAAACAAATATGTCATGTGTCTCGTATCATGCATGACACCCACCTGCCATGCGTCACTTTTTCCTACCACTTATAATACAGTGGCTATGTCCACAGACATCAATTTTATTACATTACAGGGCATTCCCAAGTCAATGTAATTATTTTACAGAAGTTTACACTATGACACTTTGTGACTATGTAAGGGAATATTCATGTATATTTGATGTCATTGCAGAAGTCTTTGTATGACATCAGAGGACCCATCTATGCCAAATATCAGTCTCACTTTTCACCAGTATAATACAAGCTGAGACTGGATGACTGGAAGTTTTGTACTTTCTTAATGGTGATTTGAGTCTAATAGGTTAATACTTATATTTTTCTATATTTTGTTTCTATGTCACACATTTTTTTGGGGGGGTATTCAACAAAATGTACTTTGCCCACACAATCACATTTGATCTGATTCTACAGATGCTACATTACACTGACCTGCAGCACTATGGTCCATACAGGTTCCATTAACTAGAATTTTTCCCTCTGAACAGGTGCAGGATGCTCCTGAAGGATTTAGCAAGCAGATGAAATCACATTTTAAATCCAGACATGGATTAGGCACTGTTTAAGAAACAAACACAAAAAAGTATCATATATTTGCTTGGTTGGAAATTTTTAGCAGAGTAGGAACATCTGAGAATGTGTAATTTGTCTATGTCAGCCTGGAAATCAGTATAACTTAAATACTTTTTTTATGCTTATGTTGCAGTCCTGAGGTGCATCACATAAATACTAGCTGCAGTGCACTGGTAAGAAGCTCATTGTTTTTCATACACAAAAATGCTGTACAAAGTCAACTAATGAGCTTAGGAACCCCCACCTATAATGCACTGATTAGTATACTGCAGATTTTCAAATATATACATTATGGGGCACATTTACTAAAAGTCGAAGTGAAATTTTGAATTAAATTCGAAATTCAAAAATTCAAATTCTGAAGTACTGTCTGTTTAAAAAATTTCGAATTTGACACTTTGCCACCTTAAAGCTGCCAAATTGCCATTTTAACCTATTGGGGACCTCCTGGAATCTTTACAGAGATTATTTAAAAGTTTTGGAAATTCAAAGGATTTTTCCCAAAATTGTTCGATTCGAACAATTTTAATTTGATCGAAAACTTACCTTTGGTCCATTTTTGATTGAAAATGCCCTTAATAAAATTTGATGGACGAATTAAGAATTTTTATAAATTTGAACCTTAGTAAATCTGCCCCTATATTTAATGATACATTAAGGAAGGTCCTCTGTGTAGGATCGAAACATTGGTTTAACATTAATACATTTTTGCATATTTTTTGAAGCCCCATGAGTACTCCATGTCTCTCATATAGTTACAATATGTACAAAATATTTTAAAATAGCATTAAATATATTGCAGTCAGACTTTAAAATAAGAAAGTATGTTGAAAAAGAATTCCATGAAAAACGTTATCGGAGTTAACTTAGCATTAGAAATACAAGGACAAACTAATCTACCATAATAGTGTTTAAACCAAATAAAGGCATACTACATTCAACATACTGTATACATCACCATTCTTAAAGCAACATTGTTCAATAAAACTTTTCTCCAAGACTCCAAGTTCAGTGGCCAACTTAGATGGAATCCTACCAACACCTTACTCATTGCCCTGTGTTTATACAACTATCCAGCATTAAAAATATAAATCACATTTGGCCAACCGTCAAGTCCAGACTGGCAATCTGTGCATTATGCCAAATGCTGTAAGTTTCCATACACTGTTCCTGTTTCCTAGACCTCTTTGTACCTGAACTGCCAGGATCTAGGGCTTGAGTGATGTAAGTAATGAGATAGCGACAGTATTATTAAGGGGCTAATTTAAGATTGCTCTTTTGACACAAAGCCCTGCATGGTTAGTAAACTCATGTTTTAGTTGACCGGGTTTTTGAAATTAAGCAAAACTTCTGCCAAACCTACCAAAACTTTTAACATTTCAAAAGCCCAGTCAAGTAAAATGATGCACAAAACCTAGTGTAATTAGTAAACTCATGTGAGGTTCCATTGAAGATTGTTCAAGTATGAGCAATCTTAAACTGTCTGCCTGTAGTGCTGTAGTACACTATTAGTAATATAGCATCCATATTGATAACATAGTGTATATGACAATATATACAAAAAAACAAGTTTCAATTATTCTTTAATGAATGCAGAAGTGTAGTTGGCAGTGCATTAAAAAGGGAGGGTTTAACATTCATACTTACAGTTTGGTTGTTTGTAATGATGTGATATTAGCACACTTTTTGTTTTCTCAACATTTAGGTTAAGGTATTCCATAACACCATTGCCAATTTTTTTTATTCTAAATGCACCATTTTTCAGACCTGCTCCATAAATATAATCCTCAAAGATATCAATTCTGTGAGGGTAAAGTAGGCCTTTCAAGTGTAAAAAAAATAAAATAAAATCAGTCCAATACATTGGAAACATAATTCTTTTAAATATGCTTGAGATTATGTTAAAGTTCTACTGCATTTTATTTAGATACAAATAATATCTATGTAGGACAAGAAGCAAGTCATGGTAATGTTTTACAGTTTTGAGAGGGAAAAAAAATTATGAACATTGCCAAAATTGTAATTTTACCACAAAGTATTCTTGGATCTTTGAGAGACCCCTATGAATTTACATGCATAACATTTTGCTGACATTGGCATGTACCTTGTTTGCTGCTAACAGCAATGATTAAATCTGAACCATCCATTTTCACAGTTCCAATAACGGACATCTCAAAATCAGCCCAGTACAAGCGCTGGCTGTAGTGATCAACTACCAGGCCTAAGGAAATTGGAAGAGTGTGGGGGGAAATTAAGTTAAGCACAATAGAAAACAATAAGACAAATTGTGGGTCATAGCATGTTTTCTTTGCAATTTTTTAAGCCAAAGACACCCCTAAAGAGGCAGATTTCTTAAAAAAACAGGACATTTGTATAAGTGCATCAGGAAAAACTTTGCAGGATATTTCTTATATTCCTCCCATGTTTTGATTTGTGTAAGGTTTTTATGTGATTCAACACATTATACTTTTGGACATATTTATTATGCTGTCTGCCAGTGTCGGACTGGCCCGGGGGGACACTCATGGGCCAGACCCCCCTCTCCCCTTCCTAATTAAAAACAGGCGCTGGGCGCCTAGCGCTCACATGTAGTTAATTAAGACCTCACACAGTATAGTTAAAAAGGATTATAGTTTGTTTTTATTTGTATAAGATCACATGAATGAATCCATGGTAATAACAAATTATATACTACATGGAACTGTTTGTTATTTTGCAATTATTATTTTGAGATATATTTTTTTAATCTGAACCAAGACATGATAAGGTTAATATCAGAGATATATATTTGACCAGTTACAAAATACTTTACGTGGATCCTTTTTTGTGTAAAATGATACTAGAAAATTTCATTTGTCACAATAGGACTCTAATAACCTTAACTCATAGTCCATGAAAATACATCAGCACTGTCTTCTATATTACACTTTGTTTCAATTGTACCAGCTGCAGGTGACCACTTTTCTGTTTCAGTTCCACTCACACCTTGAGTGATAACTGTGCAGATTTGTTCTCCTTTCTACCATAAATACATATTCTGTTGATATGTTATTACCCTCACTGCATCAGACCATCTTATCAAGACATAATAAGCACAACACAGTAAACATGGATCAGTCATTTCAGACCATCCAGCCATGCCCATATACACGGTACAAAATCTCAGCTGAAGTGAAGTTTGAAGTTATATTAACGCACGTAACTCAAAGCAGTTTGAAGTTCCAATTTTTTTTTAGAGATGTGAGAATATTATATTCCATTATTACAAAAAAGGTGCGCATGATTAACCCCTAAATAACCCCTCATTCCTTTACCTAATACACAAGAATTGTATGACCCTACCACCTTCTTTTAATTCACAGATGGACACTCATCTTCAGTGTATGATTGCTGTGAGCTCTGGTGGCATAATTAAATTATGGGGATTTTTTTCAACAGAATATATAATAACGAGGAAATTCATCTTAAAATTACGTTTTCATGGAATGTAAATGATATTCTGAGACATATTGTAACTAATTGTAATTTTTGTGTGCTTTTGTATTATTTGCCTTTTATTATGCATCTATTCTGAAATGTAAAAAGATGTCTGGTTGCTGGGATCAGCTGCAGACACAAGTGAAATTACAGAACCCTTTGGTGGTGAAATACCCTAGGAAGGGGTATTTTAATACTCATTTAATGCTGGTACATGTCACAGTTTTTTACACCACTTATATAAAAGTATTTCCGTGCCATCTAATTTTTTTCATTGGCTTTAGTGGTTTACACCAGATCTGAGTTGGTGTGAAATTGCTGCACAGATTATAGCATATGGCTACCATAAAGTAAATCAGAACCTTAGTAAATTTGCCCAAAAGTCTTAACGTCATAATATCAAAAATCAGACAGTTCTGTTTCTGTATTAGTATATTTTCTTTAAAATGTCCCTTTAATATAAGGAAATATACAGTTAATCAGTTATTGAATGTCAACAATGAAAGTATTACCTGTTGGTCTTTGTAAATTTTTCTGCACTATTATTCTTCTTTGAGTGCCATCCATTGCTGCCTCCTCTATGTGTGACCGATCAGCAATGACTGTCCAGTACATCATTCTAATGGATATTGCATTGTAATGTTATAGAATGTATGAGAGTAAAGTAGGATAAATGATAAAGTTTGAGTACTCATAAAATATATAATTTCACAAATTCAAGTAACACTATACACAGAAAATCCAACTTACCCTTTTTTTGGGTTGACAGCAATAGCATAAGGTTCTCCAGCAATATGTGTTAGGAGTCGTGTACAATTAGGACCATGTATTTGCCCTACATTGATAGAGTATCTCAGACTGGTCCAATGAGAAGTGTAATAACTGAACCAATGCATGCGTGAATGGTCTGTCCAGTAGATATTCCCTGCAATCCAGTCAACTGCAATATCTCTTGGTCTTTTGAATTCTGGGCACTACAAAAAGAAATTACTTTTAAAGCAAGAATAGTTAATAGTAATGTAACATCCACAACTAGCAAACATATTTTAACTTGTACTAGAATAACCAGGAATGAAAAACATAAACTGGACAAGCATGTTACAACTGTGCAGATAACACTGTGCAGTACACTAACCAGCAGCAACCTGTTTTAATTTCACGTTGATTGCTCTTTTATATGTTGAAGAATGAAAGCAAATGCCGGTAAACTTACATATTACTTTATTGTGCAACATGCAATTTTTTTTTACAATGTTTGTAGATTTGGCCTGAATCCCAAACCAAATCCTGGATTCGGCACATCCCTAGTATTTTATGGCCTCATTTCATACACAGAACACAACACTATGCTTGGCCCCTTACAATACCACGTGCTTAGTCTGTATTGATAGTTATCTCCTCAAATGGTAGCTTAATTTATTTCTACCTTTATGAACTTATTTTAATGTTTCCACTTTTAGCAAAGGTATACAAGTATTGTTTGACTCATTGTTGATATCCAATTTTTTACATAAAAAAAGATAAATTTAGACTCACAATCAAACCACTTTTGGTTTCTTTTCCTCCTCTACCGTGAAATGTATTGAAGAAAATACCTCCTGGATTAAACTGTGTGCTCCAGATAATCATATTTCCTTGTAGATACATGTCCATTCCTGTTATCCTGGAATTGTAGGCAATGCGAGAAATCTGCTGATGCTTTGCATTGTTACTAAAAGGATACGTAAAAGCAAGGACCTCTGTATCATTAGCAACATATAGAACTTGATCTTCTGTGTCTGAAATAATAAATATATGCTTATTTAATTAACAAACATATTAAAGGGGACATATAGCATACATTTTAACAATGCATTAAACCATGTAAAATAATGTTAAATAGAAAGAAATTTTTTTATCTTAATACCTTTTGGATCAAAAACTTCTGTATTAGTTTGAAAACTGTGCTCAGCACTCCCCATTTGCAGCTTCCTGTCCAGAATTCTCCAGTATAAGACTCTCCAGCCGCCCAGCTCTCTCTGCCATAGTTACACAGCAGCAGCCACTGAGGGAGGAGTGTTTGTGATGGCACACTCAGTCCTTCCCTGCAGAAATCTGTTAACCCTTACTGCTTGTTTTCCCTTCCCCAAACTGCTCCTTTCTGTCCTGTTCCTTTCCCCCTCCCTTCCCTGCACTATTTAAGTATTTTATTCTTTTCTGGGAGCAATGTGTTTCAGCAGTTAGTGTAAATACCATAGTCATTTTCTACACTTTTCTTTTTTTATGTTGAACATCTAAGGCTAAGGCCAGACGGGGAGATTCGGGGGCATTTTGTCGCCTGGCGACTTGTAGCCGCGACTTGTAGCCCCCGAACCTCCCCGAATAGCCAAGTCCTGAGGCGCACCGGCGTTACTTTAAAACGCCGGCGCCTATTCACACGCAGCGGCGCGATTTTTGAAGTCGCTCCAAATTGCCTCGCGAGTCAATTTGGAGCGATTTCAAAAATCGCGCCGCTGCGTGTGAATAGGCGCCGGCGTTTTCAAGTAACGCCGGTGCGCCTCAGGACCTGGCTATTCGGGGAGGTTCGGGGGCTACAAGTCACGGCTACAAGTCGCCAGGCGACAAAATGCCCCCGAATCTCCCCGTCTGCCCTAGCCCTAAGGTATATTGTTATAAGTGAATGATCAGGCAGCAGCATAAGACAGTTACAGTATGTGCAGGCTGGGAAAAGTGCTGCAACCACTTCCTGTGAGAATGAACAGACACTCTTCATTTCAGCCTAGCTTCTGACCCGTAAAAATCTCTATGCATCTCTGATATAAAGACAGTTTTAGGAGGTAAAATGTTTTTAATACATTTTTCTTTCTGTATCATAACATGTTTTGAGGAAGGATGAGTAATATATCTGAATTTGGAGTTTATATAAAATGTCTCCCTTGAATTAAAAATGTATTTGCATTACTGGGCATTTGAAATTTACCAGACATTGATTCTTTGGTTTTAGTGCAACTTTGGACCAACTCTTCTAGATTCAGTTTGGATTTTGATGAGTAAGTTAACAATATTAATCATATTTGCAGATCATTGGCAATGATGTCTAACATTAAGCATTAGCCTGTTGTTGAAATATGACTATTTTGAGATATTGGAATGCTGCTTCTGTATTAGATGCAAGTTTCAAAGTTTTTCATTTGTCTATTAAAGTACAGACACCTATGACAGTCCTGTATACAGGGGTAGGAGAGAGGATAAATGTAGGCAGGGCTGCCATTAGAAATCACGGGGCCCCGCCCAACAAAATTTCCGGGGGCCCCAGGGCCCCACCCACACTGACATCCAAGCCCCACCCCTGGTGGTCACGTCTCCCTTATAAGTTAAAAAAAAAACATTGGCACCAGGGCCCCCCATAAAAGTTTAAAAGCAAAAAAAGCATTGGTGCCAGTCCAACCCTCACAAGTTAAAAAAAAAAATTGGGGCCCCAAAAAGAATTTTTTAAAAAACATTGGCGCCATGGCCCCCCCTAACAAAAATATAGAGTATTAAAATAAAACATTGGTGACCAGGGGATTAAAAACTCGTGGCTTCAGGACTTCAGTTAAAGTTGTTTTCGTGACTTCGGGTCTTTTCGCCACTTCAGGACTTCAATGTCGGCTCCTTTCGTGACTTTGGGGCTTTCCGTAGCTTCAGGACTGTTCGGCACTTCCGCATTCATCGCAGCACGGCTTCGGCGCTCGCGACAGGGGCCCGGCTCTTGGAAAAGTGAAGCACTGCCGGGGCCCCCTTCAGCCCCGGGCCTGGGACACTTGTCCCCCCCTGATGGCGGCCCTGAATGTAGGCACTACTTTCTGCGTGTCTACATTTGGTAGTTTTTGAGTGTGTATTGCCTGACGTGGTAATTACCATAACTAACAGTCTTAAGAGCCAGCCACTATAGCCAGAGTTGACACAGGTACTGTATATGCATAATGAGTCATGTTATGTGTTCTTGAATCAGTATTTAATATCCCAAAGGGATTAAAAATACCTAGAAAGAGGAACTTTATCAACCTTTTTAGTAATGCTAAAAGTTTTAATTCCTTCTCCATGTAAAATTTGTGCTTGCTATGTGTCAGATATTCAGAATATTCTTCTTATATTCTTCTATCAGGGATAGAGAATTCACCTTGTGCTATACAACTGTGATTTCTTTCCAGGAAATTTCTGTCACACAAACATCTGTAGGATCCTTTCACATTTGTACAGTGTTGGGAACAGCTACCCAGGAGTAAGCACTCGTTGATGTCTGCAACAAAAGGATTACAATGCCATGTTTCACTGTGTATTTCAATACATTTTTAAAATATAATATATATGTATTATTCAAATATGTACATTGTCAATAAATATTTTCATACAAAGCCCTTAAATTATACTGAAATGTTTTTCATCATGCAATTTTAAGGTGAATATTAATTAACAAACACACCATGATGAGAATTGCTCTTAACAAAAAATGTGTTATTAAAATATATTTTATTTAAAGGCATTTTGGGTATCCCCAAAAAAAGCATATCTGGTATTTAAATATGAAATTTTGGATTTTAAATGTTGTTGCTACAGTGTTTTACTTGTTAACGTATTACATGTCCACCAAGAGTAAAAAATATTTTCTATCATATATTTAGTTTGAAAGCTACAGGGTCAGATTAAGGGTCTTATTTATGATTACTCAAGACTTTTGAATCAAGTGATCAAGGAAACTCCACATGCATTTCTTAACTCACACTGGGTTTTGTGGACTAAAAATTCATGGTATTTCTCATTATTTTCACCAAATGGGCTTTTTTAATGAATATAAACTTTGGCACTTAAAAGGTGCCAAAGTTTTTATTTGTTACAAAAGAATGTTGAAAAAAACGGAAATTGCTGAGGTTTTTCAGCCTGAAACCCAGATTGGGTTTACTCACGTGGGGTTTCCTTTAAGACCTGGACAACATTTACACAAGTGATAAGAAATACATTTAACATTCATTTATAACATATATACTGTACATCTCTATCCCTTACTCATCTAATAGTGCTGCTTTATAAGTAAACATGTCAAGGCAAGTTCCTTGACAAAAACTTAGAAAAGAAAAGGAATTCATTCCTGGAATAAAGCATGTATAATGAGGCACTTCAGCTGATTACAAATTGATTTAATATCATCAATTGCTTGTCAAATGAGACCTGATATTGTAGGTTTGAAATTGTAGATATTAAGCAAATATCTTGTAACACTGATATCAACTAAATACAGGACCACAATTTAACTTTCAACCACTGCTAAAGTCCTTAGTCTGTAACCTGTGTGCTTCAGGGGGAACTTGTCCCGATTGGCCCAAGGTTAGTTCACCAATTTCTGTTTCTTAATGAGCAAAAAAGGGCAGTAGACGTGCTCAGTTTCCACCAAAGCAGGAGGTGGATTTGAGAGAGCAGGCCTGGATTTGTGGCAAACGCCCAGGCACTTCATTAAGGAGCACTGGGGACTCAAAGACAGGATGTCAATTTTCTTCACAACAAGGGGCAGATATATCAAGGGTCGAATTGAAAATTCTAATTATTAAATTAAAATTTTGAGTTTATTTTAGTGTAATTCGACTAGGGAATAGTCTAAAATCATTTTAAGCTTTAAAAAAAACTTTTTTTTATAAATTGCAATTGTTTGCAGTGTTTAAACACTGTAACGCATTAGGCAAATAAGAGACCAAACTGCTATATTACTAAAAGCCCAGTACGAAAGCCACTTTGGGCACTTGATATTGTTGAATCTTTTGCAAGATAACTTATATGACAATGTTTAATTTATTTATAATCTTGTTATGAGGTAAGGGGTCCCTGAGCAAATCTCTTGCCCAAAAATATTCAGGAAAAATATGAATAATGGTGTATTGTCTAGTAGTGATGAGCTAATCTGTCCTGTTTTTTGAAAAAATTTGCAGATGGTGAAATGCAGGAATGTAATGCAAATCCATGCCTGGTGAAAAAAAACTGTCTCATCACTATTGTCTAGATGACATGATAGACATAGCTTAAACATTGCCAGGATATGTATTTCCTCTGCACACATCTGCAGGAAATGTTTAGATCTAGTGATGGGCGAATTTATTTGCCAGGCGGAAATTCACGGCAAATTCACCTGACGAAAATTCGATGGCGTAAAAAAAAAAAAATGAGACTCACGAGGAAATTGACGCGACACGCGACGAAAATTGACGTGACGTGCCTCAAAAACTTGACACGACTCGTTTCACAAATTTTTCCCTGGAAATTTGCTAATTTTTCAGTGAAACTGGATAGATTCGCCCATCGCTATTTAGATCCTGTTTAACAAAAGTATTTTGCTGATCTCAGTTAAATCAGTTTCTTCTCCATTAACTAAAATGTTTTTGAACCTTAAATAGCTTTTGATTATGAATAATTCTTATTAGAATTATTCATTATTTGGAATAAAATAAGTTCTATGGTACCCAAGAATAAAAAAAAATGTCATTAATAACTCTCATAATGTTAAAAAATATGTGGAAAAATAACATATGGTTCAGATATTTATGTTGTTTCAGTATCTTCATAAAAATGAAAAAAAAATGCACATGCATTAAGATAAGGCAATGCTCATAGGAATATATATATTATAATTTAAATGAACCTGATATACTTCCATATATTATCTTTATTTGTATTACTGCTCCACTGCTCCCACAATGGAATATTACATGATTAATTTCCTGTCATTCACAACCACCGAACTGTATATCCAGATATTACAATACCTCATTAGAGGGAATATTTATTTCAACAGCTCCATGAAGAATTCATTATCTTTTTGAACAAAAGCTGTGCCTTCTCAAAACAGAAACAATCTGCTAGTAAGTAGAGGTTTAAAGATGTACAGTAAGTTGTTTTACTGTTTTGACACACCATCTAAAGAACTTACCTTCACACTGTCTGTTTTTCAAGTTTCTTTGGAAACCAGCCTTACACTGACAAACAGCAGGTACATTTGTCTGATTGCAGTAGGCATCATCTCCACAAGGATTTACATCATCCTCACAAGAGAATTCACCCAGTTCTGGGGAAAAATTTTAAATTCAAGATTGGACAGGAATCTTAACTGGAAGATTGTCTTGAGTCAATTTTGTGTTAGTAATACTATTACATATTATATTATTTATTATATGATCTTATATGTATATTACTATAAATATATGGAATGCCCACAACCCATGGTCAATGAGTTAAAATTTCTCAATGCACAAATGTATATGTTGCATGATTTATAAAAACTTTCGTCATGATAACTAGATATATGTTTTGTGAAATATGCACTGTTTATGAAGATGTAGATATTGATATCACTATAAAATAATTTAAAAAAATTTCTTGCTTTCATTAGACTAAGAGAAAAATCTAGCCAACTATTAATTTTTGAATCTATTTTCCCCTCAGCCACACCAGCTTTTTAGTTATGAATGTGCTGTGTCTAGAAATAACCTAGATTACACATTCTTTCATGTTTTCTGTCAAATATATTAAATTTTTCCACTTTAACAATAACATATACAAGAAAGAAGCTCAGAAGCTAATACTGTAAGTACATCACACTGGGGTAACCACAGGTCATATCCATATGGTTCATTATCTCTGACTATTATCTTCAAGTAGCTATCTGCCATCTGATTTACTCTTTCTAGCTCTGGATTTAGCTCTAAATGTCAATAAAGGCGTCTGTTCAGTCCATTATTCTGCTCTCCTATAAATGTAATGTTGTACAGGTAATTGAAAAGTCCCATCAAGATTGTATACCATTTGGAATTAAAGATTACAAAACACGCTCAGCACGAACATCTGCAGATGTTCTAACTATTTATACCAGGCTTGCCCATAGTAATGGGGTTTGCCATCGTTTGATGACTGAATGTTGGTTGAAGGCCTTTTTAAAGAAAAATAAAATGCACTAAAAGTGCAAATAAACAGCCAAGGGAATGAATACATTTTCTAAAGGAGGTTCAGTCATTTGGCAGAATTAGAAAAAGGTGCTTGGGGATACAGCATCAAATTAACATTGGCAGCATTCTTTCTTCAGTTCAGTTTCACAATGAAATATAATTAAACTACAAATATTCACCAACTGAACATCATCTAACAAAGCATTGTTCAGCTTTCTGCCTGACAGGATCTAACTTAGGCTTTTATTATCACTGGTAAGAACAAAATCTTTATAGAAGTGTTGATCAAATTCAATATTTAAACCTCTGCAATTTTGTTATAAGTAAAACAAATCATACTATTGTAATGATTAATATAATATTTTTTTAACCAAAGAACACACTTTCACCTTTTAAGTGTTTGTGGCTTTTTGATCTGGTGCTCCATGAGTTGTCTTACAGCATAATTCTAGCACAGATCAAAGAGCTGTCCAGAGCTGTACAATCTATGTTCTTTAGGGTCAGCAACATAGAATCTACATGCCACATTACTAAGAAGATTAAGCTAGATTCTGAGCTTTTAGCGTCTGGACCTGTCCCTGGAATGAACAATTGATTGATCCCCAAGCAGGTAAGTTTATTAAAAAAAAAAAAGAAAAAGACAGTTTCCCTAATACACAGCTGTTGCTTGGTATCAATTAAAAAGGGCTTATGAACATAAGGCTAGTAGATATTTTATCCCAACAATAAGGGGCCCAACTATCAAAATTTTAATTTTGAATTCGAATATACTCACAATTCGACTGGAAGGTTATTTAAGAAATTTGAATGTCTAATATTCAATGGAATGGTTGCAACCTGAAAAATTGAATTGTATTCGACTGGTAGGAATAAAGTTTTTCTCTCGAAAAAAAAACTTGAATGTCAGGAAGGCTATTAACATCTCCAGATGAACCTCTGTCATTGATGTGTAAATTAACTATTTGAATACGAGATTAATATTTGAAATAGGACTGTTTCCATGGTCAAGGTGTGATAAATCGCACATTCAAATTTATATTTGAATAACGGGATTAAAATTTGAATGTGTGAATTTTGACATTTGAAAATTTGAATTTGAATTTACTTCTCATAAATCTGCCCTAAGTGGGAGTCAGACTAAAAGCCTCAATATGCATTTTTGGAAATGTTTAGTGCATTTTTTCACCTTTGAATCATTTGGTGCTTATTGCAGGATGAAGTAAAATCTGGAAATGTAGAACCTGTAGTTTGTCAGTTATACTTTAAAGAATTAAAAATTTTGTCTGGTATTTCTTTATTTGCAAGTCAAATGATACAGCATTACTAAATGCAGCAGATGAAAAAGTGTTTGAAAAAAATGAGTTTTCTAGAAAATATAAAATGTGTTTTAGGTCCTTGCCATAGGTAACCATTTAGTACAACAGAGTAGCTTTTCTCTAGTATACTCACCCATTTTACAGTCCTGCTCATCACTTTCATCCCCACAATCATCATATTTATCGCACTGTAGATCCACTGAGATGCATTTTTTATTATTGCAAGTGAACTCATCCTTTTTGCATGGTTTCACTTTTGGTCTTGCTGCTAATGTATCATTCAAAGAGCATAAATCACAATTAGCTTTTATCTTTTTACTGAAAAGCAAACAGCATGAAGAAGAGCTGGCCAAGAAACAGTAGGGTCTTGCATGCATTTCAGATATAATTACTGTGACACCTAATTTATAGCACAAATAAACTTTCAATTAAGATTTTAATTAAGGTCAATTATGCTTTATTTCCTGCCAAAGACGTCATTTAAGCTAAGACATGTGTGACTTAAATTCTACCTACCACAGCAAGCTTCATCTGAACTATCACCACACTCATCCAATCCATTGCAAATCTGTTCTGTTCTTAGGCACACTCGGTTGTTATGGCATCTGAAAGGCCTTGTTGGTGGACACAGAAACTTTACTTAAAAAGAAAAATACCAAACATTAAAATTACAATACTTCAGCCTTTATACATTAACTTTTTGGCTAACTAACTATATTAGAAACATTTTTTAATTTGCACAGTCTATCTATTTACCCAGTTTTTACTTTTATACCAAACAATTCCTTTAAAGAGCAGGGCCACCTCTGGTATTACTACTGCCTGAGTTAGCAGTTTTTAATTTTACCCTGAACTGTTCCTTTGAAGGGCTGTGGTTACCTTAGGCAAATATAGAAGCCAAAACATATGAAACTTTTCTCTCTTCTCCTTTGTTAAGTTTAAGTTTTCTTTCAGGCTAATGTCAAATGTGTTATTTTCTCCACTGGTGTCTTTAAGCCTGTGCCTCATTCCATTAGTATTCCATCTGTTACTGCATGCAGGGCAGATTTTACCATAAAATGGAGTTCAACTTGTGTGCCCCCTAATAGGGAAAAGCCACTGTATTCAATCATAATGAGACACAGGTGTTACCACCAATATTTAGCATTTTCCCAAAATGCAAGCCTCTGACTGAGAAAAATAAATAAATAGAATAAAGTACTTTATTAATCAACGTTCTGTTCTTTTCTTTGAAAGACTTTAGCTAAATTTATTTAAGGAGGAGATAGATAATCAGCACATAGATTTATGTATAAAACATTCAAATCTCACTGAATATTTCAATAAGTAAAACCATACCACACATTTCAGGCACTTCATCTGAGTTGTCTCCGCAATCATCTTCCCCATCACATAACCATAATTGTAGTTTGCAGAGAGTATTATTGCACAGGAACTCGTCAGCTCTGCATATATTTGCTTTTTCAAAGAGAAAGGTTAGGAAAAGTAAAGAAAGAAAAAGTCACATTTACTCGGAATGTTTTTTTTTCACAAAATAATTATAATAAATAGCAATAGTAAATTTGTTGTCATGGACTGTAAGAGATAATGATGTAATGACTCACAATAACATTAATATGGCTACACAACTGACAGGGATTGTATTACTGTAGATTCAGTTTTGAAATATAATTATCAGCTGAGATCTTTGATTTCTTCCACGTAGAATTTCAAAGTGTGGATTGGTGGATAAAGCAATACAAATGGTCTGTTTTTGCAATTTTTTATTAGTGGTGTAGGTACTCCACATTTTACTCCAAATCAACATTTAACATATATTTCTGATCCCTTTAAGAGTATATGTTAACTGTTAAGTGCTATGAAGTGTCAACCTGTATGTGATTTTACATGGCATGCTCAAAATGCGTTAAAATTAAAGCTTGTGTTTCTATTAATTTATTTTAATTTTTTTTGTTAATTTTTCTAGCATCAAATGCATTCAAAAAATGTGCAGCAAAACTTTAAAGGGGATGTTCACCCTTCAGACAATAGTCCTAATTTAACAGTCCATTTCATAAAAATATTTTGTAAGATTTCTTTATTATTTTAGATTTTCATAGATACACATCATAGAAGCCATGGATCTGCATTGCTACATTTTGTGGAATTAGTTTTGTTCATTCCAGGTTTTCTTTTATTGAAGCTATAGCCATTTAAAAAATAAAAATTACAATAATGTATGTGCACTTCAGAGACTCTGAATGTATATGGTGTATGAAAGAGAGAGAATACATTTCTGTTATCTAAAGATCTTTACTATGTATGAAATAATACATTGTTTGTGATAGTTCTACATTCTTTTACATGATGTTGTTAAAAATCAGCATATGATTTTGTGTGATAAATCACTTTCTCAATAGAGAAGAACGCTTTAATTTGTTTTACATAACCAATAAATACAATATTGGAAGTGAATGTCTGTGAAGTCAGGTGACTTACTGTATGTTTTTCTATTGCTGTGTATATGAAAGAGAGAAAAAAGCTATAACATTCATAACGGCTCCATTTTAAATTGCTTGCCGTATGCAAAGTAGCCTGAGCGCAAGATCTCTAGCGAAGTTGCGCTAGGCAGAATTGAACTCTAGCACAGCTCTGCTTTAATTTGCCTGCTCTGCCGAGAGAACACTAAAGAAAATTATCTAGCGGTTGTGTCCTGGACGCAATTTCCCACTTTAGTGTATTAGCGTTGTCTGAAATCAGTAGGAGGAGCCCTAACTAATGAATATAATAGTTTTATCCAGTATGTTCCTGTAAGAATTTATGGTCATTATGTTCTTGGTCCAGTGCTTGGTTACAGGAGTTTATAATATTGAGTAATGATGGCCTTCGCCGAAAAATTTGCAAATTTCGTATTGGCGAAAAAATTCACGAAACGCTTGACGTGCGTCGCGTCATTTTCGTCGCGTCGCATGTTTTTTTTTTTCAGGCAAATTTTTGCCAGGCGAATCTTTTCGGGTGTTTCCCGAATTTATTCGCCGGTGGCGAAGAATCGGAGGAATTTCGCCATGAATTCGCTGCTGGCGAATAAATTCGCCCATCCCTAATATTGATGTAGTACCGTGTTAGCCATTCGAAAAAATTTATAAAATGTAAAGTATTTTGTATTTTGCCTGACGAAGGGGCCTGTGTGCTCCGGGAAGCTTGCAATTGTTACTTATTCAGTTAGCCAATAAAAGGTATCACCAAACTTTACATTTTATACAGGAGTTTATAAAAAGCTTTTGTGTCCTGCAAGGCCATGAACCCTTGCTTTCCATTGGGAGGGGGGGTCACTAGTCATCTAATGACCCTGCTTTAGAGGACCCATTTCATTGGAGTTCATCCTGTTTGTTTCCCCTTGCCGACAGGATCCGGAATTTATATCTTTTGAGTTAAGTACAGGTTTTCTTTCTTTTTCCCTTTTATAAACTGTACAGTATGTTACATTATAGTGTATGTACTTTTTGTAACAACGTTTTGTACATATGAACTGTTTTACAAGTCATAACATTATATAAAAATGTAATTTTTCTTCTTGAAGAAAGAACCTTAAGTAGTAGCTGTGTGCCTCAACTCTTTAGCATTTAAACAGTCCAGTGTTTCCACTCATAATTCAGTTAACCCTTTGGTGGCAGTGGTATCAAGTGTGTGTTTGTGTCTAACCTATGTGCAAGGGGAGGGAGAGAAAAGGTTAGTGGCCCCTGATAACCACACGTGCAGCTGAAAGTGTTATCGTAACAGGTCCCATAGTGGCTTTTGTGTTTCTTTATTTATTAAATTACAGTTTTTTGTTGTTCAGAGTAATTTGTGAAATACACAATTTTTGTCACAAGGCATAACAGTGGGATGATCTTATTTTCTTATATACAGTACTTTAAGGTATGTGCATTAGGACAAAATATATAAATTATTCAACAAAACAATCATACTTTCTTTATTTATTTTCTTGCCTGAATATTTTCCCATGTGTTTTCCCCATTTTACCCACTTGGATTTTAATCCTTGATCAATATACTTTCTTTGTTTTCAGAGAACAATACATTTATGGTGCTGAAAGTCTTAAATTATTCTTCCACAAGGAATTGTAGTGTATTTTCTGTACTGTCAGAGGCAATCAGCAAGAGACTTATTTATTGTAACTGACAAAGAATATAAAGGTGAATAATTTCCTCAGAATATTTTACTTGGTCTTTTGTTGTATTACATTAAATGGATTTTGGGTTTTGAATTTGTCTATATACAAATCTTTGTCTTGGATTTGACATGTCTTCAAAAAGTAAAACTGTAGAAAATAGTATGATTACCTGTTTTCCTGTAATAATTCTGCAGACAGTATATTTATTTATATGTCTGCAATGCTTGGTTTTTAGCCACAATGCATTGATGGATACATGGGTTGAGATAAAATAATTTAACCAAGTAAATTTTTTTAAAATATATGTAGTGTTCTTTAAACAAAATGCCATACTAAAATAGAAGCCTCAAATGTATGTTTATATGCTATATTAATACTATTAATACAATATATAACTATATAAAATTATTTGAATTCTTAAAGAGACAGTACATGATTCATTTTGAAATCTGAATTTCAATTTTTTAAACTCGAATCGAATTTGGACAATTCCAGAATTACACTAAAATAAACTAAAATTTTTAATTTAAAAATAAAAATTTTCAATTCGACCCTTTATAAATGTGCCCTAAATAAACAGAATAATTGATATGACTATAACTGTATGCACAAGAGTCATTATAAAAAATCTCTTCCACTTTTTCATAGCTAAGAAAAGCTGAACCATATGTGCATCAGGATAATAGCCAATATGATAATTTCCCTCAAGCATCTTGAATTCCCTGATTACCAGACCAAATAAATGAAATGGTCTGATTTCTGTATGATGAAAAAGTAATAAAGTCTCACCAGGACAGAGGGTTCTTAGCAGCCAGACTGATCATAGTTACATAGTTACATAGTTAAATTGGGTTGAAAAAAGACAAAGTCCATCAAGTTCAACCCCTCCAAATTAAAACACATCTCCACTCTTTCACACCTCCACACTTTCACACAAACCATATATGCCCATAGCTATACTAAGGGGCAAATTTATCATTATTCACAAATTCGAGGGCTTTTAGCCCTCGAATTCGGCAGAAACTCGGTAGTAATTCGATTTCCATTCGATAGTCAAATAGTTGTAGGCTATTTTTTGTGCACTATTTGATTTCACAAAAAATTCATACGATCGAACAGCGATCTTTCGATTTCACAAACAAATCGTGAAATTTCCTTCAATCGTTCGAAAACTTCAAACGATCGAGGCTTTTGATCGTACAAATGCTACTCGAGCAGGTAATAGAAAAAAAAGCCTATGTGGAGATTCCCATAATCGTACAATAGGAATTCGATCGAACTTCGAATTATTCACATGAATTTTGTAAATCTGCCCCTAACTGTAGACTTTAAAAAACAAAATAGCCTTTGATATTATGTCTGTCCAAAAATCATGTTTGGAAAAAAACAGTTTAAAACCTTCTCTTGCCTATTGAGCTATTTGATTGGTTGTTCTTACCTCTGCAAGGGCTCTTACTCACAAGTGGTTAAAACTGTACTCCCCTGCGTTCCATTTTGTAGCATTCAGCTGCAGGGCAGCGCAGGAATAGACACAAGCAATTCTTTTCAGTGGGGCTATACTCACACAAGCGCATGTAGGCACAAAATGCAGGAAAAATGCAGCATGTTGCATCTCAACCTGCGTTTGGCACCTACATGTGTTTGTGTGAGTATAGTCCCATTGAAAAGAATTTATTGCATCTATTCCTGTGGCTGAATGCTACAAAATGGAACGCAGCTTTAACTGCTCTTGAGTAAGAGCCCTTAACCTATCTGTAATCCTGTTTATAATAAACCACTCATATGACTATAGATATACAGTTATGGGACCTGTTATCCAGAATGCTCAGGACCTGGGGTTCTGTAATTTAGATCATCATAACTTAAGTCTACTAGAAAATCATATAAACATTAAATAACCCCAATAGGCTAGTTTTACTTCCAATAAAAAAATAATTCTAACTTAGTTTGGATCAAGTACAAGGTACTGTTTTATTATTACAGAAACAAATTAAATCATTTTTCAAAATTTGGATTATTTTATTAAAATGGAGAACATGAGAGACATACATTCCATTATTTGGAAATTTCTGGATAACTGGCGTCCTGACAACATATCCCATACCTGTAATACCATTAGATATTTTTTATGAGACCCACTAATCCCTAAATCTGCAATAGTTCTTCCCTGATAAGTTTCATAAAACATATTCTACTGTTTGATAATTAATTTCAAATGCAAATTCAGTCCAAGCTTGGGAATTATTTTGTAAAGAAAACCAGAAGCATTTGCTCCATTTTATTTTCAAAAGCCATTTATTGAAAAAACTCATGAGAAAAAACTCATTAAGCAAGATAAAATTTTGTTTTGGGGTCCCAGATCATTTATTCCATTAACCTTACAGTACACTTGAGGGCTGCTAAATTGATAGAGTGATTCAAGCAAATGAAATAAAAGTCACAGTCAACCTTGGAGAAATAAGGCAGAAACATTACTAACCTCTGTCACAATTATCTTCATCACTGCCATCCACACAGTCTTGAATTCCATCACAAAACCACCTCAACGGAATGCAAAAGGCTTTGTTTCTACACCGAAACTGGTTTTCTTTGCATTCAGCCACACAGTCATTCTGTATGATTAACAGGATAAAATACAGAATTAATTGTAGTAGTTAAAAAAAAAAATATTCTGCCTGAGTGCAAAAAAAATCAAATGAGAATAAAATGGGAAACTGATTTGGATGCTAATACATTTTAAATACTTAAACAGATGCTGACACTTGTAAAAATGTAAGTAGAGATGCTGCATGCAAAATATTTGCAGCCAAAAGTACCCCATAGCCACCCAGTCCAGTAAATTTTAGTGAAGGCGACCCTCCGACACAGCTAAAGGATCTTCCACAGTTGTTTCAGTCATGCTGGACTGGGGGTGATCTTTCCATAGGCTACTAACAAATGAAAACAGTACTCCAGCCTATGGCATAGCTGAAACAACTGCAGAGGGACGTCTTCACTTAGGTTCACTGGGATGGGTGGCTATGGGCTGATTTTGGCTGCAAATATTTTGTGTGCAGCATCTCCAATACTTACATGTTCCTATGATTTTTACAGGAATGTGTCAGCATCTATTTAAGTATTTAAAATGCATTAGCATTCAAAGCAGTTTTCCCATTTTATTCTCATTTGATATTCACTGTAACATTCCTATGATTTTTATAGGATTGTGTCAGTACTTTTATTGAATGTTTAAGAAACATTCATACCAGTCCAATGACTGATCTAATTACATGCCCCTCATTTTGTATGAAAATTTGTTGTAAGGGTTACTATAATTGGAGCAGTATGTATTTACACCCCATATGATGGCAATGTACAGGATTATAGAGGACATGGAGACCAGAGTCCTGCATTTACCCAATGAATATAGATGATGGGTTGGTATGGGTGGTATGTAGGCATCCTCCCTCTCACCCTCTCACCCCCTAACCTGTTTGTCATCTGTTAAGGTAAATGAAACAACAAAAGTCAAATTGGGTGTACTTTGCTTCATTGCAGAAGGTACTAAGACCAGGGCTGCTTTGTGCCTATTGTGCTTTATGAACCTTATTTAGGATTATTTATACGGTATGCAGAGTGTAGCCAGACTTCAGATGCAAGTGCTTTTAAATGAGCACTAAAGGCAACTGTTTAATGACAAAATATTTCACAAATAGAAAGATACATATTAACTTCATATTCTTCTTTCATGTGAGGTCTTATCATCTACAGCTACCGTCATACTCAGTTCTGGTTTTTCACAGATCTTTTTTAACCTATTGTATAGTGACAACATAATCTCCAAGCCCACAGGAAAGCAACCATTCAGTTTAATATAGTTCACTAAGATGTAGCACTTCTAAGCTCTTACAAAGAGGCTTACAAATAAATCTTAGAGCTTTTTTGGTAGCTTACATCAATAAACTATGAAATATTTTACTGTAACAGTGCTTTTTCTTTCTTGGAGATGTAATAAGAAATTGGTTGGTGGAATGGGTAATATATGATTTCTTTTACTGAAACAACATAGAATAGAAAATGCCAAGCTTTCAAATGTCACAAGGTTCTCTATGCATTGTTCTGATAAATCATTGTATCTATGTCATTTCTCATTTTGTACAACTTGTAAAACTGCTTACAAACACAACTCTGATATTTTCTTTACCAGCAAGTATAGAACTGAGCTTGCAGCATAAGGCCTTTTGACAATATGCAGAACTTAAATTAGGGAATTTCCTTTCTAAATTAAAAATGCAAATTAACCAAAGCTTGTGGGTCAGAAAGAAATGAATAGAACTCTTTCAGTCCCTCATACAATGAAATATTATTTCCCCTTACCTCTCTTTTTGGAGATCCTCAAGGCTCTGTCCTAAGTCCATTATTATTCTTTCTGTATACTTCCTCCCTTGGTCAACCAATGTATTCTAATAGCTTCCAATATAACTATGCTGGTGGTACTCAAATGCATCTCCCCTGTCCTAGTCTCAACCTATATCTTTTAACTCGGATCTCTTCCAGTTTGTCAGCTATTTTTAATTATACAGATGAAGCCACTTTGGATTTGCATTTGACACAGAATAACTTAACTTCCCATTTATCCCACTTAGCACAGAATATTGTGTAACAGCATCCCATCCAATTAAAGAGTTCACCATTGAAATCAATGGTGCTTTGGTATGCTAATGAAAAGGTTAAATGCATTAAATGAGTTAAGATGACTTTAGATAACACAGTCTCTTCAATTAACCCTGAGTTATGACGCATTTAACTTACAAATCCAAGTGGCTGCATCGGTATGTCCCAAAGCTACCTTAAAATAAACCTGTCTAATAAATGACTGGTGTTTCTCACATCTACATACACAAATAGCTTTTTAGAAATGTATATTACTGTTAATGACTCTAGTATCACATGGGGTTGGTAACTCATAAAGACCCTGGACACAAGGTGAGGTGGTGAAAGGCCACAGCTTAATTTATTCCAACACATATTATAACACTTCCACTTGCTATATCCATAAGCATTATAAACTATAGCTTTGAATTATTTCAGTCAGACTGAGCAGCCTCTGCTTACCTCAGCAGACTGCCTTACCAAACGTATTAACATAAGAACTGCCATTACTAGGCCAGAACTTAAATTGTAACTTGTAAATATAATTTCTCCTCCATATAAGCTGCGACAACCACATTTTTTTTTAAAATTTAAATATTAAATTCAGGGTGGGTGGCTGGGACAAGCACAGTCCACCTTACCTGCTCAGGCTCGTCGCTGGAAGGGGGGGAGGTAAGCCCGCTCCTGCTTTTAACCCCTCGGTGTCCACTGAACCACCAATGATAATCTTCCCTAAGTGGTGACACAGGCAACCAGCCCAATTGGAGTGGGGGGGTTTGCATCGGACCCGACCTGCTCAAACCAACCCCATGGGATAGCAGGTATTAACTCCCTGCTCCCAACTCTCTCTTGCCAGGCTTTCCCTCTTTTTCACTCCACATTTTCAATCAATAATGAAATAATTTTTTGACACTGCATTATTTTTTTTTATGAAGACATTTTTTTCTTCCGTTGGAGTCTAAGGGCATCATTTCCACGGTGAAACTCTACAGAAAAAATGTGCTCATTCCTAGCAACCATGTTCAGGAATTTCCTCACACTTTCTATTCAGATTCTTTCCATTCTTTCTCCTAACACATTTCGTTAGAAAATCATAGTTTCATCTAGGCTAGTATCATTTCATAATGCATTACTGTATATTCCACTGCCACTTGCTAAGTACCATCCTAACATCACGTCTCACACCTTTACACAGTCCCTTGGTGCTGCATGCCTGCTGTGATCCCTACAGTTGCCACTGACCTTCCATAAAGCGGATGGACCAATGTCCTGTACATTTTGTATAGATGTTTTTAAATTTTGGAAATAAATGGTGATTAATAAAACAATGTCCTCCTTGGTGCTCCATGGTTAAACATCTTGTAAGGACTAAATGTACTGTACCTAGCATGCTGAAACCCATGGTAATAAGATGAAGTATGCTAGTAAAATCTGTTCAGAAACATTTGGAAGGAATAAAACTTTTAAAGAAGGCCTATCCTCATTTGATTCTCACTAATGATGAGTGAATCTGTCCCATTTTGGTTTGCTAAAAAAATATTCTAAAATGTGAAAAAATTTGTGACACTGAAAAATTTGAGAAATGTATTGGTCAATGGGTGTCAAAATGTATTTTAAGTGTGACAAATCTTTACAGGTACAACTATTTTTTCTCACTCCAAATGCATTAAAGTCAATGGGCATTTTTATTCTGGCGTATTTTTTGTCTTGGCAATTCCTTGGTGACTTTTTTGTCTCAGCGACTTTTTTGTCCAAAGGCATTAAAGTCAATGGGCATTTTTTCTTTTGGTGACTTTTTGTCTCTGCAACAATTTTGTCTCAGTGGCTTTTTTGTCAAGGGGAAATTTATTGTGGTGGATTTATGTGAAAAAATTGCAGATGGCGAATTGCAAAATTTGTGGTGAATCCATGCCTGGCAAAATCACTAATTCTCAGGGTTTATGGTGTAACTTGTCTCTTTTAAAGTGCAAGCTTACCTTAAAAATTATGTAGAGTATTTTATTTCTCTTCATAGATGCAGTCTAAGCAACGGACACAGGATTTTTTAAAACTATTTTTTCACTGTCTCATATAAAACTAGTTCTTAATACACCTCACAAATCTACTAACTCTACTTACCTCATCTGAGCCATCAGCGCAATCAAACTCTCCATTACATCTCAAATATGCTGAAACACATCCTCCACTGTCACACACATATTCACTTGAAGAACATGTTGGTGATACTATAAAGAAAAATGCATACTGGAAATATTTGCATATTTAAACAGAAAGAGGCTCAAGATATATTCAAAATCTCTGAATTATGAGTATGGTTTATCATGATTTATTAGTGTTCTTATACGCCTGCAAGTGTGCCTTGCTAAAATAGATGTGGTTGCACTGAATGTGGGTCATTTATCTACATTGGGTAGATTTGCCAGTGGGCAGTAACCAATAGAAAATCAAATTGTTAAATTCATGTTTCTGGCTGGCTGCAAAAAGACAATTGCTGTAAAGGTTGATATGGGTAAATGCCGATTGGCAAATTTGTGTTCATAAATGAGCCCCATTGACACCACTCATTAAATACTTGCATCCAAAAATGCTACTTGCTTGACTATAGTTGCACTACTTAATACATCCTGCAGTGCCTACTTGAAGAATCATGTGTGTGAGTCAGACAAATCTACTGATGTTCTGAAAGCTACCACCATCTTCAAGCTGCTAGCAATTCTAGGATGCCCTTTGCAGGCTGCCTGAATCAGTCCAGCATATTGCACCAGTAAAATACAAGCAGATGTCAATACAGCAATGGAAATAATGTAACTATATACAATTTGTAAAAATGTACATCAAAAGTTGTGCTTGGACCTGGCATTGCTCATTATAATGAAGCTGACTGCACTATTGATGCTATATAGAGTATGTTCTTTGTAAGTACTCTTGGAATAATATGTGTAGCTAAATGAGAGGGTTGAAATGTTTACATTGCAAATACCTGGTTCACAATTTTTTTCATCTTCTCCAGATTTACAGTCTTCATGTCCATCACATTTCCACTTAGATGCTATGCACTGTCCAGTAGAACACTGGAATTGGTCCTTTGAGCAACCCGTCTCACAGTTTCTCTGTTGAGAAAATATATTATATTAAAAATATAATTATACTATAACATATATACTGTATTATAGTATAATATTATAATACAATATAATATAATGATATAATAACCACCAAGTTTTGAAATTTGGCAAAATGTGTGTTATTACCTGTATTACATAAATAAGGCTTAAAGATTAGTTTTTTTTCTCTCTCTTCAATATAAATTTACTGTTGTGTAAAATCTCTCTCAGAAATTCAAATTTCAGTGAAGATTTGACAGGGCTGTACATAGGGTTTAATCTACTTTTTCCCCATATATATTTTTTTGTGCTAAAAATCATAGATTCTACTACTTTTCATTTATAATTTCATGAGTATTTCAATGTTTTTATATTAATATTATGACTGGGCTTTTTGTATTCAAATCTTTTAACCAATTACTTGGCATTTATGGTTTTAGATAAAATTAGTTTTTCTAGGGGTCTCTAAAACCAATAAAATCAGATTGTTGATGTTTTTATTTAAATTATGTTCAGTAAGTAGGTGACGGTCTGGTTATTGGGTTCTTTATGAAAATTAAAAGCTATGAAATAATACAATTTTTCCATTTACAAAGACATTTGCTCCATCTGCAGTGATTGTGCTCTAGATAAGCTAATTAATCTGAGTATTTTAAGCATTTAACATTATTAAAACATGTGCAAATGTGACTAGTGATGGTTGAATTTATTCACCTGGGATGAATTCTCGCAATTCTCCGCAGGCAAATAAATTTGTGAAATGCCACAAAAATTTTGCCTGGTGAAAATTCACCGGCGTCTCGTTTTGGATGCGGGTGCCCATTTTTGGATGCTGGCACCCATTGCAATGCCCGCCCACATCCAAAACAATGTCGGCATCCAAAAACAGACGTCTGCGTCCAAAACAAGATATGGCGGTGTTTCGCAAATTTCTACTTGAAATTTGCAGAATGTCAGCAAAGCAAAATGCCCCAGATTCACCCATCACTATTAACAACATATTTAATTTAGTAGAAACCAATTCAAGTTTAAATTGATGAGGAAATTTTTTTTTTGCCATACTGTAGCTTTGCAGGGAAATTCTACATTTTGCCATGGCGAACATTTACTTGAAAATTATACCAAATGTCGATGTGAAAAAAAAATGCTGTAAATATGGCCATTGACCCCAATGTATTTTGCAGTTTGAACAATCATCCTTAAGTTTTGCACACTTCAAAAAAGGAACAAATCTGCACATCACTAATTAAATCCAAATAATAGCAGCCATGAACACACTTTTATTGCATTTTTGCTCAGTGCATTCATTTCTGTGTATGGCAGTTTACCTAATTTAGTTCAATATCTAAAGAAAAAACTATTTCCTTTTACCATTGAATGGCAATGATAAATGATTTATACATCTCTGTATCCGGCAACAAAATTATTCCTACAAACTCTCAGGTATGTAGAAACATGAAGGTTGCTCTGGGCTATACTTTTATTTGCAAGAAAATAAGAGAAACAACAAAGGTTTCCATAGTTTGGTTTTCTCTTTCAATATAGTTCACCATTCTCTTGAGTCTTTTTAGAGTAATATTTAATATGGCCTAGAGAAACTTTGCTTTAGAATCCAAAAGTTACAAACACTGAAGATAAAGAATAGTTCAATATATTCCAAATTAAAGGCTTAAAATGTATGTATGACAAAGACAAAATACAATCGTAGAGTTACTAGAAGAATACTGTACTAACCAAAAGAAAATAGTTAATTGAACGAATTTCAACTCTCTGCCCTCAGCATTAGGAGTGTATGTGGGGAGGGGAGACAAAATGCCCAAAGCACCCACTGTAGCCCTCTATATGAATCATCCCGAATGCTTGTTAAAGCATTTGCTAGATAGTATCTGCCTGTAAATACAGGAGCCAATGTTTTGAACAAGAGATTCCTGGTGTTTTTTTAATAAAAGGCATTGAGGGGAAATTTACCATACTTTGATGCTGTGTGTTTGAGCTATGAACATGCTCCAGACGAAGTACTGGAATGAGAGCTATGTGACTTGCGTGATAATCACCTAAAGCCAAGATTTGTATATTTTTGGGTGAGTATTACAGGTCTGAAGATTAATTAATATTGCAGATTTATTTTACTCTATAGATAATACACTCTCATAGGCATTTTGCAGGTTATGATAACTGCATCACTTCAGTATGAACTAATAAAGCAGCTTTAGTCATAGGCAGATGATGATTTTTTTTGTTTGGGAACGCAAAGGCTAATGTTACTTTAACAGTTTCTTCACCAGTTTCTTCACCAGGGATTTTTTCACTGGCGGAGAAACAGCTGATTCAGTCCCATATCATAAGCATTGGCAAAAGTTGTAATTCACCTGTCTGAGCACACAGGGATGATTTTTGTCTAAAATGCACTACAAAAGAAATCAGTTTCATACCTGGTCTGTCTCAAGAGCTACTAACTGATGGGCCCACAGGCTGTCTGATTAAGTACTAAGTCATTTTCTACTTGCCATGGACAAATCCCAGACTATTTTGAAAATAATATTCATAGCACTCTCTGATTAGAAAAAGTTCAGTTTATCCATATTACTGGAAATTGGGCCTAATGATTGGGCTGTTTAACATTAAACCATTTTTATTTGTATACTTTCACATAAAAGACAAGATGTATGCTATGAGACATCTTAAATGCAGAAAGTATAATGCAGATATGTTTTGGTCCTCTTGCAAAAAACAGTAGCTGCTTTTTTTTTACTGCATTCTCTAAGTAAAACAATATAATAGTAGATGAGATTGAAAAACATTAAAGTAGCCTAACTGATCTGTTAACAGGTCCAAAGAAGGGGGTATATAGTAAAGGCATGTATGCTGCAGTCTAAGTTGTGATACAAATGAAAGCATCCAGTAAGAAGGAATGGCATATTTATTTTCTAGGCAGTTAAGCATATAAGGCCTTAACCAGGAGTGCCCATACTTTCCTAATGAGGGGAATACTTTAAGTGATGTTGCCCCATTGTGATCTACATCAATAGCAGCATTGTTAGCATTTAGTGATGGGCGAAACGGGCGCGTTTCGCCGAAAAATTCGCGAATTTTTCGCCGATTCGCGAAACGAGTCGCGCGTCGTTTTTGACGCGCGTCGCGTCGTTTCCGACGCGGCGTGTCATTTTCGGAGTGCGTCGTTTTCGGCGCGTCGTTTTCGGTGCGTCGCGTCAAAAACGTTGCGCGACTCGTTTTTGAGCGGCGAATTTTTTTGCCCGAATTTTTTGGGCAGTTTCGCGAATTTATTCGCCAGCGGCGAATCGCGGGAATTCGCCGCGAATTCGCCACTGGCGAATAAATTCGCCCATCACTATTAGCATTCTGTTCCATTGATAACATTACTTAAAGGGCACCATAACTAAAATAATTTACTAAGTAAATACACAATGTGAAAGTTCAAGAAATCTGATTTTTAAAATAGTTACAATTCTTTTATAATGTAAATCATCAGCTCACTATCCCTTCTACAAAATCTCCCCTATCTCCACTGCAGTTGTACCTGAGACAGGCATCTTGGATTTCATTGACTCCTCCTACCTATATCTTCACAGCCAACTACAGCTCTGAAAATCTTTCACATGCACAGCTGAAATTTCTTTTATGCCTAATAAAGCTTCAAAGCTATTTTGAAATCTGCCAATTTTCTGTGTGTTTCTTTGCTGCCACCTCCAGGAAGTTGGTGTGTGCCCTTCATTTACATCACTGAGTAGAGTACTCTGGGCTACAATCTGAGCATGCTCGTGATTTCATTTGCATGCTCTAGTCACAGTATGGACTCCCTCAGTAAAAGAACCCATTTGACAAAAAAATGTATATGTAGTTTGATTAAACATGTTTAGGTTGTACTGGTCAGATTGTTAATATGTGTTTGACTTTGGCTGTGATGCCCTTTAATATTAAATTGATTTATGATCAAATGTATATTGCTATGTTTAACTATAATAAATATCTTAATGTAAAAATGGAACAGGAGGTTGATTTTCTCAAGCTGTTGGTTGATAGTGTCTTGAGATCTACTGATCACCAACTAAAGGTCTACTGGTGGATCCCGATATACCTTTTGGGTAACCCTTGCCTAAACTGCCACCAATATCCAATCATAATAGTTCAAATGAGCTGTTCAGGTAGGTTTTGGCTGAAACTCATATAGGTGTGAAAGTGTAATCTAGTCACAATGGTACCATATTTATTGCATCACACCTTCACAGTTTCAGATAACACCTACAGTACCTGAATAGTTTAATGGAACTACCATTAACCATTATGATTTGTGCCAGTAACTCCTTGCAATAACTCCTTTCAAAACTACTTACCAGGATGAGTTCAGATGCAATGTAAGTTGCACATACCAGACAAGCAGGTGGAGGATTAGCATCTCTAAACTCATTTTGTCTCTTGGTCGAGATTGCCAGCAAAAAAAATCATCATGGGTAATGCTCCGTCTCACCTACTCCCTAACAGGGCTTGATGATCAAAAAATTTACCAAATGCATTGCAGTCTATGTCTGACAACTTTCTTTTGCCACACAACAATCTTTTTTACCCATCAGAATCTTTTTTGGGCATCTTTTTTACTGTAAAACCTGCCAGAAATTTCCGCTCATCACTAAATACAATGAAACAATTAATAAAATAGCCATGACAGTTCTTTTGTACTAATTGTTTCTGCAGGAATAGTCCCAGCTTAATTAATGTTTCTCAGAGATATTCCTAAAATATTCCTAAAACAAAAAGGAGGAAAATCTTGCTTATGAAGTCCTGATAAAAGGTCTTAATGCACAGAAAAAAATCTTGAAATTAGAATATGTAATGTCTATACTGAAAACATACTGTAAACACAATATACAGCCATGAAGGTCTAGTCAGTAATTGTATTTTTGTAAAGGTCATTGATTTTGTTTCTCCTTGTGGAATAGCAGGTTCAAAAATGTGTTTCTTACTATCCAGGCACTGTACAGATACTGAAAGACATGACTTCATTCTTGTCACCAAAGCACTAGACTGCTCCATGCAATTACTTTTCAAGCATTTTTGAGGTGAAAGTGAAGTTGAGGTTTATTGAAAATAAATAATAAAATAAATCTAGCAAAACAGCTCTTAAGTCATGTATATTTGAGATGTATACCTCATCGCTTCCATCTTCACAGTCATATTCTCCATCGCACCAAAATCTTGATGAAATACAGTCTCCATTAGAACAAAGAAGTTCTTTTAATGCACATGTCTGTGGTTCTGTTGGATAAAAACAAATTATAAATATATTATTATTTCTTTTTTTATTCAAATCTCGCTCTCCTCCAGTTGTCTGGCAAAAGACAAGGTAAACTTTTATGTAACCCCTTCACAAGAACCCCTTGAGGGATGGTACTTAGTAAATTAAATGTACAGTCAGAGCATTGCTAACTAGTGCAGGTTGTATGACCATTGATCACTGATACAACTACCTTACCTGTAATTAACACCTCACACATTTATAACACCACTAACAAAATTAGTTATCTTTAAAGGTTAATATTGCTGTTGTGTGCAGTAACATATCATGCCTGTTGATTAGTTTCTGGACTGTCTCACTGAACATCTAAATAATTTTTTGCAAGACACAGTAGCTACCTTCTATTTTACAATCATTAAAGAAAAAAGAAGACAGCATTCAGTCACTGGTTACACTGGTTTACATATTAATAGACAGCTACGTATTTAAAGATGCTACAGTCCTACATAAGACATCTTTCCATTAATTCAGGAAGGGAGATATCTGTTAAGATGTATGTTGCCAATGTAACAATGTAGTGCAGCATCTGCAGGACAGAAGAAAGTGTTGGTTGGAGAAAGTGCTTGCAATAACTGATGTGAATATACATTAAATTACTATGTGTTCATATATAAATGCCTAACAGTTATATATTTATAACAACACCACCACCAAAAACCAGGAAAACTAGATTTCTGACAAGCACTTTATAATGTCTGTTTTTTCCCTCTGGAAATCAACACATACATATCTAAGTAATTCAGTGTAATTAAATACAATTTTTGCAGCTATATAAAGCAACAATCCACTTTTTCAAGAACTTCAACGAACTTATAAAAGCATGGTAATTACCTAATGCAAATATGAACATTATTCTATATGAACAAAGCTTTGCAATGAGCTTTAGGTCTGAGTAACTTGCATAAAATGGTTTTACTGTTGTAAAATGTAACTGGCAAGTCTGGAACTTAAGTTTAAGTGGTGGTTTCCTGATGTTCTGAGTTCAAGCCAAAATTGGTCCCCCTTAGCTCAGCCCCTTTCAAGGGGGTTTTTTACCTTCAAACACTTTTTTCATTTGGTTTCAGATACTTCACCTGAAATAAAGACTTTTTCCATTTGTGACTGTTTTTCTATTATTGAAGTGTAAATTTAAAATTGTCACCATCTGAAGCAGCTCTGGTTGGGGGGAGTCACCAACTTCAATGTCAAATGTTTTAAATTGATACATTAGGGGTCAGATTTATCAAGGGTCAAAGTGAAATTTGAATATATAAAATTTGAATTTTGAAGTAATTTTTGGGTATTTTGACTGTCAAATAGGCCAAAATTAAATTAAAAAAAATGTATTCAAATTGAAAAAGTCGACCATCCGAGAACAACCCTTTAAAGTGGACCCGTCACTCAGACACAAAAATCTGTATAATAAAAGTCCTTTTCAAATTAAACATGAAATCCAATTTCAAAATTTTATTAAACCATTCATAGCTGTTTTAAGCTCATTTAAAAATCTCAGCTGTCAATCAAATATTGTCTGACACTCCTCTATGCCTTAGGCATAGAGGCGGAGCAGATAATTACTTTCACTTTCCATTCAGCACTTCCTAGATGCCACTGCTCCCCACACATTCCCCCAGTTCTCTTAACCATTTAATTGTGTAGCCAGGACATGGGGATAGACATCGGGTCCCCCATTCTGGTGCACAAACAAGATTCTGAGATGATGCAAGGCTTGTCTTAATAAAAGTGTCCACAAAATGGCTCCTGCCTGCTTGTGATGGTTATGAATTCCCAGACTGAAGAAAACAAGATTAAAATAATTTATATAGTGTAATTAATGTTCATTTTGCTTGACTAATGTGATAAAATAGGATTTTGAATATTTTTTTAGGGTGACGGGTCCACTTTAACAAAGTTAAAGATACATTAAAACAACATTATATTGGTTATGTAGCTGTAATATTGCTTTGGTATTCTTAGTACCAGGCCTGAATGTTAGAGTATAATGAAACCTTGAGAAAAATAGAGCCCACATAGCTTGCCTTGGATTTAGGCATTTAGCAGACTCAATGTAGAGAAAACACATCAGCGAAATCCAAGTAAGCTGCAGGCAAACTCTCAAGAATGGTAGTTACATAGTTAGTTACATAGTTAAATTGGGTTGAAAAAAAGACAGAGTCCATCAAGTTCAAGCCCTCCAAATTAAAAACCCATCATACACACATACACACACATCTCCACTCTTTCACACAAACCATATATGCCCATAGCTATACTAACTGTAGAGTTTAGTATCAAAATAGCCTTTGATATTATGTCTGTCCAAAAAATCATCCAAGCCCCTTTAAAAGCATCAACAGAATCAGCCATCACAAGGCAGTGCTTTCCACAACCTCACCGTTCTGACTGTGAAGAACCACCTACGCTGCTTCAAATGAAAGTCCTTTTCTTCTAGTCTGGAGGGGTGGCCTCTGGTGCGGTGATCCTCTTTATGGGTTAAAAGGTCCCCCGATATTTGTCTATAATGTCCTTGAATATATTTGTAAAGTGTAATTATGTCCCCTCACAAGCGCCTTTTTTCCAGAGAAAAAAACCCCAACCTGGACAGTCTCCCCTCATAATTTAAGTCTTCCATCCCTCTAACCAGTTTAGTTGCACGTCTCTGCACTCTCTCCAGCTCATTTATATCCCTCCTAAGGACTGGAGTTCAAAACTGCACTGCATACTCCAGATGAGGCCTTACTAGGGATCTATAAAGAGGTATAATTATGTTTTCATCCCTTGAGTTTATGCCCTTTTTTATGCAAAACAGAACTTTATTTGCTTTAGTAGCTACAGAATGACACTGCCCAGAATTAGACAACTTTTTATCTATAAAAACCCCAAGATCCTTCTCACTTAAGGAAACTCCCAACACACTGCCATTTAGTGTACAACTTGCATTTATATTATTTTTGCCAAAGTGCATAACCTTGCATTTATCAACATTGAACCTCATTTTCCAGATTGCTGCCCAGTTTCCCAACTTAGACAAATCATTCTGCAAAGTGGCAGCATCCTGCATGCAACCTACAGTATAGCTCTGCATAATTTAGTATCATCTGAAAAAATAGAAACTGTACTTTCAATGCCCACATCCAGGTCATTAATAAACAAGTTGAAAAGCAAGGGACCCAGTACAGAGCCCTGTGGTACCCCACTAACAACACTGGTCCAATTAGAAAATGTTCCATTTACCACCACTCTTTGAAGTCTATCTTTTAGCCAGTTCTCTATCCAGGTACAAATACTATGTTCCAGGTCAACATTCCTTAATTTAACCAGTAACCTTCTGTGTGGCACTGTATCGAATGCTTTAGCAAAGTCTAAGTAAATCACATCCACTGCCATCCCAGAATCGAGGTCCCTGCTTACCTTCTCATAAAAAGAAATTAAGTTAGTCTGGCAAGATCTTTTACGCATAAAACCATGCTGGCACAAACTCATAATATTGTTATTTGCTATGAAGTCCAGTATCCTATCCTTTATTAATCCTTCAAAAAGCTTTCCTACCACCGACGTTAGACTAACTGACCTATAGTTTTGAGGCTGAGAATGGGATCCCTTTTTGAATAGCGGCATCACATTAGCAATTCGCCAGTCTCTCTGCACCATGCCAGACCTCAATGAATCCTGAAAAATTAAGTAGACAGGTTTGGCAATCACAGAACTAAGTTCGCTAAGTATCCTGGGGTGAATCCCATCTGGCCGTGGATCTTTGTTTATCTTAACATTTTCTAGTCTCTTTTGAATTTCCTCATGTGTGAACCTGTAGTTGCCACTACAGAAGGAACACATGACCCTTGGCATTTAGAACCCCAAAAAAGAACCTCCCTTACCCAATCAATATGAGGGTTGTGTTTTTGAAACCATGGTAATCCTAATATCAAAGGAGAGGAAGCACCTTCAATAATGTAGAAGGGAATTTTTGACACACACACGGACAAAGAAACTGTTTTCCAAGACACTACACCTGACCCTAAGGGTCTTTTATCCACTGCTAGTATTCTTAAGGGAGGACATAAGTGAACCAAGGAAATATTGTGTTTGGCTGCAAAAGCAGCATCCAACAAATTCCCTTCAGCCCCAGAATCCACAAAAGCTGACACCAGAATTGAGCCCGAAGGTCAGGTTAGTTTAACTGGTAATAACACTCTGGAGGCAGACTGGGGAGAGGAAACGCCTGCACCCAAATAGGCTCATTTAAGCTTGGGCATTTCCCGGCCATTGGTTAAGAAAATGACTAGGGATGGGCGAATTTATTTGCCAGCCACGAATTCACTGCCGGTGAATAAATACGTGGTTAAGAAATGACTAGGGATGGGCGAATTTATTTGCCAGCCACGAATTCACTGCCGGTGAATAAATACGTGAAACGCCCGCAAAAATTCGCGTGACAAAAATGACGCGACATAGACACCCAATACCAGAACAAATGCCAAGCACCCTGGTCTCGGCTCGTGCTTCACCAGTAGTGTGACTGCCTTTGGCTTCGGGAGGAGCCCTCAGCTACTCAGATGCCACCTGGACTTAAATGAGAGGTACAGGGCAGGAGTTCTGGCCAGCAATGGGGCATGACTTTATGTAAAGTCTTTAAGACCAAAGGTCCCAGTACAGGCGGGATTAGGCCGATTCGTGCTCAGACAGGCTGGGTCGAGGCAGGCAGATAGCTAGGATCATCAGGCAGGCAAGGGTCAAAACTGGGTGATTATTCAGATGAGGATGAGACAGAATCAGTAAACAAGTATCAGGCACTGGTCAGGTTTCAGATATCAGAGTAGTCAGTAGCCAGGTGGGTCAAACACAGGAATCACACAGACTAGAAGCTATACAGCACAAGGCAAAGGAACCAGGAGCAAATCCTATCACATGCAATGTAAAAACTAAGATGCCCCTTTAAATAATTAAAATTTGGTGCCATTGCACGCTGACGTCATACGTCAGTGCGCCTGCACCTTTAAAACTAGGAAAACTAAGGAGCCAGCGCAGAGGGTGTCCCCGCCACACCACCACTAGACCATCAGGTTGAGTTTTTCTTACAAATATTTACAATATCTGGAATATCAAATAAGTGCACACCCTAGACATCAACCTATACCGGCTTAGAGATAGAAATGCATAGAAATGTACACGGCAGCTGGGTTTTTTTTATATCAACTTTGTCTGTACAAAAAGAATGTATAGCACACCTGTGTACCTCTTTTTGTGTATTTGATCTGGTTTGTCCTTTTCTTTTGATTGGATAGCCATATGAGACCCTTAAAGGGAATATAAACACTAACTGGGCATCAAATATAAATGTATAGACATGAATAATTCCCCAAATTTAAAGAAAACAATAATAGTCCACCTCGGTTTAAAGACCATTTTCTCACAATGCAATGCAACCCCTCCCTCACCATATTCCATTGTGAAGGGATGGACTCTGAAACTTGTGGTCCCTCTGCTTTTCTTACTGGGTGGTGCACAGATTCACTCTACAAAAGCAGAATGACTTCAAGTCCCAGATTAAAATGGTTTCCTTTCGATCTGTGGGATAAGGTACAGGTATGTATGTATACTGTATGTTTATGTGTTTGCTTTTTTACAAAAGCCCAGCGTAATGAGCTCATGTAAAAATGGTCATATTTTCCCTTTAAATGCATTAACATTAATATTTCTGGCAAAGTGTCTAACATTTGGAAAATGTGTGAACAAACCTAGTAGTAACATAGTAAGTTGGGCTGAAAAAAGACTCATGTCCATCAAGTTCAACCTTTTTAACTTTTTTATTTTTTTATTTTAACTGCCTAACTGCTAGTTGATCCAGAGGAAGGCAAAAAAAACTCCACCAGAAGCCTCTCCAATTTGCCTCAGAGGGCGAAAAAATTCTTCCTGACTCCAAAAAGGCAATCGGACTAGTCCCTGGATCAACTTGTATAATGAGCTATCTTCCATAACCCTGTATTCCCTCACTTAAAGCTATCTAATGTATCAGCCTGTACAACAGTTTCAGGGAGAGAATTCCACATCTTCACAGCTCTCACTGTAAAAAACCCCTTCCAAATATTTAGGTGGAACCTCTTTTCTTCTAAATGGAATGGGTGACCTCATGTCAGATGGAAAGACCTACTGGTGAATAAAGCATTAGAGAGATTATTATATGACCCCCTTATATATTTATACATAGTTATCATATCACCCCTTAAGCGCCTCTTCTCAGGCGTGAACATCCCCAATTTGTCCAGTCTTTCCTCATAGCTAAGATGTTACATACCTTTTACCAGGTTAGTTGCCCTTCTCTGTACCCTCTCGAATACAATAATGTCCTGTTTGAGTGAGGAAGACCAGAACTGTACGGCATATTCTAGATGTGGCCTTACAAGTGCTCTATAAATGGAGTGATGTGACTAGTCCTAGCACCACATATAAAGTTCAAATTAGCATCTTGTTACAGGATTTTTTGTTATGTATTCACCACACCCATTGTCACCAGTGTATGTAAATTGCATTTAGCTGCTTATGTATGATATAAAAAATACATTCACGGTGAGCTTGTACAATCTGTGTTTGAATTCTTGACTGTATTCCAGCCATTTTTCTGATTTGTATGAGATACATCAGGTGCACCTGGGGGGTGATACATTCTGGATGACCACATTGGACAATACCATTTTATCTTGATCCACAATCTCATATATGTTTCGCTATCTCCTTTTTGTCACTGTATGTATCATCATGGAAACTTGTTTGTGTATACAAATTTATTTTTTTATTTCCGTTTGTTGTAGGAACTGTAGTCCAGCAATGTTTCAGTGACTCATGGTTGAACCTTACTGTTAGAAAAGGTTAGAGCCTCATAAATTTTCAAATGTTTGAAATTTAGATGTACTTTAAAGGGATCCTGTCATGGGAAAAACATTTTTTTTCAAAATGCATCAGTTAATTGTGCTGTCCCAGAAGAATTCTGCACTGAAATTCATTTCTCAAAAGAGCAAACAGATTTTTTTTATATTTAGTTTTGAAATATGACATGGGGCTAGACATTTTGTCCATTTCCCAGCTGCCCCAAGTCATGTGATTTGTGCTCTGATAAACTTCAATCACTCTTTACTTCTGTACTGCAAGTTGGAGTGATATCAACCCCTCCCTTTCCCCCACCCAGCAGCCTAACAAAAGAACAATGGGAAGATAACCAGATAACAGCTCCCTAACACAAGATAACAGCTGCCTGGTAGATCTAAGAACAGCACTCAATAGTAAAAGCCCATGTCTCACTGCGTACTATTCAGTTACATTGAGAAGGGAAAACAACAGCCTGCCAGAAAGCAGTTCCCTCCTAAAGTGCTTGCACACGTCACATGACCAGGGGCAGCTGGGAAATTGACAAAATTGCTATCCCCATGTCAGATTTCAAAACTGAATATAAAAATCTGTTTGCTCTTTTGAGAAATGGATTTCAGTGCAGAATTCTACCGGAGCAGCACTATTAACTTATGCATTTAAAAAAATAAATTATTTTTTATAAATTAAATAAATCTTTTTTCTAAATCCTTTCATATGCAAAAGACAGACTAGCATTTACCTGTGTCTGAAATGAATCTACTCAAATATAATATAATTATCTCATTAACCTTTAAACTTCTGTTTAAATAGTAGAGCTTTGTAGCTCTTATATATGTCAGGTTTCAAAACTCAATAGAGCTTGATTGCTATATTCTTTCATTAAGCACTCTATTGTGTTCCTATTGCTATTATAATACTCCAGCTCAATAAAATTTGGGTTTCATTTATTTCATTAAAACAAAAAAAAAAGTGATTCTGTATCACAAAACAACTTTTTCATAGGGACATCATTGTCACTAAAGGAGCATTCATGAAAATCGTTAAAATAGTTCCATTTGTTTGGAATGTGCACAACTATAATGAAATATGCATTTGTTCCCTGTTTTGTTGGATCTCCTAAAGGATATAATAAACATAATAAACAGTGAATACAGAGATCTGCCTGGCACTTTGCATATATTTCATTTAGGGACTGTATAGTGTCTCATTATAGAGAATGTATTGGTAAGTATATAGGACATTTTCAAACAAGTCTACCATAAATACAGTAAATTTTTCCTGTGAATTCTAAAGACTATCCTTACAAGAGTGTTTTAATATGTATAATGTAAGCATTGCACTGTATGTGATGTGTTGAAGATTTAAAAAGGATAAGAGCTTTTAATGACGCTCTCGAATTTTCCTCCCAGAGTCTCATAAGCAGTTAACTGAATCATGATCAGTTAAGTCCATTTGTTATAATAGAATAGTCATCTCTCTGTTATTTATGTTATTATGAGGCCACTGCACATACAACCATAGGGAAAAAGCCCCGGTGCTAACAGAAATCTTATATAGATAATTTCAGAAAAATGCTGTTGCACTGCGGGGACTTGAATAAAAAAAATTCTTTATTCTTTATTTAGATCGACGTCGATCTAAATAAAGGATTTTTTTTATTCAAGTCCACGCAGTGCAACAGCATTTTTCTGAAATTGTATATATATATATATACAGATGCAGCCACTGGGATTTGTGAGTTAAATGCGTCACGACTCAGGGCTAATTGAAG
>CM044448.1:52977514-53185307 GCA_024363595.1 Xenopus borealis
AGCAATTGTGTCCAATCAAATGTGTGTTACAATCAATTAGAATACAAAACACCTGAACATATATATATATATATATATAGTTGCCACTTTCCTTGTTAAGAAACCTAGTGGATGTAAGGACTTGAGTTTGTTAACTCTCTCAAAAAGAGAGTATGGTGGATTAAAAAACTCAAGTCCTTACATCCATTAGGTTTGAATCGGGATTATGACTTGTTTTTATATCTGTGATGTTATTACACTGTATGGGTTAATATTGCTTTTGATGCAGATTATGAAATAATTTCCTGTATATAGCCTATAAACATGTGGTACCTGTTTGGAGGTGGAGATTAAATTTTTTGCTTGAGAAAGGACACATAGAATATCTGAAACGTTGCTGCAACATGATGTAAAGAAATTTGAATGCACTTTATTTGCAACTGATGAGTGCTGCTTCATTCTTTGGATTTGGATTTGGATATTATATATATATATATAATACCAAAGCACCATTGTTTCCAATGGTGCACTCTTTAATTGGATGGGATGGGATGCTGTGACACAATCAGATAAGAAATGATCAGAAATTAATTGATCATTGCATATTTTCTGGTCTCTTTTACTAGTACAGTAATTCATTCTTTGCAATTGCATACATTTCCAACAACAAAAACTCTTAATTATGTTAACAGCCATAAACTTAGTCTATCATACTTTATTGAACTAAATCCCCTATGATGGATCGGTAAAAACGAGGTGAAATGCATTGATCACTTCCTTAATAAAATCCCATAATAATTTGTTGAGTTACAGTTTGCTGAGAGCTGTAGACCAGCAACATCGAGGCAATGTATAAAGGGGCTACACTACAACTCTCTTGAGTAAGACTAGAGGTGGAAAGGGTTAGTATTCTTAATGTTCCTGACCTAAGTAAACATTTTAGGAATAAATACATTAACAAAACTGGCAGCACACTGTATTATGTTTATATGTAAATGAGAGTGGAACTTACTGCAACTTTCCTCATCTGAATTATCACCACAATCATTCTGTCCATCACATCTCCAATGATCTGGAATACAGTTTTTGTTTTTACACTGGAACTCATGGAGTCCACATGCCTTTTTGTCTGTAATTTAAGATACATTCTTTAGTAAAATTAAGCTGTTTATCAATGCAATAATGTAATTAAATTATACTTTTTTCAAACACATAGCAAACAATTCACTATTTAATGCTAATGGATACATGAATGCTCTATAATCTATAATGCAAAAGTAATTTTTAGGAATAAATCCATGATATTTTTGGAATGGTTATTGTGGAAGCTTTTACAAGATTTCAGTTTATTACACAATATCTAGTATAATTAAATCAAGGCAATTGGACATTTCGAAGTGTAAAAACTTTGAAATTCAAATTAAAAAAAGACCCACCAAATTCAAATCAAAGTTTTTTTTTTGTTCGAATAGGTCCATATTCGATCGAATTTGAACAGTTTGTATTGAAGAAATAGCACATTCAATTAAATTGGTGTTTTATCCTATGGGGGGCCACCTAGAACCTTTTTGAAGTCAATTGGTGGACTTTGAAAATTTTCTAAGTCCACCAATTGACTTCAAATAGGTTCTAGGTGGCCCCCCATAGGCTAAAACAGCAATTTGTCAGGTTTTGAAATTTTTGAGTTTTCAGCAAATTCAAATAGAATTTGGACTATTTATCTGGAAATTTGCTAATTTTTCAGCGAAACGGGGTAGATTCGCCCATCACTAATGACTAGAAGTGTGAATAGTTGTGAAACCACCAAGGTAAGGATGTCAAAGTGACATTGTATACTGATGACTAGTGATGGGCGAATTTATTCGCCAGGGCCGAATTCGCAGCGAATTCCCGCAATTCGCCGCTGGCAAATAAATTCGCGAATCACCAGTGAAATTTTGGCAAGTGAAATTTCGCTGAGAAAACGAGTCGCGACGCGCATCAAAAAAAAAAACGTCCCACGACTCGTTTCGCGAATTTTTCGGCGATTCACGAATTTCTCTGGAAATTCGAGAATTTTTCAGCGAAGCGAATCGCGGGAGATTCGCCCATCACTACTGATGACAAATAAAGTTGCAGGTCCCCTGCCTGTGCCCTTACTACCCTCAAGGTTTTAAATGCATTTCCCACCACTTCAGTTGAACTGAATAATCCACTCGGATGATGTAAAAAATTATATAAAAAATTAAAATGTGTTGTATGTACATATATATATATATATATATCCAATACAAAAGGTCCGCACTCTCAGGTCTCAGGAGAACGAGAGAGAGGGAAAGAGAGAGAAATGGTTGAATAGATTAATAGATAGATTACATAATTTATATATCAACAACAAACGGTGCACAGTGTCCTGAGATGGCCAATGCCCTGATCTCTAGTTAGACTTCCCATACAAGTGACATTATATAATTGCAAAAAGTAGAAAATCTTTCTGGTGACAGCAGTTGACATGTATTTTTTATTTGAGAAGGCAGATTTTATAGCTGACACATTGATGATCATGTCAAGATAACTGCTTGTGCTCGCAATAAAAAAGTTATCAGTTAAAAAATTTTTTAAATATGTGAGATATATATTTTTTACTGAATTATGCTCTGCAGCTCAGACATAGTTATCTGACATAATCTGTCATAATCAGATGGTCATTGGAAGATTAATATTATTCATATGAATTTGATTTGAAGAATGTTTAACTAGAGATTTGCGGTATGTTTATCAAAGAGTACAGTTAAAGATCACCACAGTCCTACTATTTTGTTTAATCCCATTTTTTTCAACAGTACAACATTTTTGTCTTCTGCATAACATTTATTGTTCTACAAGTGTGCACAATTTTTTATTGTGAAGCCTACTGCATGGCGAATTGTTGGCTTTGCTACTCAAAACTTTTTGCAGAAAAACATTCGCTCATTACTGCTAATCAAAACAATAAAAATATTGTAATGACATACTACAGTGAATTTATTGGATTGTAAAACATAGTCTGAAGTATGAATCTTGTTGCTTGTTATTTCCTTTTTTAGTACATGAAATTCTATACTTCATTCTTTTATAAAAAGAGCAAGCTTACATTATGCACAGTTAAAATGTATGTAATCAGATGTATATGTAATCAATATGGAAAATGGTGTAATAAAAAGCCAAGCATTGGTTCTTCCATTTTGGAGTTTTTCCATCCTTATGAGCTACTCCAATACTCAACAGTCACCAAGACACAAGTATGTTGTCAGGTGCCATAGGTGCAGGATTACCTACAAAGTCATCAAATATGAAGCGCAGAATGAGGAAGTAATAAAAAAAACAGAAAACAAACAAAAGTTTATTGTAGATAGTGTTTGCATTGCTTTAGGATATTTGCAGCTGTGCAAAATGAGTGTAATACCTCCAGCCACAATCACAAGAACAAAGAACAGTGAATGTACACAGAGTAGTGCAGCTCCTATTAGAGGTTATGTTATTAAGTGGTTTGTTTTACCTGGAAAGCTGGGGAAGTTTTAGAGCTTTAAGAATCCACTAAAGATACCAGTGTGCTTTAATCCTTGAATATCTGCAATATGACAACAGTTTCTGCCCACAAATACTTGGGTGCATCAACACTGTTAAGGAATGTTGGATGTACAATGTGTTTTAATTAGTGATGGGCGAATTTATTCGCCAGGGGCGAATTCGCGGCGAATTCCCGCGATTCGCCGCTGGCGAATAAATTCACGAAACCAGCAGAAAAATTCGCCACAAAAATTTCGCCGCGCAAAAACGAGTCGCGCGTCGTTTTCGCCGCGTCAAAAACGACGCGACGCGCGTCAAAAACGACGCGACGCGCGTTTTTGACGCGCGACTCGTTTCGCCAAATGGCGAAAAATTCGCGAATTTCTCTGGAAATTCGCGAATTTTTCGGCGAAGCGTAACGCGCCCGTTTCGCCCATCACTAGTTTTAATAAATGAAAAAAGGAAAGTGTTGAAGACCATCAAGATGAAAATAATGAACATCCTACTTACTAACAGAGATTTCAGAAACTTATTATAAAGCGTTTCCTAGCTGATGTATAATTTAATTTGGAATATATATTGCAAAGTTCCAGAAAATAAACCCATACAGTTGAGTTTTACCTTTCCTAGTAAGGCATCAATCTAGGGATAAACTGTATAATGGAGAACGAAAAAGGTCTTTGGGGAATAATAATCCCTTGGAAAGAAGCAAAGGAGTACTGCATAAAAATTATTCTATCACTGTAATATCATACTCTATTAATCCATCCAACGTTCGAGAAAAAATATTTTTTATTGCTTTTTTTTTGCATTTTACTTACTGCAGCCATTATTTCTCTTTTATTTGAATTTTGCTGTTTCAGATTTTGATGGGTTTAATGAGATCAAAACTCTTATCTTGCAAAGATAGATTGTAATTCATCTACTTAATTAGTAATGTAATTTATAGAATATTGGATGTAATGTAAATAAAACCTACAAAATATATGTTCTGGTATATATTAAGAAACCTCAATTATAAATGTATGTTTATTTTCCAGAAAAATATACCTGCTGCTGTTGCTTAGAGGTTTATTGGAATCATTAACTAAGAACAGGCTTTTGCTGTTAATATATTTTTTACCTATTATGTTAACTCATTGCCAGAATAAAAATAAGAAATAATATGCAAGAATACTAACGCACCATGTGACTTTACAGAGAACATATTCTTTATGCTCTAATTCAAGCAAACATCCAGACAAATATTCCACAGTATTTTTAAAAGTACTATAAATAGATGTATTGGATATTACACTTTATATCTCACAGAATATGAGAAACTGTGATGAGCTATTGGAAGTGGTAAGTAAGAAACAGGAAAGAGAAACCACAACATTTGTAATTAGGTAAGGGAGATTACGCCATTTATTATACCAGTAAAATAGTTAAACTCAAAGGGGAAACTAAAGGCAAAAGAATTCTTCTTTCCTCTGCGAAATGCTCAAAACTGACCCTACCTCCTCCCATTTCTGGCACTGGCAATCATATAATGCCTAAATGGTAGACCTGTTTTCCTCCCCTGTCACCATTGGTCTCTTTGAAATATATAAAATAAATAACTTGTTTTTTTAGCAGATTTACAAAACATGTAAGCACAAAAATGACCACAAGTCTAAAATGTACAAGAAATTAAGTGCATTAGAACTACAGTCTGTCAAGAGTGATGTCTTTCAAAGCTCCACCAGCAGTCAGACGGTAATTGACATTGCAAGAGTTTTACTAGAGATTTATTTTAATGATATTGGATGTAATAAAGTTTATGTTTATGAAGAGCTTTTAATCATCCAGGAAAAGCTAACAGGAAAGGCTGGTGGCTGATGAATCAGAAAGACACATTTCCGTAGCTCTGTACCTTTCCATTGCCACATGCAAGATTGCAAGAGTACAGGTCTTAATTAGTAAATTCCTGGATGCACTGTACTTTGTTATTTTGCTTTATCTGCTGTTCCTGCCCTTTTTGCTTTCTCCTGACTTCAACCCTGTACAAGGCTGAGTGGCTCTGACACACATTAGGGCTCTTTTATTAATATGAAGCCAAAGTGAAAAGTTCCTAGAATTGGTATAATCTGCCATTTTCTGCATTTTGTGTCCTGTCATAATGTAGATCATTGCACTTTGTTTCTGGGCAAAGAAATATGTGGCTGCCCAAGAACCTTTAGAGATGAATGTTAGGGAATAGAAGTGAATACAGGCCACAACAGGGCCCTGTACTTACCATCTGCCTTATGGAAAGTGATAAACATAAGTGTAGGTCTGGCCTACCAACTCATTTAATGCATTTAACCTTTTCATTAGCATACCAAAGCCCCATTGTTTTCAATGGTGAACTCTTTAATTGGATGGGATGCTTTGACACAATATTCTGTGCTAAGTGGGATAAATGGGATAGATGAGTTAAGTTTTTCTGTGTCAAATGTACAATCCAAAGTGGCTTCATCTGTACATCCACTGATTCTATGCTTTACACAACCAGGCCCTGGGCAAAATTGCTTGAGCAAAAAAAAGTTCAAGAGTGCACATTTGAGCTTGTGCTAAGCACTAAGCCCCTTAGTGCTCTTCCACTTCTCCCAGGGTCTTCATAGTTGTGCTTATTCATTTTTATTAGATTCTAATTGTCTTTTAAAATCATTTATATGCTTGTTTCTCTAGGTGGAACCACCATCCATTGTCAAGTCAAGGCACATGTTAAAATAACTTACTTATTGCTCTTTAAGGGGCAGATTAATCAAAGTGTGAATTTAGAACTCATCACAATAAAATTCACTTTCTTTTCATGGGGAAATCCATTAATAAATACAATTGTTCAATACAATTCTAAAAATTCCATAGGAATGAATAGAAAGTGAGTGAGTTTTATTGTGGTCAGTTTTAAATTCACGCTTTGATAAAGCTTCCCCTTAAATATTTGAACTTGGCGCCATGCATGATGATGCTTCAACACAGTGGGGCAGATTTACTAAATTCACATGAATGATTTGAAATTCGATCAAATTTTCAAATAGATTTGAATTTCGAATATGCAAATTAGGTAAAGTCAACCAGTGAATTCAGTAAAATTAGATTGAATCGAATGATTCGAATAATTTGAATAAAATCTATTCGAATATTCGAATACTCGACTATCTCATAACTTCCCCTTTAAATTTCGCCAGTTTCAATCTACCGAAGTTGTCTGGCCGAATTTTGATTTAATAGTAAAAATTTGATCGAAGGGTTAAAATCGTTTGAATTGATCGATTCGAACGATTTAATCGATCAATTGAATTTTTACTATTCAATCGTTCGACCAATTGAATAGTGGTAAAATCCTTGTAATTCGATATTCAAATTAGAAGGATTTTACTTCCCTTGTAGTCACATGGTCGAATTTCTAATTTTTTTAAATTCGACCACTGATAAATCTGCCTCCCTGTCATTGGTTGGTCAAGAAGTCATCTAACCTGTATTACCAACTATATGAATAACATCTCTGTGCCAAAAAGATGCAACACAGTGCCATGGAGTTTTCTCCCTCAACCCAAGTAAGTCAGGCCTCAAAATAAACTGTATATATTGTAGATGTAAATAATGCAATTTTGTTTCTTTTTTAATAAATCATTGAATAAAACAATATTTTTTTTAATCTGTTTTCATTTTTAAATGCTTCCTTTCAACCATGAGAAAAACAGCAGATTTTAATGCTTTGAACACATGTTACCAAATGAAGTGACAAAAGCATTCATTTGTCTTCAGAATAATGGAGTAAAAGGTTAATTTGCTTTGCAGTTCTTAATTACTATCTTAGACCTTTGGCTTTTCTCCTAATTGTTGCTCTGTAAAACCTGTTCTACAAAAGTAATGAGTTACACTTAGCAGTTTTTGTCACAGTTGGTAGCTAATTACAATAACCAGTTTCTCAGAGTGCATAAAACTAGGCACTGTTGCGGCTGAAATAACCACTTACAGTACTGAATAGAGCATGTGTATGTATAATGCAGTGTATGTTACCTTTTGATCATGTGGTATCTATCCTTGTCATTTAAACTCTAAAGGCACTCATCAGCCGGCATTGATTAAACTGCACATATCTGATTATTCAGAGCTCACTTTGAGTCTTAATTATACTCTGTGTGGTACACTGCATAAGGTTACCAGATGTGATGCACTCAGATAAACATATGCATACATATGCCTTCAACACAAAGATACAAATTAAATGGGAGTTAACTTAGATTCTGAGTTTGAATTACAAGAGCACTAGATCTTGCAATCATATTATTACAGAACTGTATAATATGTTTAATGAGCCTACCTGTTATTTCTGTCTATTTATTTAACTCCTTCCTTGGGGAAGAATATCTATAGAGCACACCAACACAAAGAATCCCTGAAATGAACCTGCCTTGAAAAGGTGCTACTTTCACAGTACCCTTAGGGGCAGATTTATTGAAGTGTAAAATTGGAGCTTATAACAGTAAAGTTCCACTGCTCTCTGTTCATTTCAATGGGACTTTTAGAAGCATATTTATCAATGGATGAACATTAAAGTTCACCATTTGATAAAAATGCATCTAAAAATCCAATATAAAAAAGAGTGTGGTTGAATTTCTCTGGATCAATCCATGTCATACTCATTGGGAATAGCACTGCCCCACTGTTGCCATTGGATGGACCCCACCAAAAGCTTTAAAAGCTCTACCCCACCCATGATCTGTTGCCTTATTGTACTTCTGCTTATGTTTTTAGCTTCCATTGGAATCAAGTTTTCTATTTAGCCTAAAACCTGCCAAAAAGGGATCCTAGGGGCTGGGGTTCTGGTCCTTGAGGTCTTTTATTCCCCCAAGCACATTTCCTCATTTGCATCCTCAGTACTTTGTCTTTTGGATCAGGTAGGCACTGTTGTTCTAACAGTGAAATCACTTAGTTAGTACATGTGCCCTCATGGCCTGCTTACAGTATGTCTAGTGGCAAGTGCTCGTTCCCCCATCATTTTTTTCTTTTAATGGAGGAATTTAGGTTTCAGAGCTAGCTGCATCCCTCACAAGTCTTTCCTAGGGTTGAGGTAATTTTCAAAAAAAAAAAAAGAAACAACAACCACTAATGATGGGCAAATTTATTCGCCACGGTCGAATTCGCAGCGAATTCCCGCGATTTGCCTCTGGCGAATACATTCGAATCACCAGCGAAATTTCGCTTGGCGAGTCGCGCGTCGTTTTTGATGCGACGCGCCGAAAACGACGTGACGCGCGCCGAAAACGATGCAACGAGCGCCGAAAACAACGCGACGCACGCCGAAAACGACGCGGCGCGCATCAAAGTTGACGCGACACGCGTCAAAAGCGTCCGGCGACTCGTTTCGCAAATTTTTCGCGAACCGAATCGCGGGAGATTCGTCCATCACTAACAACCCCCCTTTAATTTTCAATGCAGAGTTAATACTCACACTTTGTTTGTGAGTCTGATTTACAGTCTCTTAACTCTTAGATTGAATTGTTAAGTTTGGTTGTCCTACGAGAGGGTATGTATTGTTTGTATATTCCGTGAGCAGTGCAAGTGCAATGCACGTCTGTATAATTATGTGCGTGGAGCAAGTACTACGCCCATCTGTATATTCTGAGTGGTGCAAGTACAATTCTTGTCTGTATAGTCTGTGAGCAGTGCAAGTATGATGTCTGTCTGTATATTCTGTAAGCGGTGCAAGTGGAATGCCTGTCTCTATATTCTGTGACTGTGCAAGTACAATGCCTGTTTGTATATTCTGTGAGTGATGCAAGTACAATGCACGTCTGTATATTCTGTGAGCAGTGCACGTACAATGACTGTCTGTATAATCTGTGGGCATTGCATGTAAAATGCCCCTCTGTATATTCTGTGAGCAGTGCAAGTGGAATGCAGGTCCATATATTCTGTCAGAGGAGAAAGTGAATTGCCTGTCTCTATATTCTGTGACTGTGCAAGTACAATGCCTGTCTGTATATTCTGTGGGCATTGCATGTAAAATGCCCCTCTGTATATTTTGTGAGAGGTGCAAGTACAATGCAGTTCTGTGTGCACACCAGTTGTATAGTAGGTAATCAGGTAATTACTCTGAATGGCAGTTGGTTATGGGAAAGGTACATTTTCCTCCACCTTTTCTTACTGTCATGGGAAAACATGTTTTTTTTTTCAGAACACATCAGTTAATTGTGCTGCTCCAGTAGACATCTGCAGTGAAATTCATTTCTCAAAAGAGCACACAGAGTTTTTTATATTCAGTTTTGAAATCTGACATGGGGCTAGACATTTTGGGGGGGGGGGAAAGGGAGGTGGTGATATCACTCCAAATTGCAGTACAGCAGTAAAGAGTGATTGAAGTTTATCAGAGCACAAGTCACACGACTTGGAGCAGCTGGGAAATTGACAAAATGTCTGGCTCCAAGTCAGATTTCAAAATGAAATATGAAAAAATCTGTTTGCTTTTTTTGAGAAATGGATTCCAATGCAGAATTCTGCTGGAGCAGCACTATTAACTGATGTGTTTTGAAAAAAACTTTTTTTCCCATGACAATATCCCTTGAAGCTCTAGTAGTATCAAGTAGAAAATTACAGTCCATATGTGGCACATTTGCATGCTTATGTTGTGGTCCAACTTTTTTCTTTAAATTTGAATGTTGCTCATGGGTAAAAAATGTTGGGGACCCCTGAACTAGACAGATAAAGACATTAATAGATGGACAAATGACAGAGCTGATATATATAAAATATGATGAGTTTGCATTGCATTATTTAGGGGCAAATTTATTATTATTCCCCAAAATTAGTTCGACCAAATTCGATATTCGATCGTCGAATGCTAAACGAATAGTTTTAGGCTACCTTTTATTCGATGTTCGATCATTCGACGATCGAATACAAATTTATTCGATCAGTCGAATAATTTATTCGATCAGTCGAATAAATCATTCAAATGATTCGTACGATTCGCACGATCGATGACTTCGATCGTACAAATCCTATTCGATCAAGACTTAGCCTCAGAAGCCTATGGAAGTGCTCCCATAGGCTTCTATTGCAATTCGGTAGGTCCAATCTGCCGAAGTAGGCAATCGAATTAACTTAAAAAATTAAATCCTTCGCTGATCGAATGATCGTATGATGGAATATTCGTTCATTCGACTCTATTCAAATGTATTCAATCGTTCGACCATTCGCTATTCGATGATCAAACATGCCAAAATTTGCATATTCGACCAAATTAATAAATACTATGTTCGAAATTCAATCGAACTTCGATCTATTCACGTGAATTTAGTACATCGGCACCTAAGTGTTTGGAAATGCTTTGGCCATTATGCAAAATGAAAATTGTATCAAAGACTGCACAGACAAAATCTTTTATTTCAAAGTTTTAAAGGTTATGATAGATGATCTTTCGTGTTTTACTCACCGCAGTTCAACTCGTCAGATCCATCTGCACAGTCGGCATCCTCATCACACACCCAAAGCTTCGATATACAGTGCTTTGTAGTTTTGCATTGGAAATGATCAGGAGAGCAGCTATATTCAGCTAAAAAAAATGAAGAGGGGAATGAGTACCATGTATTCATTGACTATTAATTTGTATTGTTTCTAATTTTTAACCCATTAAGTGCATTCAGAATTTCACATTTTGGTTATGCGAAATGCCAGCCATTTTTGAAACATATGTGCTCTCTCACTTTAGGGACATTTTATGAGGTGATACTTATAGTTTATGTAAGAAAACTATACATTTTTTCTTGGGAGAAACTGAGCTTTCTAAATCTGAATGAGTTTTCATGTATTTCCACCCCTGCAAAAAGATTTATCTCTCTAAATACAAAAAAAAATGAAAATTTCCTATTTTTCACAATATATGCATTTATACCAGAAAGATATTTCATTTTATGCATGAAAATCCAACTGATTTGGAAAGCCACATGTCTCTCGAATGTGCCAATACCAGATATGTATAGTTTTATGGAGATTTAGGACTTCTGTACAGCAAACACTCCCGGCAGTATATTAATTTTGAAAGCAACAATGCAGAAAACGGCATACTTTAGATTCCAAGGCCAAAAACCCCTAAATCAGTAGGTTTACTACAGAAAAACATATATTTTTGAAAAGTACACCTTCTGTTGATTCCAAAATTGGTAACTATGTCTCTCTATTCCTAACTACCAAACATCAAAGCTCATCTGAATGTAGCATTTTTTATAAAAATGTATCAACATTTTGAAAAACCACTTCATAGGTTTTTTGCTGCTCTGCATGTCCCACACCCTTAATATGATTGCCAGGAGTCCAAAGAACAGTTTGATGCCCAATGTGCATAGGTTTACCAAAGTATCTGGCATTTAGAGACCCCAATATGAGGTTAGTGCATCCAAATAGTGATGGGCGAATTTATTCGCCTAGGTCGAATTTGCGGCGAATTCCCGCGATTCGCCACTGGTGAATAAATTCGCGAATCACCAGCGAAATTTAGCTTGGCGGAATTTCGCCGAAAAACGAGTCGCGCGTCGTTTTTGACGCGACGCGCCGAAAATGACGTGGCGCGCGCCGAAAACGACGCAACGTGCGCCGAAAATGACGCGTCGCGTCAAAGTTGACGCGACGCGCGACAAAGTTGACGCGACGCGCGACAAAATCGTCCCGCGACTAGTTTTGCGAATTTTTCGCCGATTCGCAAATTTCTCTAGAAATTCGCGAATCTCTAGGCGAAGCAAATCGCGGGAGATTCGCCAATCACTACATCCAAATTGTCCAGGACTTTATTTCAACTAATGAAAAATCAACACATTGTCTCCTTTTTTATGGGGTAAAAACACAGAAATATAGGTTTACCCCCAAAACCATATATTTTTGTAAAGTACACATTCTACCGAATCTAAAATGGGTACCCGTGCCTTACTGCTCCAAACTACGCAAGGCTTTCCCAAAATTGTCAGTTTTGGTGAAATATCTGAAAATTGCCTCAAAACTTTCCAGCATTATATTGCATGTGTATCGCTACATACCAAGAAAAAGCGCCCTAAATATGGTTGCCAAGGGTCCTCCAAACAGTTTGGTGCCCATTGTGAATAGGTTTACCAAAGTATTGTCAGGATCGCGCCGCCCGGTGGCTTACCTTAGCTCCGGGCGGCACGTCCTCTCCTCTCGGCAGCATATCCACAATGGCGGCGCCCATAGCCGCCATGTGGATATGCGGCGCCGGGTAGTGACGTCATCGCGTCACGTCATCGCGATGACGTCACCGCGCTTGTTTTGGCACGAGATTTGAATATTTAAAGGTGTATTGGACGCCATTATGGCGCCCAATTATAGGACCACATTGCCTTGATCCTGGGTATTGTATTTTGTTCCTGATATTGCTTCTGATCCTGTTCTTGTACCTTTTTGACCTTGTTCCTGTATTTTTGACCACTGCTTGGACTTTTGTTTATTTTGTTCCTGTGAATACACTTTTGCCTCGACCTGTCTGACTCCTGCTTGATCCTTGCTGTGCTACGCTATTGAACCCCTAAAGCTTCCTCCTTGGTCCACTTCTTCCCCTGGGCGCCTAACGAAGGCCAACCCGTGACAAGTATGTGGCATTTAGAGACCCAGAAATGAAGTGAGCACATACAAATAGTCCTGTGAGTAACTTCAGCTAATGAAAAATCAACACACAGGAGAAAGCTCCCTGTTTGGTGCTCAATTAAGCATTGAAATCCCTGTTTAAGACAGGATGAAATTTGGGAAGTTTTGAGTTAATTTTCTCCTCAAAGATTTCTTGCCTCCTTGCCTCCTGCTTTTAATGATATCTCATGAGAGAGTAACATCATTGAATATTTAGAGGTCTTCCTATCAGCTGAGGAGCATTCTGTCTCACGCATATTCATTGAACTCGAGGAATGTGTTCTAACCCGCCTGGGTAAGTGGAAGGGTTTTGCTAAAGTGCTTTCTATGAGGGGGAGGGCATTGGTGATCGATCAGCTGGTGGCCTCTCAGCTCTGGTACCAACTAATATGTCTTAGCCCAACCCAAGAATTCATTGCTAAGATCCAGAGAAGGATACTGGACTTTCTCTGTATGGGAAAGCACTGGGTCTCTGCAGGTGTTTCAAGCCTACCTTTGAGAGAGGGAAGGGCAGGGAGTTGTGTGCATACATTCTCAAGTGCACAACTTCCAACTCCAGAAAATACAGAGATACTTGTATGCAGATCCCTCTCCACAGTGGTGTACCCTAGCATCAAGCTTTTATCACCAGGTATGCAATATGGGGTATGAATTGTTTGTCATTGAACCTGAGGGTTTCCTAAGAAGCCTCTCAACACTGCCAGCTTACTACCAAGATACTCTAAAGACTTGGAGCATGGTCTCTGTGTTAAGGCAAAGAGTCATTCAGGGGGAGGACCTTCTAAATGAACCCCTACTTTACAATCCATCTTTAAAGACTAGGATGTTGGAATCCATCAGCATCCACCACCGCCTTTGCCAGGCTCGGTTAGCCACAGTTGGGGATCTTCTGGATTTTGAGAGATCAGATTGGGTGGATGCTCATGCAGTTATGCAACACATGGGATTTCTCACCACTAGTGTTCCATGCTGTCTGCTCAAGGAAATCAAGGACACAATCTCTGCTGATTCTCACAGTTTCATTGATGGGGCTTTACATGCTGGAGAACCATGTCCACCTTGGGACTCCTCACCTCCAGACATAATAATAGCACTCAAAACCTGTCAATCTCCTAAAGCACCTCTTTCCCCCAGTTGGAGAATTTTACATTGCCACATTTTCATAATAAAACAAGAAAAGTGTTGTACTCTCTAATACTTCACACTGTACACTTCCTTGCCCTAATCTCTCGCTATGATACCATCTGGAGATGTGTGCTTAATGAGAGTGAAAGGCCTCAATGGCAAGCTCTTTATTCCAGGTTGGTGCCTAGACCTACTGGAGAGTTGAGTTGGAGAGTGCTTCACGGTGCATTGAGCATGGGAGAGTATTTGGCTTGTTTTAAAGACTCCTCAGCTTCTTGTCCATTCTGCGGCAAAGGAGAGTCTGTGTTTCATGCTTATTTTACATGTGCCAGACTGCAACCTCTATTGGCTCTTTTGAGGAAGCTTCACCTGCAGTTCTGGCTACACTTTTCCCCTCATGTTTATATTTTTTGGATGCCCAGTATCCCGGGACAATCAAGAGAAAGACTTTCTCTCAAACTTTCTCCTGGCTTTAGGAAAATTAGCCATTCATAAGTCCAGAAAGCAATGTTTGGAAGGTAGGAATCCTCTGCCTTGTTCCGGATGCTGGTGAATCCGAGCAGAGTACACCCAACCAGTGTTTACTGGTCAGTTGAAAGAATTTGCTGACCAGTGGGCAATAGGTGGGGTACTTTGCTCAGTATCCCCAGACCTGGTTTCTGTTCAGACTATCCTCACACTCCATATTTAAGTGCACTTTGATTTAAGTGACAGTTGTATTTTAATCAGTTAATTATCTTCATTGAGATGTGATTAACTTTGGTGAGTAATCACTCCCCTGCAATTTGAATAATATATCAGCTAATGAAAAATCAAAACATTGACTGCTTTTTTTGTGGGGTTAAAACACAGAAATATAGGTTTACCCCCCAAAGCCATATACGTATTTTTGAAAAGTACACATTCTAATAAATCTAAAATGGGTACCCATGCCTTTCTGCTCCAAACCACTCAGTCACAATGTTTTCCCAAAATTGGTTGGTTTTGGTGAAATATCTGAAAATTGCCTCAAAGCTTCAACTTTCCAGCATTATATTGCCTATGTATCACTACATACCAAGAAAAAGCACCATAAATATGGTTTCCAGCGGTCATCCAAACAGTTTGGTGCCCATTGTGAATAGGTTTACCAATGTATCTGGCATTTAGAGGCCCAAAATGAAGTGAGCAAATTGACGGTTTTGGTGAAATCTCTGAAAATTTGCTCAAAACTTCACCTTTCCAACATCGTCCATGTCCATGTATCATTGCCAGCATAAAGCATCCTAAATAGAGCACAGGGGTCTACTAAACAGTTTGATGGGCAATATGCACACCAAACTATGAATTTTTGAATTACTGGCTTAGAGGCAAGTTTTGGTTGCATAAAAAACAGATGTCCTGCCAAACATTCTCTCCTGTAGGCTGCCAGTCCATATAGGGGTTACCAAAAAGCCAATCAGAGCTCTTATTTTACATCCACATGGACCTTTTAATGCTTGTGTTGCTCTCCAACTCTTTTTTTAAATTTAAATGTGGCTCACGAGCAAAAAAGGTTGGGGACCCTTGCTATATATGAACGCTAGGGGTCTACTGAAAACTTTGATGCTGAATATGCATAACTGAATATGCTGAATATACCAAACTGTGTACTATACCATGTGGCGCACGGCGACGACGAGCAGGAGGGTCCACGACGTAGAAGCAGTCCATCCACGCGACAATCCAGTAAGTTGAGGTGGTGAGGGGGGGTCCAGGAAGTACAGGCAGCAGCAAGCACATGTGCTCCTGCTGCTGCCTATGTGGCCCCTGGGCGATCGGGCCAAGGGCCCGCTCATTTCCCCCTCCTGCTCGTTGTCTAGGGGTGGGGGAATGAGCAGGAAATGAAGGTGCGGCTTTACAAGCCGATCCTTCACTTCCAGGGAGGAAAATGCTGCAGATCATACATTTACAGGGTTAGTTGAGGCTTTGACAATATATTATTATGTAAACCTGCAGAGCCGGGCCAAGGGGTAGGCAAAGTAGGCATGTTCCTAGGGCACAAAACTGGATTACACCAGTATGCATGTGCAGAAGCACCAATTGGTGAGCACATGCGCCAGCGTGCATGCACGAGGTGACGCCTGCGTCACTTTGTGCATGTGCACGCTCAGCTGGTGCAAGCCAGGTTGCCTAGGGGCGACTGGCCAATATGGCCCAGCTCTGTAAACTTGTTTTCAATTCAATTCAATTTTCTCTGTAAAAACATTCAATTAATCTAAACCAGCCAATCACATATGTGCCTTTGATATACTATAATAAAGCAGAGAGAGTTGCTGTTATATTCCAGGTGATTGATAAGTGCTACTGAGAGGTTTCTTTAAAAAACAAACTGGAAAACTAACCGGAATATACTGCTCCATCAAAATAAACTCTTAGGTCAGTTTCCTCAAGAGGCTATTAACTATAAAAAAAGTTTTCTACTGGGAATTTTTTTCTATTAACAAAATTATGAGGCAAATGTGCTGCACAATAATTAACTGGCAAGAAAAATAACTTGGCATGGAAGAAGTCTTTTCTTCGCTTTCTGCCACCACCAAGCATTTGTTTTTCAACTGATGATAAAAAAGACAAAAAAACTCTCCTAAGCTGCGATACTTTTAGGATATCAACAAAAAATACTCTTAAGTATGTGAAAATGTGCACTCATTTTTTTTATCCTAAGAGTTCTAGTATGCTAAATATAGCCCCCAACAATCTATTTGACTATGTGAAACCAAGATGTTAAAAGCTAGAGTTATTAGAAAGAGATATTGCAGGCTATTTCTGTAACTATTTGATTAACTGCTTTCCTATTTGTAATTAGTACAAGATGGCTTGAGATACCAGAGGAGCTACTCTATTATCCACTAACTTCTTGATGTACAAAAATAAACAAAATCTAACATTCTGACATATATCTTTTCCAGAACTGTTGATTTAGTGGTAAACAGTTTTCTGATTGCAAATAATTAACTGATAATAATATACCTGATATAATGCTTCCAAAGTAGACTAAATTATATATATATATATATATATATATATATATAAAGAGAGAGAGATAGATAGATAGAGAGAGAGAGAGAGAGAGAGAGAGAGAGAGAGAGAGAAAGAGAAAGAGAATGAAGCAAAAGAAACCACACGCATAATGGTTGAAAAACAAAAAAAATTGTAGTCAACATTTAAAAAAGTCCTATGAGTTCTGTTTTCTTTTTCTTCATTATATATATATATATATATATGTGTGTATGTGTATATATATATATATATATATATATATATATATATATATATATATACTGTATACATTTCAAACCAGCACCTAGGCTGGAACTTTATGGGGCACATTTACTAAGGGTTGAATTTCGAGGGTTAAAAAACTTTGAGAGGTTTTAACGCAATTTTATTTTTCGACGATCAAATATAAAAAAGCTGGCTGTAATGTCTTCTCTCTTCACGTTTCTAGAGATGTCAGAGGGTACATTGCAATTCTGCCCTAAAATGCAAAAGTGCCTATCACACATAAATGCATCTAATTACTACTCCAACAAATCACTTAATTTAAACCATTAGCTGGGCATTATTATTTAAAATGCTTTTATCAAGGAGGTTAAAGCCGTGAAGTTCATTACATGTCATGAAAAAATAATTAATAAAGTGGAGGTGTAATTTTAATTCTAAAAATTGAAACTAGAATTTTAAATTTAAAAGTAGACCAATCTTCCCTGGAGTGATGGGAATTGGACATCTTAGATGGCTTGACAAGTCCAGAAACAGGAATAATGTTCAATATATGGGTTAGACACAATGCTCTCCTGAACATAAATTAAGGTGGAATATTATATTATTTTCAATGTGAAATAGGCAGCAGCTTTGGGAGAATGAAAGCTAAAACAAAGCAACCTGCAGTGTAAGAAAGTCCCTGTTATTAAAACAGGAGTTTATCAAATATAAATGAGACAGAGACCCTTTATAAGACTTGAAATGAAGTGGCTGTAGCCCAAAAACAACTGCTAAATGAATACAGTTGATACTATAAAACATAACCTGACCTCACAGTTATCTGTTGCAGTCTGGGCAAGAGTGGTGCGGTTCACAAAACAAGCACAGCTATCACAACACAATAAGGGGAAGGAAAGGCAACATAAAAAGTTCTCCACTTTTAAATCCCTTTCTGGGAACAGTGAAAAAGAGGAGAAATTAACCCGGAGACAAAAAGAAGAAACTGGGACACACGGAAACAAAGAAAAGTAGGTAAATAATCGCTCTGACAGGGTTCTTAACCAACCGGACATGGAAGTCCTAGTCAAGGGTTTGAACTTTGCAATAGCTAGCACACCTATCACAATTGTATCAGTCACTGAAGCATCAATCTATAACAACAAAGTCCCACAAAATGAGGCTACAGAATGTCACATTAAGATGTCTGCAGCCCTAGCCAGTGCCAAACTACCTCCATCAAACCTCACAGTACAGGGAAGGAAAGCTCTAACATCTCTCAGAAAAGAATCAAATATCAACTTTGTGCCCTCTGATAAAGGAAGATGTTCAGTTTTACTTACTTTGGACTACATTGGACTACCATGCAAAGGTGACATGCTTCTAAGTGACAACAACATATATGTAGGACTAAGAAGAGACCCAAACAACAGTTTCATGAAAAAAGGTTATAGACATCAAACAACAGCTGCAGGAGGACAAAGCTATTGACCTGGCTACATATCATAGCCTGTACCCTGGGGAAACCTATCCATGTATATATAGACTGCCTAAGATACAGTACATAAGGATTGGGCCCCTCTCAGACCAATTGTCAGAAGCATTAACTTTGTGACCCACAATGTGGCCAAATACCTAGACAATATCCTAGATCCTTTGCTTGTAAAATCTTGGGAATTCTGCATATGATGCTCTGTATTTCCAACCAAGTCCAAGGGTTTTTGAATGCTGAGCAACAAACATTTCACAGAGGCTCTGGACACCCAAAAATTCCTTAAAAATTGGTCCAAAATGGGGAAGCTAACAAAGGGTAACTCACCAGCTAGTACCCCGAGACCCACAATAGCCAAGAAGACAACCTTTTTCAAAGATAGCCAGCAACATATCCCGAAGCAACTCAGCACAATATGGCAGAGGAAGCGACAACTTACTCCAATCTGTGCACTTCTGAGCACTTCAACCAATATAATGATTCTGATTGCAGTGCTACCACAGAAAGGTGATATCTCCCAGCTAATGTCTGACATAAAAGAGGTGTAGAAACAGTGGACAATGGACCTTCAGCTGTAATTCCAAATGCTAGCAACATCCCTGGACACACTGGAGAACTCGCTATACTCGCAGCCATGTTTCAGGTTAATACATGGACAGCACACAATACAGAAAGTAGCCCAGAGATGCATGGTGGAATACAACCTATGTATTGCTGGACACCCTTGAGAAATATGGACAGAAGCTAATATTTGCAACAAAATAGAATTGCCTCAAAACTATACAACCCACCAGCAGCCAGTAAAAAGTGGGTTTTTTTTGTTTGTTTTTGTTTTTTTGTCGGCCAGATCGAAATAAATGGAAAGTACACCATCATTTTACCATAGACTAGACCTGCAAAAATAGTGAACGCTGGAGAATAAAAGAGCCGTAACACCAATGAGGCCACCTTCACCCACTTGGCAAATCCAACGATAGCAATAGACTAACAAAAACGGCCACAGGACTAAGGCCGAATTGCCCCGATTATACACGTATAAACACATCCTCCCAAGCTAAGTAGCAGATTCATAAGCCCCTGCTAATAGGTAGACATGAAGGCATAAAGATGACTCCACGTCCTGCTACAAAACTAACATTTCTTATTGGTTATATATTGCAGGTCCAGTTTCATATTACCTCACTCCGTTACTAAAATGTTTTTTTCTCCCTTCTCTCTTAAAGGAAAACTATACCTCCAGAACAATGTAGGGCTCTATAAAAAGATATTGCATAAAACAACTCATATGTAAAACCTTGTTTCATATAAATAAACCATTTTCACAATATTACACTTTTTAGTAGCATGTGCCATAGGGTAATCATAAATAGAAAATTTCCATTTAAAAAAAATAAGAACAGCCTCCTGGGATCGTAGGATTCAACAATGCACACAAACATACCAAACATACAATCAAGATAGGTCACATCAGCAAATTAACAGACAGAGTTCTGTTGCTCAAGTATTCATGTTGGGGCTATAGTTTTCCTTTAAGTCTCCCTTTCTCTCTTTGAATGTATGCAAAGAGGGAATATATGCGCTTGATAGCAACCTTGGATTTACCTCATCCTACTCCCAAGCGATATGCTTCAGACCTGACTAAGTCAGATGTGGCAGAGAGGGATTAACAGTGATGGCCACAGAGCTAAGACTATACCAAACTAACCCTTTCTATACTCCTTGGGCAGATAAGCAGAGGGTTCATAAACTAGAAGATGAATGAACTGATGCAAAACTTAAGTTAATCATATTTCCTGTTGGTAACATTTTGTTGGTTTCAAACTAAATTGCCTTATAATTTCATGCACATTTACTTTCTTTGTTTTGGTTTAAAAATGTTATTAAGCTATTATTTAATTATCTATTAATTGATTTGTTTTTTCTTTTAATTTGATTGTCATCCCATATTCCTTTCTCCATGTGCACAGAGAATATATTTGATATCTAGTGTAGAAGGGAAGATCCCACTCTACCACTAAGTGATTATGATATGGCTATGACTAAGTGAATTCTGGCATACTGTACATGGTCTGCCAACGTTAACAGGTAATTTATCCACAAAACATATTCTATTGTTGGGTTAACACTGAAAGCACAGAGCATCAGTTCCCTTTATCCAGGAAACATATTTTAAAGAGGGAAATGCTCACAGATGGAACAATAGTTACTCTCCAGGAATATACACCAGCAGATACCAGAACACCAAAGTCAAAGGAGTAGTGATAATGTTCGCACACGACTGGGGTTTTCTGTTATCAGACAAAAAGCAGCCTCGTTAGGCTGATTTATCAAACACTATTGCAGGGAAAAGTATACCTTTGCCAATCTGTACCTCCATAATGCAGACCAAGTTACTCATCGCTCATCAATCCTCGCTTCCATTACAGAGGGGACCGTTATACTTGGGGGAGACTTTAACAGCCCCACAGCCCCTCTACTAGATACCAGAATAGGGAAAACTACTGTCTTAGATAAACAATTCACACTGCTTAAAAAATTGCTACATGACTTTCAATTAGTAGATATACCAACACCCAACTACGGAAGATTACACCTTCTCACAAAGAGATTCTTCCTCCACTAAGATTCATGACCGCACATGGTCAGACCACACACCTATTTCAGTACACTTACAACTAACAATGATTACTACCCGAGCCAATAGCTGGCAACTAAATGAGGCCATACTTAAAGACACCCAAATAACAAAAGATCTAAAAAAAAAAAAACATACTTTAAAGAACACTCCACAGTAGATGACTCTGCATTAACATGCTGGTAAGAACACAAGTGCATCATCAGGGGATGCTGGGAAGCACACAAGTGCATCATCAGGGGTCTGCTGATACAAATTGAATCCAAACTAAAAAAAGCTAAAACAGATAAACAAAATGCCCTGCTCCAGGATACGAGCCCTCAAGATGCAACACAAAGAAAGGACATCCGAGAAAACTCTTGGTGAGCTCACACTAGCTAGGCAAGAATAATACACTAGATACCTTTACAAAAATGGGCAATCACCATCTCACGCCACAGATATTATGAACGTGGGAATAAATGCCTGTTGGCATGGGTCCTCAAGCGTAAACAAGCAAAAAACTACATACCACTCATAAAAGAGACAAAAGAGAAAATACATCACCTTACCAACAAAATTGCAGATACCTTTGAACAATACTATGCCAAGCTAAATCAACTAGAAAACCCTCATCATTTTTCAAATTGTGTGAAAACAAACATGATGCAAGACTATTTGGCCAAATCAAAAATCACAAAACTGAGTCTGCAAGACATCTCTACCCTAGAGGAGTAAATAACACTGGAAGAAACTAAGCAGACCTGTAAAAATAGCCTTACTGGCAAGGGCTAGATTGCTTCCCTTCCATTTATTACAAGAGGACTTAATGCCACATTTTACAAATGCTATAACTGAAGTTAAAAACAAGAAACAATTTTGCTCCTCGTCCCTAGAAGATACAAAAAACCCGGCAAGAATCAATAGCAATGTAAAGCTCCTAAGCAAAATAATAGAAACAGGCTAAAAACGTGTTTTCCATACTTCATGGATCCAGAGCAGGTGGGATTTGTGCCCAGCAGAGAGTCACGAGACAAAACAACACAGCTCCTTAACCTTCTTTACATAGTCAAACTAAGACACAAACCCCATTGCATGGGTAAAGTTCAACGGCTCCCTGTCACAGCCAATCCACCTAAGGAATGGTACCAGACAGGGCTGCCCTCTGACACCTTTGCTTTTTATCCTTTCCCTTGAACCCCTCTAAAATACAATAAGGCAAAACCTGAACATACATGGCCTGATAGTGGCGGGCCAACAGCACAAAATCCTATCCTATGCAGACGACCTGTTATTCCCTAAAACAAAATCAACTGAATCCATTTCACCTCTCAACAAAGCACTGGAGGAAGTTGGAGGTCTAAGCAATTTATAAATTAATCATAGCAAATGAATAGCCTTAAACATCTCACTACCACAAGATGTAATAACACTTATGCATCCCTACTTCCCCTACAGGTGGACAACCAACATGGTCACATACCTAGGGATAACAAATTCCAAAAATTATACAGACTGGGTAGATATAAACCTGAAAGCACTAAAAAGGACCTCAATACCTGGGATACACACCCAATATCCTGGTTCAGGCAAATTAATGTGGTGAAAATGAATATGCTCCCCTGATTGATATAAAATTTGCAGGCAATACCTATGCCAATATTAGCCCTGCTTACTAAGTTCATATGGTTAGGGAAAAAACCCAGAATAAGCTGGAAATTCCTGGACACGTCAAAAAGGGTGTACAGGCCTACCGAACAAAGAACACTAGCAGCAATACTTGACCGTATAATAGACACCACATGGAGAATAAATTATTGGTATAACTAGAACAAACCACTAACACCCACTTAATGCACCTTCCATGGATAGATAAAATACATAGAAGAGTATTTAATAAAGACCACCAATTGATAACACACACTCAGGATATGGTATAAACTTAAGACAACATACCTTTTAAAAAAATACCCTTCACCGCTAATACCTCTGTTGAATAACCCAGCATTCCCAATGAGCTTTGAACCAGAATACTTCCAAAACTGGATAATACAAGGAAATCTACAGGTCTTGTACTTCATAGAAAAGGGGGAGCTCATTACTAAACAAAAAAATTTCCCAGTGTCAAACCCTTTACCTCCACAGACAATTATTATTACCATACACTGGGAGGCACAGTAACTCTATCCCAACTTCTAACAACATTTGGAAAAAAAAACGTGCACTTTACGACCTGCCAAGGCACAACATCGCCATGATAGGTGCCTACAAAAAACAGATAACTTGTTTAACCTGCACTTTATCCACTCATGGAGAGCAGACCTAGGGATCATGCTAATGGAGGAGCAGATGCAGTTATATCCTGCAATTAAATTATAAAATCCTCACCAAATGGTATAGGACTATTTCCACAGGTGTCTGAAACATGCTGGAGAATGGTGAAGAACTGGGTTCTAAAAGTAGAAGAGCTGTGGTGGAGTTGACTAGAATTCAAAATAAACAGAACGTTATAAGGATCAACACCAATAAAGGCATTTTCAATGTTTTTTTCTCTTTCTTTCTTCTTCCCCTCTCACTCATCCCCCGGACAACCCCCCAACCCCTACCCCAATACTGACTATGCAAATCTAGCTGCCTGAATATGATGTAACTGTTATAAGACTAAAATATATGGGTCAAACAAGACCAATACTGTTTGTTGTCCAAAACAATTTCAATAAAAACTTTCAGAAGGCTGATTGCTACAAGATAACACCCCTGACAACAGAAGAGAACTCAGCCTAGATCTAGTGTCTTCCTTATTGAATCAATGCCTGAGTACCACCTATTTCAGGTATACAGATGCAGTCACTTGGATTTGTAAGTTAAATGCGTCGTGACTCAGGGCTAATTGAAGAAACTGTGTTATCCAAAGTTATCTTAACTCATTTAATGCATTTAACCTTTTCATTAGCATACCAAAGCACCATTGTTTTCAATGGTGAACTCTTTAATTGGATGGGATGCTGTGACACAATATTCTGTGCTAAGTGGGATAAATGGGATTGATGAGTTAAGTCACAACACATTTAACACACAAATCCAAGTGACTTCATCTGTAAGTATAAAGTTTACAGACAGAAGCATGCCTGTACCATGGGGTCACCAGTTTTACCAATCGTGTCAAACCTGTACACAAGGAAGTGGAAATAAAGTCTTTTGGATACTTTCAAATGTTGGTCATTGGTTCAGATATGTGGATGACACCTGTAGGTACAGACCTTTACTGAACACATCAACACTGGGAGGCCCATTTATCAAAGATCAAATTTGGAATTTGGTTATTTAAGAAAAAAATTGAATATCTAAAACTCAGACAATTATTACCGACCTGGAAACTTGAATTGTATTTGGATCTATTTGAAACCCTAATCAAGTTTCTTATCCATTAAAAAAATGTCAGGAAGGCAAATAACATCTTCAAATTGGTCACTGGACCTTTCCCATTGACAGCCTTATAGGATAATGGTTCTTATGTTTTATCTCATATGCTTGATTTTTTTCTCTGTATTTCATGTTCCAAGCAGCAATGTTTTGCCCAACAGTTATGCACGTTTGTAAATTAGTTTTTTCTTTGATATATACTTTTAAATCTTTGAATTATTTTCCAGTTGCTTTATGCATACATTGTATTTGTGAATTTTCATAATGGTAAAAGTTAACTTACGGCAATCAAGCTCATCTTCTTCATCTCCACAGTCATTTTGGCCATTGCAGCGAAGATTTATCGGGATGCATTTTTGCTTCTTGGTACATTTAAACTGACCCAACAAGCAGACATATGTGTCTGAAAAGCAATCAATAAATCATGAGTACATGTCTTCTTTGAAATTAAATCAGCCATTCCTTTTTTTATTAAATTTACTATTCATAATTCTTCATCTGCTGTCTAATCACCTACCACAGTTGAGTTCATCTGAATTGTCTCCACAGTCATTCTCTCCATCACAAATAAAGGCTGGGAGAGCACATAGTCCACTTCCACACTGAAATCGCCCTGGCTGGCATTTAAATTCCGCTTTATAAACAAAGAAAAATGTATTTTTAAAATGATTATGTTTTAACTGTTTGGCAGATGCAGTTAAACTATTAAATAACTCTTGAGGAAATAGGTTAATTAGACAAAGCATGGTAATATTTCTTATAAAATCTAAATACTGATAAAAGAGTGTTTTAAATGTTTTTTAAAAAATTTCACCAGCAAAAGTTCATCTTTCATGTATTACTTTTAGTTATGGGCGAATCTGACCCATTTCAGTTCACCAAAAATTCAGTGAAATTCATAAAAGTCTATTTTTGATGCACTACAAATAGTGCAATCATTTTTTAAAGCACAACAAATGTTTTCATCCATTAGGGTCTATGGCCATCATTTGATAAATATGCTTCTAAAAATCCTGAAGGAATAATCAGAACATGGGTGGATTTTATAGTATGGAGCTCTTATTTCATAATTTGATAAATCTGCCCAAGGATTTTCTAATATCAGTATAATCTTTGGCCATGGTGTATGGCAGCTGAGCCATCTTAAACTTACTACTGTATTTATTAAAAAAAAAAATTTAAATAGTAAAAGAAAAAAAATCTATGAGGTTGTTCAGCAGAAGCCAGGGGAATAACAGATCCCTGAAGAAGCATACAAGCCACTGTCAGATACTAAGGGGCAGATTTACTGAATTCACATGAATGATTTGAAATTCGATCGAATTTTCAAAAAGATTCAAATTTGAATCTTCGAATATTTTTGGAGGCCACTTCGACCATCAGAATTTTGTAAATTGGATCTAATCGAATGATTTGAATAAGTCGAATAAAATTGTATTTGAATATTCGACAATCAAATAACTTGCCCTTTAACTTTTCATTCGACTGCCAAGTTCTGCAGATTAAACCTACCAATTTGCTATTAAACCCTATGGGAAGGTCCCATAGGGTTTTTAAAATATTTTTAGATTGAGTAAAAAAAAATTTGTTCGAGTTTTTAAAATCATTCGAATCGTTCAATCAATTTTTTTTAGTTTGTTTGATAGAATTGCGGTAAAAACTTTCAAAATCAGTATTCGAATTTGAAGGTTTTAAATTCGATTGGTCGAATGAGAGGGTAAATTCACCCTCGAATTTGACCAATAGTAAATCTGTCCCTAAGTCTTGGCTGGAGAAGAGTTGGTTTCTACCTAACTGATTCAAGTCTTAGAACTAGGAGTGCAAAAAGAGGCACATTGTGCTTTGCATTGCAACTACATTTCCAATTAACTCTGAAATGATAACAAATTAGCTCTGAAGAGATTTTATGAATATATAATTAGAAATGTGCCACTTTTAACACAAAGAAAAAATACCCACGGCACTCAACAGGTTCATCAGATCCATCTCCACAGTCATCAACTGTGTCACATTTCCACCAAAACGGAATGCATTTATCTGTATTGCAACGAAACTGAAAATGTAAAGAAAAAAAAGTAAAGAAAATTAAATACTCATAAAAAATTACAAAGTTAGAGCAAGGATGGCTGAACCTGAATAGAACCTTAACAGATATGACCTGCTTATTATGTAGACTCTCTGATTGTGGTTGATAACACTAAATGGCATTACTTTATATTAACACAGTACAGTCAGTGTTTTAGAAGTTTCTATTTTGAAACCTGTTAAAATCTACTTTGTGACAAAAACAAAAAGAATACTGTGTATGAACCGCAACAAACTGACATATATAAAGTGTTCAAAGAAACATGCTTGTCTTAGGGTCAACAATTGATAGGTGGTTTCAGTCCTTCAGAAGTCAAAACAAATAATGACCATCATTTATTAATAACCAAGTTTTTGTGATACAGAATCATGGCAAACATTTGTAGAACAACAAGAGATGAAATCGTTTAAGTCCTTAGCCACACATTATTTTATGCATGAATTATATTATTTTAATATTGTTAGCATATTAGTACACCAAGGCTACAACTGCCTATAAATATAAAGATTCATTTTGTCTGGTTGGGTTACCATACAAGTGAATCCTATCTTAAGCTTCAGATTCTATATTCTTGTCCAAGACAAGGAAATTCAGCCATTGACCAAGATTTATTAAAGGGATAAGAGTAGGGAGTACAGCTGTGAAATTTATGCATGTGGTTTTTTGGCCCATTCCAAAGGCTGAAATCATTCAGTCATTTTGATCAGTTATACAGTAGAATAGGGTAGGAATTAGCAGGCATGTGGACCCCTTAAGAATCCAATAGTACAATGGCTTTCAGCGTAAACATACAGTTGTGTAAAAAAGCTAATAAAATTCAATATCTTTATAATAGCTTTTATTTCAGTGCAAAAAAATGCACTGGGAAAACTACACAATCTATGCCAAATTAAAACACAAAAAATATATTCAATTTGTGTTTTCCTTTGCAAAAATTAAGAAAAGGGAATATTAAGCTCTTCCAAAAAACAGCAGTGTCTGCATTCTTCTTTAAAAATTAAAAAATTCACTGTATAAACTGAAAAAATGTTCAAGATTTTCCTTTCCTTTGAATCACTGAACTAATATTTAGTTGTGTAACCACTGTTTATGAGAACTGCTGCACATATGTGCTGCTTTGAGTTGACCAACTTCTGGCACCTGTTACATTCCACAATTCTGCATTTCTTGGTTTTCCTTCAGAAACAGCATTTTTGATGTCACCTCACAAGTCTTCTATTGGATTAAGGTTCGGGGATTGGGCCGTCAACTCCATAGTCAATCTTGTTGGTATGGAAGATGTTGCTTGTTAACTGGTGTGTTTGGGATTGTTGTTTTGTTAAAACCTCCATTTTAAGGGCATTTCCTCTTCAGCAAAAATGCAACATGACCTCTTATTTTGATAATTATTTTGATAATTATTTAGAAGTATTGAAATTTATACATGATCCCTCGTATGCAATAAATAGGCCTAAAGCCATAGTATGAGAAACATCCCCATATAATAATGCTTGCACCACCATGCTTCAGTGTCTTTGCAATGTTCTGTGGCTTGAATTCAGTGTTTGGGGGTTGTCTGACAAACTGTCTGTGACTCATAGACCCAAAAAGAATGATCTGGCTTTCATCAGTTCACAAAATGTTGCACCACTCAATGTGTTCTTGCAAATTGTAACCTCTACAGCACATCTTATTTTCAAAAATGGGACTTTGACGGGGCTTCACATAGGCATCTTCTAATTGTAGCAGTATTCACAGGTAGCTTGCTGATCATTGACTGAGTCTTTGCCATTTGGCTATTCTTCTATCCATTTGAATGGTAGTCTTCCTTTTTCTTCCACATCTTTCAGGTTTTGGATACATGTTAAAACATTTGAGAACATCTGAGCAGCCTATAATATTTTGCACTTCTTTTCCCCTCCCCAAACAAATTTTCCTTGAAGTATGCTGTTCTTCTGAAAAATGTTTTGACAACACCCTTTACTCAGAGAGAAATGCATTATAACCAGCATGCACAACATTTTCGGCCTTCCTTCCTTATATAAGGGCTATAATTGTTTTTCACAGAATGAGGGACCTCACTAATTGAACTCCACACTGCTATTATTTTGAACAAGTTATTATTCTGAAAAAGCCTCAATTAATAATTCAGTTACACAGAATCAGTAACATGCATGTCATGACTGTTGGATCTGTTGATTTTCTGTTACTTTGCTACACATTCTAGTAACTTATTTGCCATGTTGAAATATAATTTCTACAAAAAACAGTGATTGATCAGATTAGTGTTGTCAGATTGCTATTATTCTGAACACAACTGTACCTATTTTTAGGAATCTGAATATTAATATGATGACATTCATATACATTACTTGCCATTTTTTAATTCTCAAAATGTTCTTTTTTCTATATTTGCTATTTTAGTTACGATTGTAGTTACACTGTATATGCCTATATGTCCTGCTGACATTAGTCTTGATGATTTACATACCTGACTAGCGGTGCAGTTTGACAAGCAAGTTTTCTTATCCTCCGCAAGATAGAAATTAGTGGGGCAGGCACATGTGTGTGATTTTTGCGGTGACAACAGGCATAAATGACTGCAGTCTCCATTGTTAATTTTACAGGGGTGGTCAGGCACTAAAAAGACAAAGGTTGGACATGTCATATATCTTAATTTTCTCGCATACAGATAGCTGAAGTCTTTATTAACAGGTTTAACCAGAGGAACAATATACAAAGCACATTATGACATGGACAGGTAACTACTCATTACTATTATATGATATAACATAATTGTAACAACTTACCCTGGTGGTCTAGTGGTGCGGCGGGGACGAACGCCGCACCGCTTTCTTCTGTGCTTGCCGGCTCCTTCCTAGGTGTGCACCGGCGTGCACTTCCTTGTTTTATTGCGCATGCGTGCTGGCGTGTTGACGTCAGCGCGCAATGGCACAAAATTTGAATGATATTTAATGGGGTATTTTGGATTTTGTGATTGCCCATGATAGGTTTATTCCTGGTGCCTGTACCTGTGCTTAATTAGCTTCTGTTTGTGCCTGATACCTGTTTTTGACCCTGCCTGACTTTGACTACTCCGAATTTCTGTACACCCGTGCCTGTTATTTGACTACTGATTCTGCCTCATCCTTCTAATTGATTTCCTGGTTTTGACCCTTGCCTGGCTGATGATCCTAGCTATCTGCCTGCCTTGACCCAGCCCGCCTGATTACGCTGTTGCCTTATCCTGTTGTACCGTGACCTTCGGCCTTTAAAGACTCTAACTACAGTCGTGCCCCTTTGCTGGCCAGAACTCCTGCCTTGCACCTCTCGTTTAAGTCCAGGAGGCATCTGAGTAGCTGAGGGCTCCTCCAGAAGCCAAAGGTGGTCACACTACTGGTGAAGCGCGAGCCGAGACCAGGGTCATTTGTTCTGGTATAGGGTGCCGACCGTGGTAGCACAGTACATACAATTTCATTCAGGAATCTATGAACCTAAACATAATGCATACAAATGAGGTTACACCTCATCATTTCTTAAAATGGGAGATCAGAGGTATGGCACTATAACAGATTACAGCTGAAAATAACAGCATTTTTTATATAACAACATATATCTAGTCAACTGTTTGTTGACTACAGTTAGAAAATATTTTTGGTTGAGTAATGCCAAGTAAAGAAACTATATTCACCATCAGGTTGTCTGTATGCATGATAAATTTCAATGTCTGATATAGCATGCCAAGAGTTAATTAGTGATGCCTTGTTCTCTCCAGATGTTTTATGTGCACGGTTAAGTGACTTGGTTTTTCCATCTGTCCAGTAGATGTAGTCTTCAAACAATGTTAGTGCAATCACCCCTTGAACATCTTGATTAGGGACTGTAAAAAGAGATTGTAAGATTAATGTTCTCCATTGAGAGGCTGTCAGCTAAAATATTTAATACTGAATAGACAGACCTATGCAACTGCTGCAAAACCTGTATTAAATAATTGCTGTGACAATCTGTCTGGCTCTGTGGGTTCTTTTTTAATAGTTAAGAGGATCCAAAGATTGAATGTACAATATCAACTTGCTCAGTTACTTCAAGCCCTACCGCTGAGAAGAAAATTGAAAAATTTTAGCTAACTAGAATCTTACCTGCCTCGCTGTTCTAAAAACAAATGACATTCTAAATATTAAATAGCCACTTGGCATTTATATTTTGGACTCATTATCATAATTACAACTGAAATTAAAGTTTTTGTTACATTTTAAAGTGATGATTAGATTGATATACTTGTTTACAAATTCTATTAAAATACTTATTTTAAAACTCAAATGTCTTTGTGATATTAATTAATTCATGCAATTTTTTGATCAAAACAAACCCCATAATAACACTTTATAGTAGTTTTACAGAAGTGAGGTTGCTATGTGAGGCCAATATTAGTAGTAATGCCGCTTCCATTCATATGTATAAATTCAGTAAATGGTAAATAGATGGTAAAATAATGTTATGCACACACATAGATAATAAATCAGTCATAAATATTCTGTTTTATTGAACAAAAATTTTCTTTTTCAGGTAGACCCCAAATATGGAAGTAATTGTGTTCAATGGTTGGCTGCCCATCCAATGTTATATTACAGCCTCATACACTCCTTGGTTAATGTCAGTGATGGGATGTTTACAAAAGCATATGATTTAAAGGAAGAAAAAGAACATCTGGTAAGGCAGTCAGAGAAGATGAGAGGCACAAATCAATACTTACTGTAGGAATTGCCTAGAATAAATAAATGTCAAATGGCTTTCTTTTTGCAGAAGTTCCCTCCAAAAATAAACTTACCTCCATTCATTGTTCTATCTAGCATTTTTCTCTTCTCTATGGAAATGTGCACTGCAGTGAACTTAACTGTCTACTTTTGACTGTCTACTTTTATTCATCATTACTAATTCAATGTATGAAAAAAACTTGATTGTCCAGATGAAATACTATGTGCAATCATGTTTAGAAAATCTACATTGACTTTCATCTTTATGGATATTTAAAGATTTCACATTATCAAGGGTCATAATAGATGTTAAGGACAGGGCCAGTGGGTGAAAGTTGAGTTCACAACATTGCAAAATGCATAAAGTAGGAATATCCAACCCCCTAGCCTACAACAAACTGTTGTTGAGCTAGAATCACCTATTTCAAGAGCCAGTTATGAATATTACCAAAAGCTATGGGTTCACAAAGATGTTTTATGTCCCCCTGGATATAGAATCCAGGGAAATGGCCTCTATTCTCTACCACAGAATTTACTCACTTTATATTTATTCTATGGGATTTTTAGAATTGTATTTATCAATTGAGTTCACTTTTTGATAAATATGCTTTTAAAAATCCCATAGGAATTGTTAATGTTCTGAGTGGGACTTTTTAGAACATAACACTGTTTAGTAGAGAAAGATAATATTTTTAAGACTAGGTTTTTAAGACTAGAAATTAAACCTTACACAATGTTTGTTATTAAGACTTTAGGTTAAACTACAGGTATCTTCTCAAGGAATTATCATTCAGCAGGGTACACTTATCTGATAATGCTATCTGACTTTCATCAAACAATTTAAATTACTTTGCAGTTCAGTTGCTATTCAAAGATACACCAGTAAAACCTATTTAAGTATTTACAGGGAAGCTTAAGCATTACAAAGCATATACATTTAAGAATACAGTATATACCCAAATTAAAAGGCTCAATTAGACATTCTTGTTCTTTAGAAATGACATTATTAACTTAACTGTACTTCTTTACATCTTTACATCTACTTCTTTACATGACACCAAAAAACAGTTTGAAGGATGTGAAGTTATTAGGGCATTTAAAAGGAAATAAAAATTGTAGAGATATTTCTGAAACTAGTGTCATTTAGATAAGAACTTGATGATTATCACATTAAAATGTATGTGTCCTTTGCAGGAGCAGTTACTTCAGTACACTGAACTTAGGTCTATTGAAAAGAAAGATAAAGAACCAGAGTGTAACTCCTTTAAAATGTACTGTTATAGGAAAAAATATAATCTTTCATCTTTCAGCAACCTTCTCCCTAAAACATGCAGTAAAAAATCTTAGTGACTACATGATAGTTTTGTTTTATAGCAACATACAGATTAAGCCACTTTGGATTATGTGTTTGACACAGAATAACTAAATTCAGACTTCACACTTGTCTCATTTAACACAGAAAATTGTGTCACAGCATCCCATCTAATTAAAGTGTTCATCATTGTGACAATGGTGCTTTGGTATGCTAATGAAAAAGGTTAAATGCATTAAATGAGTTAATGATGAGTCATGATGCATTTAACACACAAATCCAAGTGGTTGCATCTGTAAGTTATCCACTTTAGCCAAAATCAAAACATGGTGGCCTATGCTAACATGAAGACAAGAGGCGTCATTTATAAAATGAATTTGCTATTTTCACAATTGTATACTGTTGGTGCAGTCACAAACAAAAAAAGATACATTGACCTGTTTAATCATGTCATGTTCTTAAATGCAACACAAAAATATTTTTAGATTTAAAAATATACATAATTAAGTCTGATCAGTCAAGTGATAAAAACATTGTTATGCAAAAAAAACAGTAGACATACAAATTAAAACCAATGTAAAACCAGCTTCCATTAACCCAGCCAGTGTATAGTCTGTGATCATCAGTTTAGCTGACAAGCCATTTGGAACAGTAGAATTCAATGTATTGTTGGTTCCAAAACATTTCTATGGAAACCAAATTTCATTTTGCAGCTGCCATTAGGTTTTTATTATGTTGTTAGCAGTAGAATATTTCTATCAGTATTATGTAAAACCCATACAATACATAACATTGTGTGTGTCAAGAAATGTAATGCCAAAGTTAAAGCTTGTCTAAGGAACCATGATAAATAACAGACTGCCATGTATCCTGGAAATCTTTGTATCTTTCTCAACCATGACTATATATCAAACCTGTGTGAAATAATTCAACTTTGCTTACACTAATATGTGAAAATATTGGCATGTGTATCCATTAATGATTCTGTGTGATGTTATACTGAACTGGATTCATTTTTGGGAGCAACAGATGCCACGTCAAATAGCCACAGCTGAATGTACAGTTTGGTTCTAAAACAAATGCTCTGGTCAAATCACTTCCACATCTAACTAAGAATAATAAATGGGTGCATGTAACTTATCTGATCATGCACAGGATCTTTTGTGGTGGGGCTCACAAATACTAATTGTATATCTGAATAGGGTGGATAATGTTATAAAAATATGTAGTAATTAGTCTACTGTTCTGCAATATAATTACCCATTGCCTGGTATCTGCTGAAACAATCCTCAAAATTTTAATTTACAGAATAAATTTTACATTACAAGTAATGTGAGTGAAGGCACCAATCAGATTTGTTTTAATTGAGCAACCTTACACAAACATAGTTCTTTAATTAGACAACCTTATAGCAACAAATGCAGAAAAGTCTGCACTAAAAGTTCTGGATGGCCACAACTGAGACATGCAACTGGGCCTTACCTGCCCAAGTGCTTCACAAGCCATTCTGGGGCTAAATACACTTGGCTAAATACCTTAAAAGCATTAGAGTGTTGTTATTTTAAATTATGGTATATGGAGATATTGCCAGACAGCAAAAGCAGCACTAAAATGTTGGATACTGGAGTGCACTTTATTCTCTTCAACAGAATGTATGCAGAATTATATCTATCTGGTCATGTTTATATTTTATTTTGATGTGTAGAAGTATAGGAGAAGGAAGAGGAACTCCAGCAGTATTACTGCAAACAACTTTTTATTCCAGGCAGTGAAATCACGACGTTTCCGGTTCAATACCCTTTATCGAGTTAAGTGTAGAAGTGGGACAATGCTTAACATTGGTGGCAGTATTAGTAACTCCCATGTAAAGTATACTTGTTCAACTCTCTATTTAGTTTTCTTATTTAAGATGACAAGGAAGGTTCTTAAATACTGAATCCCACAAATAGTACAACATTCAAAATCATTTAATTGCATCTTGATATGAACATCAAAAACAATTAAACTCTTAATAATTAATTTTCCAAAAGCATTTAAATCAGTTCCATCTGAATTAACTCATTAGTAATTTATAGAATGCGTATACTACATAAGGCGCAAGGAGAAAAATTCACAGATTATAATGACAATGAATTGCTGTAATTATAAAAATTACTTCTAAATCCGAATTTTTTTTATCCAAATGTTCACTTCCACCCTTAGTAAATCTGCCCCTCTATATTCCTTGGCAACATCAATCTTATTCATTGAAAAAAAAAATCATTCTAAATGTGAATAGAAAGGTATTATTCACATTTGGCCCCTGCTTTATGTAGTATAGTAGAATCTATTAGTATATTATAATTGGAATATATAATGTTACTAGCACTGTAAAAAATAAATCATAATTTGACACATATTGGGACTGCAGTATAAGAAATGCAGAGCACAATCTTATTCCTTCACAGTAATATATTTACCAAACAAACGAAAAAAAAATCAATAAAATAATACCTTGTTACAAATTCCAAACCTACCTCTGTGCCTGTTAAAGCCATTCATGTCTGAAAATTCAATATAGTTTTCATTGGCCCAATAGATTCTTTTGTTGACATAGTCTATTGTTAGAGCCATTGGCCTGGAAATCATTGTTTCTATGACAACACTTTGGTTGGTGCCATCCATACCTACTCGTCCAACGTGGGGATATTCACAGCAGTCAATCCAATATAAATACCTATGTAGAACCAATAAATAGTGTGTTTACATAAGCATTATTACAGACCTACAGAGAGATATGCAAAGCTGAGACTTGTGATGCTTCTTTCATATTTTATGCCATGCCATTAAAATTGCATTAGATTGTTATGGACAACAAAACCTTTTTCATTTTCCAAAAATACTCTTTCACTAAATTAAATTCTGTGCCTGCATTAAAGGAGGCACTAACATAAAAAATTTTATGCTTTACTTTTTACATAAAAACCTTAATATTTTGTTAATAAGGTTTTTATTTGCAATTTATGCTTCCATTTCCTTGCCTTAAGACAGGCAGGCAGGTCAGGACAAGCAAAATTTTTTCTGGCATTCTCTGGCTCATAGCTGGCAGCATTTAGAATGCATAAGCCAGTAGCTACCTAAACCTACTGGTGGTCCTTTACAAATAGCTGGAAAGAAGTGCAAGAGCACTAGGGGGAGGAAGAACACACTTAATAATCCATCAGATAGCCCTTATTGTCCTGGTCTGGTCGCACTTTGCACCTCATACTGAAAAAAAATTATACAGCATAAGGTGCAGATCAGGTTAGTAATGATAAGGCCCTATTGTGGCCTGCAACTTCCAAAACCCCCTAACTTAAGATGTGCAAGTCAGCAGATAGGTAGTTGGTGGGAGGAAGACATTGTATTCATTGTTATAGCACAAGTTTCTGTGACTTGAACAATGCATACACTGCCTTCCTAATAGTAAGTAACTACTTCTGCCTCCTTATTGCTGACATTGAGTACAGTAATCTATTATACATGTCAGTTCAAATCAATATCCATAAAAAACCCTACCTGAATACAGTGCTACTTGTGTTTGGTAGTTCTTTATTCATTAGGTTTGGGGGGCGCAACAGAGACAACCTCCTGTCCCTTAACTTGTGCATTATTATTCTGTAACCTCTCTCATATAAATACAAATGCAATTGTAGAAGCAAACTACACACAGTTTACCAAGTGGAAGGCAGGGTACAAAGTGCAAAAATAAGTGCAATCTGCATTTTTTTTGTACTTTACACTTTGTATCCCGCTCTCTTTGAATTGCTGCAGGTCTCTGAACTACATTTTGGATTGCAGTGGCCCATGGTTGCCCCCATGAATACTGTGCTGCCTGCATTAGTCAGCACTGTATTCATGACTGGCAGACAGGGGAGGTGTGTAGACAGCCCCTTCTCATCCCATACTTGCCCCTAACGTTTTATACCTTGTATCAGAGTGTTTTTTGTTATCCAAAAGTGTGCTCTGCGTGAGCACTAAGTGTTGTGCTCTTATGCTGTCTGTTCTGTGGTCATTGTAATTTATACATTTTGTTGTAAAAAAATTACTGTGGCAAGATATTTACAATACCCTGTTTGTGGATCCAATGATAGATTTCTTGGAAACTTGATCTTTTTGCTGACAAGAATAGTAGGATATAAACCATTAAGTTTTGAGACTTCAATAACCCTTTTCTCTGTATCAAACCAATAAAAGTTTTTTCCAATCCAGTCAACAACTAATGTATTTGGGATAGCAGTGTTATGTACTACCTGTATGGAAATAAAGAAATACAATCACAAGACTTAATTACTGTTAATTTGTTTTATATCACTTTGTATATAAAATCCTTTATAGTACTGATATGCACTGGGAAGTACTACTTGTGATTTAAAAAAATTACCTTTACATCACTTCCATTCACAAACATTCTGTTTACACGGCTGCCATTTGATCTGCTGGAATCAATCCAATAAATTACCTCTTCTCTGTAATCAAAGTCCATAGCTACTACATTGTTCAGTCCCTAAAAACAAAACACAGACATTCTCATAATGTTGTAATACTTCAGATGCTATTATTGTGCTGACGAAACATTCACAATAGATTTGCATTATTTCCCTTAATTAAGGCACTAAAATTGTATCCATTTTTACAATTGCACCAATTTGTCAAAGAAATAAGATAAAACTAATTACACAGAAGTAAAATCTCTTTTTTACTTTACAATTCTATGATTACAGTTAAGTGTAGTTAATGCAAGATATAAGGGGTATGATTGTATTATCTTTACAATAATTGTTATGGTTCTTATTGTGGATCTTATTTAGAATGGTCCCCAACATTTTTACTCAATCTCTCAAATTATCTGTTTTGGGAATGTATATTAGTCCATTGAGTCATACAAATTCATAGAGGAACAAAATAGTAGTGTAGCTGCACTTTTAGAGTAGATTACAAAAATATGATATAGTTAGCTAATATGGTGAAAATAAATAGAATAAATTAGAAACAAAAAATACAATAGTGTCCCAATTATCTTCTCTTTTCTGTACAGGCGTTGGATAGCTTAGGCTTAGAATGCAATTTTAAAGTATCTTTCAAATGTGAGAATGAGAATTAGAGTATCTTTCAAATGTTTGTCTTTTTGATTGCTCTGTTCATACTCTTATGGTCTTCTTTATCAAAATTTTAATTTTTAGGGTTTTTTACTTTAAATACTCCGTATCACTTCCACCTTTAGCATGCACTTCCAAGGATCCTCCGGACTCGGGTGTGATCAAACTAAAAACCTTTATTCCACATTAAAGAACACCTAACGCGTTTCGTGTGTTTGTGTGGCAACACACGAAACTCGTTAGGTGTTTTTTAATGTGGAATAAAGGTTTTTAGTTTGATCACACCCGAGTCCGGAGGATCCTTGGAAGTGCATGCTAAAGGTGGAAGTGATACGGAGTGTTTTTCCCCTGGCTACGGGTTCGGGGGATAGCACCCGGGCCACGGACAAGAAGCGGTGAGTGCTTTAAGTCATTAAGTTTAAGCGGAGGGTTCGGGGCAAGGGCACCCGAACCACAGCGTTTTTCTGGTGAGCGCGTTGTATGAATGGGACGTTGTCCGTATTGAAAGAACAAGACGATTTGCACCAGGAAATTGAAATAGAATTTTAGCTAGGAGCATCTGTATATTTATTGTTTAACTTTTTACTTTAAATAAACTCACAATGTAAGAAAAACTCAGATGTTTGCTTATGAAAAAAATCAGAATATGAACAACGGTGAAAACATCTCAAGCTTTTCAAATAGGCGTGAAATTTTTTTACAAATGCGAAAACCTAAAATAAAAGTATATATGTTTTTAAAAAATAGCTTGAATTTTGGCTAGGACAACTCCCATTGACTTTTACATGAACTTACAAGTTTTTGGATGTCAATATTTTTACATTGTAGTTTTTGTTTTTTTCTTGATGAATATAAGATATTTGAGTTTTTGAAAATATAATTCAAATTTGTTTGAATTTTGTGCAAAAAATGTGGAACTGTGGCATGAATACAAAATATAACCTTGATAAATGACCCCCTTTTATCTTACTTATGTAGGGGCTGTCTAATATGGAAGATGTAAAGCATAATGAATAATACCTAGCCATATTTATATTTCTGTACAATACCATGGATTTATAAATTTACATACATGTATTAGCACAGACCTCAGTTGTAGATTAAAAAGCCAATCTAATCACAAAAGGTTTAGGGTTATAGTGCTAGAGAAATATGATGGATGCCTCCAGCAAAAACTGTATGTGCAATAACTGTCTGTACAATAGCAGACAGCCAGGTATACACATAATGTAGCTGGTAGACAAAGAACTCTGTCTTTGGAACTGAACCCTTTTGTAGCAGGTCTACAGCAGACTATATAACTTTTAACGCAGTCTAGAAGCACAGACCGTTGTTTTTAGACTATATTGGGGCAGATTTATCGAAGGATCAAATTTCAAGGTTACGGGAATTATTTTAGACTCTCATAAACTCGAAATTCTAATATTAAATGACCAACCAACATGTACTAAAAAAATTAAATTTTTTAGCTTTGGGTGTATAGGTTGTATCCAAAAATTCTAATTGAATTCAGTTTGATTGAATTCAATTCAAAGATTTAAAAAAAAAAAAAAAAAAAGTTTATTTTTCAAAGTCCACCAAATGACTCCAAATTGGCTCTAGGAGGTCCCCCATAGGCTAAAACAGCAATTCGGCAGGTTTTAGATGTGGAATAGTCAAATTTTTAAAGAGACAGTACATGATAAATTTCAAAGTTTGAATTGAAAACTCAAATCGAATTTGGACTATTCCCTAGTCAAATAACACTAAAAAAAAATCTAGAAAATGTAATTTAAAAATTAGATTTTTCAATTTGACCCTTGATAAATCTGCCTCTAAGAGTTATGTGTAACCAAGTACAAATATTGGTTCAAGACAAGAGTAAAAAACATCTCATATTTTAATGGAATACACAACAGTTAAACCCTTTGAATCTCAAATTGTCTGACCTGTTTTAGCATTGTATAGTTGAATCCATCGGTGCTCATTTTTCTGATTTCATGATGATCAGCTAGAAGCAAGAAAGGGTCTTCCTCTAAACTCAAACAAAACATTACATTTCACTTTCAGTATATTTTGCAATCTTAGACTTTTACATAGACAATATACTGTATGTAATTTAAATGAACTCAATACCTGACAGAATAATTTAGAAAATAGACAAACTCTGTTTTTTATACTTTCTCATTTTCCAAGTTTTTCATTACAAAAGTAAGGGTAAAAGAAGAAAGACAGCTTCTAAGATGTTTAGTAGACTTCACCCACATGAGATACTGTAGATGCCTACCATACCTTGTCACATGAACTCTCTTATTTCTCTTACTAATATTTTCCAAACATAAATCTAAAAGGGGTGAGAGAAAGGGACATTATTGCCTAGTTCAGAAAGTTAGACATATCCTAATCTACTAATAGAAATCCAAGAAGGTCCGCAATCTCAGGTCTTTTTAATATAGGTAAAAATATTTATTGCAGAGCTTACAAACTGACGTTTCGACCTCTTCTGAGGCCTTTCTCAAAGTGCTTTTGTTACAAATCTACTAATAAATACCTCTTTGTACGGCAGCAGATAGTATGTCTTCCAATACTTGATCTGACTTCTGGTCTTTTCGTTAGACTCTGCCTGCCATAACCTCCAGTCTTCTAAAGTCTAACTATAAGATAATACTGTTCCTTGCAACTTCTGCATGCTATTCAATGCTGTTTGCCAGCATTTAGGCTCCAGTCCAGTTACAACTGACCAGCTTATTCAGGTAGTCTCTGCACTTGAGACCTTTTAATCCTCAAGTTCATATTTAATAATATTTGACTGATTCCACAAAAAACTTGACCCATAGAGTGTATAGTATAGTAAAGCTATGTTATAAATTGCAGCATATATGATATTGGAATTCATGTTAAAATTCCATTTCATGCTAATATTTATGCACTGTTGTTCGGCCACTGAAATCTAGAGTTATATAAAGGTGCCCAGACTCAGAATCATTATATTTAAATTTTCTGCAAATAATTCTTAATTCATTACCACATCGGTGTGATACCTGAAAGAGATTTGCAGCCATTTGCATATTCAGGGTGAATTTGGTATCCATCTGCACAGATGCACTTGTAGGTTCCATAGGTATTGATGCATTGCTGGCTACAGGGGAAGCCAGATAGACATTCATCAATGTCTACACATGTTTTCCCATCATTTTTCAAATGAAATCCAGGCCAACACTTGCACTGCAGGAGGAAGAACAGAATATGATTTAATCCTGTCTGAGCTATTGCTGGTGATAGTTCCCTATAAATAAACAAGTAGCAATCAAATGTAAATACATTCCTCAACAGTAAATGGGAAACAGTGGCGTGCAATGATGCTATCCAGTAAAATAAAATGTCATTTTATTCTTTACCATGAATAATCTATAGCTCTCTAGAGCAGTCATTTTATTTAGAAATGTGCATGCATCTATATGCATACGGTATATTCGTGTATATATATATATATATATATATATATATATATATATATATATACTGTATATAATAGATGCAAGTTAGAAAGCGCACTCCTGGGATTTTGCAAAGTATCAAAAGATCTTTATTCCATGTCAGAATCAACGTTTCGGCTCGTCTCTAGAGCCTTCGTCAAAACAAGGTTAATATGAATATATAAGTTGTTAGTTGATTGGCACTTGTAATAGACAAATCTGAATACTATGCTGAAGATGCTGTTTCTATTCTTTATCATACAAAATTGTAAACATTCTGAAAGATATGTTATTACTTAATTTTTTTTCGATAAATCATTTTTGAAAAAAACAAATCGTTCGAAATGTTCGATTCGAACGATTTTATCGATCGATCGAATAGATCTATTTGATTGTTCGACCATTCGAATTGCAGTAAAATCCTTCAAATTCGATATTAGAAGGATTTTTATTCCCATAAAATTCCCATGGTCAAATTCGAGGGTTTTTTAACCCTCAAATTCGACCCTTAGTAAATCTGCACCTAAGAGTTTTGTAGAACTCTAAAAACACCTTTACACTTGTGGAAATAAAATCTACAAGCTTGCTATAAAAAGTATAGATTAAATAGCTTAGTATAGTATAAATATTTTTCACTCTAGGCATCTAATGGTATTACAAACACCCAATGAAATTAACCTATTTTAACCTTTACTAGCCAAATGAAGTGCATGGTGCTTTACAAAACTGACTTTTCCACAAAGGTGCAGTTGTAGTTACCATGACAACCTTTAACAGTCACAACAATGCATGATTCCCTCTCCTTGAAAACAATATATTAGGAATACATACAATAGAAATAGCTCCTATTATAAATGTCCACACAAAACACATAAATAAAAAAGGAACATAAAAACTGACTTCTTAAATACCATTTTGACCTTTCTAGGAAGCATGCATTTTTCTTTGACATATTGGATACATACTGCAGCCTGTAAACCCTGCTTACTTCACTAGATCCCTATGTATCACTGAATGTCTTCTTTCTTTGGTTAGTGATTTATGATCAGTAACAGACAATGGAGCATATAAACATAGGCTTTAGCAGACATTTTTTTAAGCTATTTTCAAAACATGTTTTAAATGAAAGCATAAAACCTGGTATTGTTTTGTATCCTTTGTGTTTGGCTAGAAGAAAAATTAAAGTAATACTAACACTATCCTATCAATAATATATATTTTTGGCCAAATACCCACAGCACAGTTTTGACTCTCCATTGTTAAGAACTGTATTGGCTTCCAATCATTCAGGAAGCATGGACTTATGATAACACCATGCTCCTGTATGCTGGAAGGCAGTATGTACTGCAGAAATATAAAGCAATAAAAAGAATTGCTTATCCTCTATAAACCCTTTAAAAGGAAGATGTGATGATTTATTTAGTAATGAGCTCACATAATCATTAAGCAATATTGGCTGTATCAAGGCCATTGCATTGGACTGGTTAACATTTATGTGGAAGACATTCTCTGTATGGCAGATCTTTGCATGGGAACCCTGGCAGGTGACTTGAAACCTGTTGGTTCTGGGTTAACAAACTAATGCAAATATTTCATATTTAATTAATCAAAAATAAACTACTAGTTAGCAATGTGAGTGTGCTGTTTTCCCTCTGTTTTCCATAGTGGTTGAACCACAAATTCTTTGCAAAGCACCCATCCATCAATCCACCACATAACAATGGAACATACGAAGGAGGGGTTACATAAACCTGTGATCTAAGGGAGGTGGTTCATCCAAGCACATAGAATATCTTGGTTTCCTTCAATCTGTGAAATAAAATAGTGTTTATGTTCTTTATGGAGGGTTCTCCATTTATGGAGGCATATTATGAAATTATGACAATCCAAGGTAAGAGCTCACGACAGAAAGAACAATGTAATATGTTAGATATGGCTAGTGTGAAAATATGGTGGCTCTGAAGGGAATATAATGGATGCACAAGAGTGTATGGGGCAACAGGAAAAGAGATGTAAAGCCTTTAAAAATTCATGACAAATATTTTGGAGTAGGTTCCAATATGTTAATTACTGACACAGATCTGAAAAAAGGTAAAACTTAATGACTGAAAAAGGTATTGCAACACAATGCAGACTTACTAATACACTACTATGCTTATATATGACGCTATGCTAGGTATGGCTAGAAATGTAAGCAAGATGGTGGGATGGGACTTCACTATGTTTTCTTGGGTCAGGGTGTTTTTTTTTCCTAAAAGGAGCACCCGTTCACATGAAAAAAACAGTGACTGAATTCAGTAGGGGGTGCCTAACATATTGGAATCTCTAGCAAAGTCATCTTTTCTTCTTTTGAAGAGTCTGCATTAGAATAAAATGGCCAACAGCATCAAAAGTGCATAATTAATCTAAATCATATAGATATTTATGTTAGGATAATTTCTTCTAACTTAATTTTTTAAAAATAAGAACAGAAAAGAAGAAACCCTTTACATGGAATTCACTTAGAAAGCACTTTCAAAAAGAAGATTAAACGCAATTTGTCTGAGTATTTGGATTCATTATATCAGTTTTACAACTTGCTTTCAGCTAAAGCTATTTGATGCAGTGGGATAATGCAGAGGTGGACGGTAATAGACTCTGATCTCAATACATGGAAAAACGTTATACCTGAATTTAAGGCTACCTGAATAAACAAGCATGGACTGTATAAACAACTTAAAAGTAGTTCCATGTTGTACTTTCACTAATTATTATTGTAACAACCCCTGCCAATTAGTGCTACATTTAAAAAATGTCATTATCAGGCAAAACACTATTTAGAAACAGAAAATAAAGGCCTTTGAATGTAAGAAAGTTTTTTTTTAGGTAAAAAAGTAAGCCTTTGGGGCATGGCCTGCAGCCGAGCATGGTGGACACGTGAAAGAATATCTCCTGACCAGACTGATCTAGAACAGTGGTAATCCCTCTTCCAGAATATGGGCAAACACAACAAACCCAAAGAAAGCACAACTGAACACACCAAGAATACAAAGACGAGCGAGGTGCAGCACTCATTGAAGCAGTTTTTTACCTCAGCAGATCTGGAAGCTGCGTCGCACAAATCCAAAATGGCAGCGAGACGCAGCCCAGCCGATGACTCGGACAATGAATCAGTGAGTGGTGATACTACTACTCTTACATATCTAAAATCACTACTGACCAAGCAAGACTTTGAAAACCTAGTGACACAAATTAAAAAGACTGTATGGGAAGAAGTCACAGAACTTAAGCTTGAAATGACCACCTTACACTCTCATATGGCAGACGTAGAAACACGCCAAGATACAGCAGACACACACTCCCTAATACACTCAAATACCGCTCAAAACAAAATGATTTACTCTCTTCAAAAATGGTTAGAAGATTTGGATAACAGAGGGAGATGCTGTAATTTCCATAAAAAGTAGATGTAATGAGCCTCCAAGATACAGCGGTGAAAATTTTCAATCAGATACTGGAAAAACCGAATACGCATAAAATTGACTTGAAACAGATCCACAGAGCACTGCGACCTAAAGGATTAGCACGAACCTTAGTGGCAGTTTTTAAGCACCTAGGCTAGCAGTTCTTTATTCGGAGTGCCGGATCCAAAATTCAAGTTAGCATTAGGTTGTAAGCTGCACCTTCTGCGATTCTATACCATGGATGTCTGAACAAGCTACAAGTTACTTGGTAAATCGGGATGGGAGGAACAGGTCTTAGGCACTCAATTCTCTGCACTCTAAAATGCAACACATTGGTACTGGCATGAGAAATACAGTCAACGGACTCTGTTAAGGGAGATGGACTGTAAACCTAATTCAAGTTCACTCTGGAGTGTTTATTTTTATTATTATTATAATTTTAAGAATTATTTGTGAAATGGGTGTTAGAATTAAGTGACTAAAATTATATATGTCCTCAAGAGAGTACCTATTAATTGAAAGGTATGGTGGGGCAGATATTCTTTTTATAGAACAGGAGAATCCAGGAGATATGGATTACTTTAGGTTTAATTGTTTTATTATTAATAGCTAACAAATAGTTAAAGCGCTGAATGATATTGACATTCTTCTTTGATTAGTAAAAATATATTTTTTTGCAAATTCATGTTAGAGCTCAGCTCTAGTACCAAATAGTATTGTTAAGCCCCACAAAATAAGTAAATCATTAGCTAAGAATTACTGAAATGCAAGTAAAAAAATTGTTGATAAAAACCTTTTCTAAATCTAAATCTGTATATGACTACTGTTACACCTCAGTTAAAAAAAGTTAATAAACCAGGTATATTATACTACACAATATTATGAGTCATATGCTCTAACAGAATATGCCTTTTATATGGATCAAATCCTAAAAATGATTAGGCTATTTGACTAAAAAGACTTATTTTTTAAATAGTGGATGCTGACACCTGAACAAAATTGAGACAATGCCTTTGGAAAGGCAAGAACTCTAACCTTCTGAAAAAGATAAAGCTGCTGAGACTTTGAATGATTTGTTTCAGGTTATCATCATTTTGATTTTTTCCCCACTAGGTTATTCAGTGAATCAGCACTTCACAACATGAAGTAACCTTTAAAATGTTGATTCAATCTATTGGGACATGGGAAAAAGAGAAAGAAGCTACATTTGCAATAGATGATTCTAGGAATTTATTAAATCCTTTATTAACGAAGGGACAGCACAGGAAATACAAAATACTGTATGCTGGTGAGTTGTATTTAAAACACAAAATAAAAAGAATCCTTACATAGTTGTATTAGAAGCATTTCAATGACCAATGCAACGTAAAGACACATTTTTATTTGTGACCATGGGTACATGTTTTATGTTTATTGATATGGGAATGTTTACAAAGAATCATGATCACACTGGCCAACACAGCCAGCATCTTTCATGTACAGTATATAACTGTAGAGGAAAGCAATAATGGATAAGGTGTATCATGCAAATATAATTTCAGTGAGTATATAGATATTAAACCCACTCCTTTAAAAAGATGCTTGTTAAAATAATATTACTGAAACTGACAAATCAGCTCTGACCCACAATATCCTGAGGTTTGATTTTATTTTGATGCTCAGGCTGACTCTTTGTAAAAGTTGTGATATTTTTCTCCTGGTGCTCATTTATTAGTATGATTTCCAGTGACCCAATATAAATTTAAAATCAATATTAACTATTCTTAATTTTATGTTTGCAGAATATATTAAGTGGCAAATTTATTAAAGGGGTTGTTCACCTTTGAGTTAACTTTTATTATAATGTAGAGAGTGATATTCTGAGACAATATTCAATTGGTTTTCCTTTTTTATTGTTTGTGGTTTTATAGTTATTTAGCTTTTTATTCTGCAGCTCTCTAGTTTGCAGTGTCAGCTATTTAGTTTCTAGGGTAACCCTGTATTGATTTGAATAAGAGACTGGAATATGAATAGGAGAGAGACTGAATTTAATGATAAGTAATAAAAAGTGGCAATAACAATACATTTGTAGCCTTACATCTGTTTTTAGATGGTGTCAGTGATCCCCATTTGAAAGACTATGAAAAATAAATAATGAAGACCAATGCAAAAGTTTCTTAGATTGGGCCCTTCTACAATATATTAAAAGTTAACTTGAGGTTGAAAAACACCTTTAAAAATTAAAAATTAAAATTTTAATTTTCAAAATTTTTTTATGGTTAAAACTGTTCTCAACCTGGGGGTCGTGACCCCTTTGGGGGGGGACCCTTTCACAGGAGTCACTTAAGGGGTTCCAGGAGCAAGTTCATCTCTCTCCCCACTATGCCCGGGGCAAAGGTTGTAGGTCTCCGGGTGTTGGTGCTGGGAGTTGTAGTTCAGTAACCTGTGTAGGGAAGCCAGTTGCACTACAACTTTCTATATCCCCTTAGTAGGGACTACCATACAGCTCTCCCTGCCTGTTTAAAGCAGGCAATCATATTTGTAAAATTAATATGGTAATTAGAAGTGTTTGCTACACTATGCAAGTAAAACAAACCTTTATGCAGCCACACTGTCTCCTGTACTTTCCTATAACACAGAACACTCAAACAGCCACCTAGACCAGTCTCAAGGGTCATGAGCTCTTCAGAGTACAGCCCCCAGTCCTCAAGGGCACATACAATAAATTTCAAAAAAAGGTTTTACTCCAAAGACATCTAATTCAAATATTAAAAATTTCAATGTTTATTCATTATGTAAAAAAAATGCATACAGACCCATAGATGCTCTGCCTTACGCGTTTCGTACCCCCGGTACTTAGTCATAGGCTCTCATAGGAAAGAAATTTAGTTTTCTTCCTCCTTTTGTCTCAGACACTGTTTAAGAGACTCTGTCAGTACAAAATTTTCTCTGGCTTTACTTAAAGAATCTTCATCTCTGCCGTTCTTCTATCAAGAATTCTCAGATGTTTTTGATGAAAGTGGCGTTGACACTCTTCACCGACATATGATTGTCCCATTGAGCTTCTTCTCCCGGAGTTATTCCAAAATCTCCGCTCTGCTGTGATCTTTTCGAAATTAGATTTGAGAGGGGCTTACAGCCTAATTCGTATTAGAAAGGGGGACAAGTGGAAGACCGAGATATGGTCATTTCGAATACCTGGTAATGCCTTTTGGCAATCCCGCTACTTTTTAACATTTCCTAAATTAAATTTTTAGGGATTATCTTGACATTTTTGTTATTGTTTATTTGGATGACATACTCATTTTTTCTGAATCCCTTGCCGAACATCGTATTCACATGAAGAAAGTTTTGTCTCGTTTATGTTCTCACAAACATTTTGCAAAATAGGAGAAATTTGAATTTGAAAAGGAGGAAATCAAATTTTTGGGATTTCGAATTTCTAGTGGGGGAATTTTGATGGACTCAAATAAGGTTGAAGTCATTATGAATCGGCCTGTTCCCTCCAATCGTAAGGCTGACCAACAATTTCTGGGGTTTGCTAACTTTTACCAGAAATTCATTACATTTTTTTCTGCAGTTATTTGTCCTATCACAGACTTAACATCTGTTAACAAAGAGTTTGAGCGGTCCTCGGAAGCTCAGATTGCTTTTGATCATTTGAAAAGTCTCTTCATATCCGCATCCATTCTTCGACATCCAGACCCATCTTTGCCTTTTGTTCTGGAGGTTGATGAGTCTGATTGCACTGGTGGAGCAGCTTTATCTCAAAGACTATGCCTCAAGGAAGATCTACATCCAGTAGCTTATAAGATACAGATAAGGAATTATTTGCAATTAAGTTGGTGCTTGAAGAGTAGAGGCACTTTCTCGAAGTAGCTCTCCATCCTATAATGATATTTTCAGATCACAAATACCTGGAATAATTACGTTCTGCTAAGAGACTCAACCCTAGACATGCTCGCTGGGATCTTTTCTTTTCTCGGTTTGACTTCTTAAATTCCTACCGCCCTGGGTCTAAGAATGGTAAGGCTGATGCCTTATCTCGTTTATTCTCCATTGAGTCAGCTTATTCTTCTTCTGAAGACACCATTCTTTTTCCTAAGAACTTCTTGCTTCTCCAGACGGATTTTGTTTTTCAGCTTAAATCTTGTAAGGATAAAGTTATTGCTGAACTTCCTCTGAAGATCGCATTTCATTGTAAGGAGGGTCTCGTCTTGACAGAAGGAAAGATTTGTGTTCCCAAAGTGAGGCCTTGAGATTTGTACATGATTCTCTTTTAGATGGCCATTTGGGAATTTCAAAGACTCTACGTTTAGCTCAGAGACTCTTCTACTGGCAGGGGATTTCCAGGGATTGTAAAGCATATGTTTTATCCTGTGAAGTTTGTGCATAAGCTAAAGACTCTTGTTCTAGTCCTTTGAGGTTGCTTCATCCATTGCCCATTCCCAGTGGCCCTTGGTGTTCTATTTCTCAGGTGTTTATTGTGGAACTTCTGAGTTTGTCTGGCTGTAATACTATTCTGGTAGTGGTGGACAGACCAAGATGGCTCACTTCATTGTGCTTCCTTGTCTTCCTTCTGCTGCACAAACTGCAGATGTTTTCATTAAGGAAGTTGTTAGGCTACATGGTCTTCCCCAGGAGATCATTTCTGATCAAGGTACCCAGTTCACTTCTAATTTTTGGAGAACTCTTTGTGCCGGTCTGAAGATCAAGACTTCTTTTTCTTCAGCTTTTCATCCACAATCCAATGGTTAGACAGAGCACACCAATCAAACCTAGGATCAGTATTTGAGATGTTTCTCCACTTTTCTTCAATATAATTGGGTTTCATTACTTCCTCTGGATGAGGTTTTGTACAATAATTCTCATCAAACTCCGTTCTGTGCTAATTTTGGTTTTCACCCATCTATGCTTCCTGATCTTCCTTCTGATTTGCTCTTGCCTTCTGTCGAAGACCGGCTGACGTTTCTAAAGGACAATATCCCGATCCTTCAACAGTCCATGTCCAAAGCTCAACAGAATTTCAAGTTCTATGCTGATAAACATCACAGGCCTGATCCTGAATTTAAAGTTGTTGTTTGGCTTTCTACTCGACATCTTAGACTACAATGTCCTTCGAAGAAGTTGGGGTCTAACTTTTTGGGTCCTTTTCCTGTGATTCAAAAGATAAAATCAAGTTCAAATTGCCATCTTCTTTCAAGATTCATCCAGTATTTCATTCTGCCTTGTTAAGCCTGTCCATCATAATCCATTTCCTGGGTGAAAGACTTGTCCTCCTTATCCTATTATGGTTAAAGGGGAACAGTATTTTGAGGTTGAAGATATTTTGAATTCTCGCATCAGACAGAGATCGCACCAGTATTTGATTCACTGGAATAGCTATGGTCCGGAAGAAGATTCCTGGGAACCTGCCTCTCACATTCACACTCCTAGGATTGTTCAGCATTTCCATTCCAGTCATCCGGAGAAACCAGCCGTGGTTGACGTCCAGAGGCCATCCATGAGAAGGGGGCAATGTCACTCTACTTACCTGGGTCCACGTGTATCTGTGCGTTGCAGGCGTCGGGAGGTGCGCTCCTCTCTGCTCCCTGCGGACGCGCGCGTCTTGTCGCCCGAGAGTGTGTGCGTCGTTTTGGAGATGTTTGTAGCTGTCAAACTTGAATCGGGTTTGGCATATTCAGTTTGTTTAATAAATTACCCCCAACTGAATTTCAAGTAAAATAAAATTTATGAGAGTTAAAAAAAATCACATGAATTTCGAAATTCGAGCGTTGATAAATGTGCCTCTGAAGGAAAAAATTTTATAGGTGAAAACTGTCATAATTGATTAGCAATTTATTTAAATCTGCATAGAGTTTTTTTCTAAAAAATAAAAATGTGATTTTTTGAGATTAATCATATGCTAGCCATTTAAGAGCTCAAATTCATTTATTGGCTACCTAAACCCTGCCGAATTGCTGTGAGTCAATAGGAGAGGTCCAGGGATTTTTTTAATTGAATTTTACTCAAATTTTAATTGAGTTTTTGGGTAGATTTTATTGATCCGTGTTTTAAAAATGTCAAATTTGACTAGGGAGTTATTCAAATTTGATTCAAGTTTTAAAAAAAATTGTATTAGATTTTTGAGATTTATCATAATCTGGCCCTTTAAGAACTTGAATTCAACTATTTAGTTCGACCCATGATAAATGTGCCTCCCAGTGTATATAAAAGTAACTAACTCTATTTATCTAAAATTTAGTTATGCAACTCTGTGGATGTCTAGGCATTTATCATGTAACATAAAAGCAGAAATGCACAAAGGCATGATTGTGTGTATGCATGTGTGTGAAATGGTGGTGAACACTGTCCACAATTATGTAATACAGAATTGATCATGATCCCTTGACCTACCTCCTGGACAATGCTATCACTCAAGTTTCCTGCATTCAATAAGGTTGTAACCTGTATACTTTTACAGGGCAAAGGCTATGAATTACTATGGTTCTCCTAGAGAGAACAACTAGGTACAGTATATTAAAACCTGTATTAGCATGGCACCGAGAGTGTTTATAACTTCCCCCATTCCGCAACTTCTCCTTTTAGTTTTTTCACTAAAACTTCATCTTGTATTCCCAAATTAAGACAATCTCCTATATCCAGAAAACACTTCCCTCCTGGGCTTGCTTTATACATTTTAATGTTTCATCCAAATAATCTTTTTCTTAACTGTGACATTATTAAAAATAAATAAATAAATAAATAAATGAGATAGAGAAAAGTATCCATATTCCTTACTAGAGAATAAATGCATATTCATAAAACATGCATAGAATATGAACAGAGGAGCACCAGTAAGACAGAAATCATACAATGCGTTTTAGCTATACAGTAGGAGGCAAATTTACTATTATTCCCCCAAAAAAATTAGTTTCTACTCGATATTCAATTAGCATTCGATTTTTGAATGTTAATCGAATAGTTCTAGGCTACCTTTTATCCGATATTCTATCATTCGACGATCGAATACAAATTTATTCGATCAGTCAAATAAATCATTCGATCATTCGGATGATTCGTACAATTTGAACGATTGAAGACTTCGATCGTACGAATCCTATTCGATCAGGGCTTAGCCTCCGAAGCCTATGGGATTGCTCCCATAGGCTTCTATTGCAATTCGGTAGGTCCAATCTGCCGAAGTAGGCAATCAAATAAACTTTAAAATTAAAATATTTCGCTGGTTGAATGATCGAATGATCGAATATTCGACTCTATTCGAATGTATTTGATCGTTCGACCATTCGCTATTCGATGATCGAATATGCCAAAATTTGCATATTCGACCAAATGAATAAATCCTACGTTCAAAATTTGATCGAATTTGTTCGAACTTCGAATCCTTGAAGTGAATTTACTAAATTGGCCCCTAAGAGTATATATATATATATATATATATATATATATATATATATATATATAAACTGGAACGAAGTCTCACACTCACAGGACTTAAAAAATGCAAAAAACTATTTTTTAAACTCACAAACTAAACTGACGTTTCGGTCAGCATTCTGACCTTTTTCAAAGTATATATATATATATATATACTGTATATATATATATATAGTAATAGTAGTATACTTTATGGGACATAACTTAAAATGGATAAAAAAAGCTGCATAATTTTATAAAACAAAGAAAATATCCCATTTAATAATCTTTAATCATTAACTATGCTACACAGTGGTTACAGGAATCAAACAAGCAATCCTCTTCTATCATTAATGTAATTGCAAAGGTCTAGAATATAGCAGCATCAATGCAAAATATCTATTAATCAGTGATTAATGTTACACTGTATCTGCACGAGTACAGTACAAGAAGCATTGAAAAGGACAATATCTCCATGGAAAGCAAATTAATTTCATGAATTATTCATCTATATATGTTCCTCAAACAACATCTTATAAATATTGACTGCTAACCTTGTATCCAACTGGGAGATCTTGACAGTCTTGGGAACAACCACTGACTCTTTTACTTAAGCATTCATTAATGTGGCATCCTCTCTCATCAGATCCATCTTCACAGTCATCTCTTGTGTCACACAGTGCTCCCATGGGAACACATTTGCCATTGTTGCACATAAAAGATGAACTGTTGCATGACTGTTCTAAAAAAACATCATCATGATCATCATTATAATTATCAATGTGATTATTATTATTATTAATAATAATAATAATACTAATAATAATATGTTTTGTAGAGCACAGTTTTTACATTGAGGGGCACATTTATTAACATTTTTATGTGCAGTGATTTACTCCAGACACAAACATTTCAAACTCAAACATTAACAAATATGCCCCTTAGTAACATAAATATAAATTGGCACAATTCAGTGAATATAAAACTTTGTTTTCCCTGGTTCTAGGTAAAGTGAAGAAATACTTTAACAAGTCATTGTTGGATTTCCTCATTTTTTAAGCATAAAAGAAAATTAGTTTACAATCTGCAAATGGGGTTGGTGAGGAAAAAATACATAATATGTAGCATTTTCTCCAAGTAAACAATTAAAATGTACTGTTATTACTACTACCACTACTTACAATAATAATAATCATGATAACAATAATAATAATTATTATTATTATAATAACATCAGTACACTGAAAGGTATTTTCCAAACAGTATGAACTAATGTTGATCCTGCAAAATAAGTGTAAATAATGATGGTTTAAACCTGTATTTCGACAATTTTTGTTTAATGGAGCTTCATCTGAGTGATCCAAACAATCAAAGTCTCCATCACATTGCCAATGGAAATTCAACAAGCACCTCCCATCTGCACAGCTAAATTCCTCTGGGCCACACTGGCGGTAGCCTGAAAAAAATAAAGTGAAATGAGCTATTATCAAAACTAATTCTATATCTGTATATATGTACATATTTTACTATTGATATCATCTACAGATGCAGTCACTTGGATCTGTGTGTTAAATGCGTCGTGCGTCAGGGTTAATTGAATAAACTGTGTTATCTAAAGTCATCTTAACTCATTTAATGCATTTAACCTTTTCATTAGCATACCAAAGCACCATTGTTTTCAATGGTGAACTCTTTAATTGGATGGGATGCTGTGACACAATATTCTGTGTTAAGTGGGAAAAATGGGATGTCTGAGTTAAGTTATTCTGTGTCAAACACACAATCCAAAGTGGCTTCATCTGTAAGATGTATATAATTATTTACTATTACTTATTTAAATACTACTGTGCTGTTATCCTGTGATAAAGTTTTAAAAAGGCAAAAACAGATGAAGCCACTTTGGATTGTGTGTTTGACACAGAATAACTAAACCCAGATATCTAATTTATCCCACAAAATATTGAGTCACAGCATCCCATCCAATTAAAGAGGTCATTATTGAAAACAATGGTGCTTTGGTATGCTAATGAAAAGATTAAATGCATTAAATGAGTTAAGACGACTTTAGATAACACAGTTTCTTCAATTAATCCTGAGTCACAACACATTTAACTCAAAAATACAAGTGGCTGCATCTGTACAGTTACCTATAATATTCAAAACCATCTACTTTCATTTGTCCTTATTACCTCATTAGTCCAGAACTGTAATTCTATGTTTTTCCCCTCTTCAAAATCATTTTTTTTTAATTTACTTAACCATAATTATAATCCCTTAAACAGATTTATATTTTTTAATTAACAGAGCCTTAAAAAAGTATTACATAAAGATCAAACAAAATAACATGTTTAAGATAAGGGTAAATTGCACAGCTTTGAAAAAATAAATGAACAATAATTTGAATAATTAAGTCTAAGCCTATCTAAACATTTACAGATTTCACTGCAGGAGCCTGAATGCTCATGGTGTGAATGTGTTTTTGCTTGTGTGCAATGTTAATGTATGTTTGAGTGGAAGGTTGGATGGGGGAATGATCAATCTATACAGTAGTAAGAGTTAATGGGAATGCCTTTGGATGATCAAACTGTGCAGATCCACTGTATTGGACAAATGGTTGGAAAAATGAGAGATCATCAAGAGCCAGTTGAGTTCAGTGGTTGGTATTGTTTGCTATTCTACTGTGGCCAGTTAACTTTGGTGGCAAAAGTATGGTTTCAGGAAATATGAAAGAGACAGAAGATCATTCAGTTGAAAATTGTAAAATATGAAAAATTATATGACAAAAGTTAATCTCATAGTAGGAAATGATCTTATGTACAAGGCCAAATTTGCCCAAGGACAAAAGAATTATCTAATACAATGGTCCAGTAAAAGCCCTAACCTCAATCAAGTACAATCAGAAAGCACAATTAGAACCAGAACTGTGTGCAAACAGGCACATACTCCAAGAAACAACTTAATCAGCCAAGTTGAAACTGATGTTTTCCCCTACAAAAGCCCATTAAATATAAATTTAGGAACCCCTAGGGTTAAATGTGTCCTTATGGCTTTAATTCCATATTTCTTTTCCCTAGTTAGCTCATGTATCTGTCAGGGGGGGCAAGGAGGAAGCTTTAGGGTTAAAGTCCAAGTTCAAGGTACAGGCAAGGTTTCAGAAACAATCATAGTCAAAATCCAAAGTCAAAGGTCAAAGGAGAAGGACACACCCAGTGGAGGGTATATTTAGGAATATTTTGCTGAAGAAAATGTAAGTACTACTTGACTACCTTGCCTGATGGCAGTCACTGTTCTCTGCTATGTCATGTGACCTGTTTCAACTGCTGTGTGGCATTGTCACATTGTGTATGCCTTGTACCTCTGTAAGTAAACCCTGGACTCATTTGTCTTGTACAAATAAATTGTTATTCATGTGGTTCATCACAAAAATATCCAGGTGCCCATTATTTCTATGTGGTAATATTTCTATGTGGCCCCACCTGGGAAATCTTCCATGTAATGAAGGCCCTACCTGAAGTGTTTTGAGTTGCACATAACCCATGCTCTAACAACTAACTGTATATTATCCCTTTTTTGGTCTGCCTAAGCATTACATAAGACTGGTGTATCTCTGCAACTAGTTGCATTATTTGTAGATAAAAAAAATTGGGAGAAAAAAATGATCTTATGAGTTACCTTATGAAGATTCAATAGAAATCTATAGGGAAATAAAAGCCTGCTCCATCTGCATATACACAATTGTACAGGATCATATACAAACATGACTTACCGCATTCTAAAGATTCATCAGAGCCATCACCACAATCATCATCAAGATCACACAAAAATTGTTTTGGAATGCAGACCTTGTTGTTGCACATAAAGGCATTTTCATCACAAGTAGTTACAGGGACTGGAAATGTATAAGAATAAAAATAAAGCACAAATCATATTTATATTTTGACTTTTGGAAAGTGTGAAACCAGCTGAAAACGTTTAAATAGATTAAAGATCCTCTGTCAATTTGTAAAACATGACTGAATGTGTTTTTCATACCCAGGTCTATTAAAAGATCATGTGATATGGAGCCTTCTTAGACTCATATAAAAACACTCATAACAACATAAATATAATAAAACATAACATTATGGGGCCGATTTACAAAATTCACGTGAATTCAAACGTAGGATTTATTCGTTTCGTCAAATATGTGAATTTTGGCATATTTGATCATCGAATAGGGAATGGTCGAACGATCAAATAAATTCGAATATTCGATCATTTGATCATTCGACTAGCGAAGGATTTTTTTTTTTTAAGTTTATTCGATTGCCTACTTCGGCAGATTGGACCTACCGAATTGCAATAGAAACCTATGGGAGCACTCCCATAGGCTTCTGAGGCTAAGTCCTGATCGAATAGGATTCGTACGATCGAAGTCTTCGATCGTTCGAATCATACGAATCATTCGAATGATCGAATGATGTCGAATGATCAAATAAAAGGTAGCCTAGAACTATTCGATTAACATTCAAAAATTGAATGCTAATCGAATATCGAGTAGAAACTGATTTTTTTTGGGGGGAATAATAGTAAATTTGCCCCTATCTCACACAAGATATTATGGTTTTGAAAATATAGATTTCACTTTGTTTGGATTGAATGTCATTCTTGCTCAAACAAAATTTGACCCCAGAAAATTTTGATTCATGCACTGTTGTCCACCATATTGATCATAACAGAGATTTATCACCCCTTTTTAGAAGCATGTGTATTTACTTTGGGTTAATATGCATTATACAGTGGGCTAGTGATGGGCGAATCTCCCGCAATTCGTTCGCCGAAAAATTCGCGAATTTCTTGAGAAATTCGCGAATCGGCGGAAAATTCGCGAAACGAGTCGCGGGACGCTTTTGAATTTATTCGGCAGCGGCGAATCGCGGGAATTGGCCGCGAATTCGGCCCTGGCGAAAAAATTTGCCAATCACTACAGTGGGCAGCTTTGGGATTTGAACCTAAGTCATTATGATTAATTTTTTTACCTTTACATATGAATCCATGTACTGTATTTAGCGTGATTGAACCAGTGCCCATTGCATTTTTATGTTTTCTCCTAAAAACAGCTTTATACTATTTGCATGTTGTCATCCTTTAATCCATTAATTTTATTTAAATACAGGAACAATGCTCATTTACTTTTTTCTATCTAGGGAATAGGAGATTGTAGTCTCTGTCTTCAAATGTTAAACATGTTCATTCAGACAAATAGAGTGGAGTTTAGTGCTCATTTTCCTTTAATCCTTCCCACCAAATGCACAATATGAAGTGGCTACAGGCAATATACATTTAATCAAGGTCACCTCAAATCTATTTCAGAGGGAATATTATAGTTCTTACATTGATTTATTTGTCTAAATTAGTTTAACAGCTCACAGGCTCAATATAGTATTCAGATAATATATAATTTTAGCAGGAAGGTGAACCAATGATCAAAATATAATTCTTGTGTTTGCCTTTGTATAATATATAGTAAAAATAATGTTACTCATTTATGTAACTATAGTTATTCAAGCACAATGTTAATAAAATGAATATAGAGCTTTTTTTAAAATTTGCTTTATTGTCAGAATTTGGCAGAGCTGCAGAACTGATGAAACATTTAGGGACCCATTTTCTAACAATAGAATTTCTTTTTTTTCCACGAATCTCAAAAAATGTATGGTTTCCTTATACTTCTAAAATGCTCTAAATATACGAGATTTAAGTATAAAAACCACAAAACTACAGATGTAAAACTTGATACTCAGAATGTAAGCAGTTTGCAGTTTTTTGCCAATATGAATTGGAATTTTAGAGGTTTGTAAGGTATTTGTATTTTTTTTTAGAGATATTAAAAAGTGGGGAAGAGTGTGTTTGTATGTAAAGCCTGAATTAAAGCCATGCACTAAAGAAATAACCATTGCTGGCATTGGTGAGGGTGTGGAATCCCTCTGGATTTTCATTGGTGTATGCTATAAACAACCTCATATAAGTGACAAGTATGAAGCCAAGCTACTTTAACAAATAGAACCGGCTTCACAACTAGGTCAAGTTATTATTATGGGTGACTTCAATTATCTGGACATTGACTGGGGTAATGGGGTTGCCAAGACAGATAAATCTAAAAGGTTTGTAAATATGCTAAATGACAACTTTTTATCACAGCTTGTTCAAGAACCTACTTGGAATAACTCTCTTTTGGATCTTGTAATAACTAAGAATACTGAACTCATCTCTAGAATTTGTGTGGGTGAGCATTCAAGGAATAGTGATCATAACATGGTCTCCTTTGAGATTCTGTTGCTGAGGCAACTCTATAAGGGAGTAATTAAAACATTGAATTTGAGGCATCCAAACTTTAACAGTATAAGTGGATCTGTGCAACATATTAAGTGGGAATTGCTTTTCACAGGGTTAAAAACTGAACAAAAATTGGAAGTATTTAAAATGCTGTTTAATAAATATACATGTCTGTATATTCTGCTTGTAAGCAAGGAACGTTGTTGCAAAGCAAAACCTTTTTGGTTCAATAGAAGTGTTGGAGTTGAGGTGGGTAAGAAAAGACGTGCTTTTAAGGCTTTCAAGTTAGCTGGGACAGGCAAATCATTTATAAGGTACAAGGAGGTCAATAAATCATGCAAAAAAATCAGGCCAGCTAAAATCGATATGTAAAAGGGTATAGCAGTAAGCAGTAAAAAGAATCAATTTTTTTTTAAAATATATATTAATAGTAAAAAAATGAAACAGGAAGGGGTAGGACCGGGGGGGGGGTCAGCTGGTTGATTAGAACAAGCAAAAAGCTCAGATTCTAATCCAGAACCAGCTAATGAAGGTTTCCTTATTAATAGTCCCAATTCTAATAATACATCTAATGATGCATGGTTCACACATGAGACTAGAACATGTTAAGATAAATAAAGGTCCAGGGCCAGATGGGATTCATACTTAGCGAGCTTAGCTCTGTGATTGCCAAGCCTCTCTACTTAATTTTTCAGGATTCATTGACATCTGGCATGGTTCCGAGAGACTGTCAATTTGTTAATGTGGTGTCGCTATTCAAAAAGGGATCCCGTTCTAAGCCTCAAAACTATAGGCCAGTTAGTCTGACGTTGGTGGTAGGAAAGCTTTTCAAAGGATTAATAAAGGATAGGATACTGGACTTCATAGCAAATAACAATACTATGAGTTTGTGCCAGCATGGTTGCATGTGTTATAGATCTTGCCAGACAAACTTAATTTCTTTTTATGAGAAGGTAAGCAGGGACCTCGATTCTGGGATGGCTGTGAATGTGATTTACTTAGACTTTGCTAAAGCATTCAATACAGTGTCACACAGAAGGTTACTGGTTAAACTAAGGAATGTTGGCCTTTAAGTACGCAGGGCTCTGTACTGGGTCCCTTGCTTTTCAACTTGTTTATTAATGACCTGGATGTGGGCACTGAAAGTACGGTTTCTATTTTTGCAGATGATACTAAATTGTGCAGAACTATAGGTACCATGCAGGATTCTGCCACTTTGCAGAGTGATTTGTCTAAGTTGGGAAACTGGGCAGCAAACTGGAAAATGATGTTCAATGTTAATAAATGCAAGGTTATGCACTTTGGCAAAAATAATATAAATGCATATTAAACTAAATGGCAGTGTGTTGGGAGTTTCCTTAAGTGAAACTTGTCTAAAGCAAATAGGGTTCTGTCTTGCAATAAAGGGCATAAGCTCAAGGGATGAAAACATAATTATACCTCTTTATAGATCCCTATGAAGACCTCATCTGGAGTATGCAGTGCAGTTTTGGACTCCAGCCCTTAGGAGGGATGTAAATGAGCTGGAGAGAGTGCAGAGACATGCAACTACACTGGCTAGGGATGCAAGATTTAAATTATGAGGGTAGACTGTCCAGGTTGGGGTTTTTTTCTCTGGAAAAAAGGTGCTTGTGAGGGGACATGATTATACTTTACAAATACATTAGAGGACATTATAGAAAGGGGACCTTTTTACCCATAAAGAGGATCACCGCACCAAAGGCCATCCCTTCAGACTAGAAGAAAAGGACTTTCATTTGAAGCAGTGTAGGTTCTTCACAGTGAGAACAGTGAGGTTGTGGAATGCACTGCCAGGTGATTCTGTTGATGCTTTTAAAAGGGTCTTGGATAATTTTATGGACAGACATAATATCAAATGCTATTTTGATACTAAACTGTACAGTTAGTATAGCTATGGGCATATATTGTTTGTGTGAAAGAGTGGAGGGCAAAACTATAAGCAGTAACAAGCCCATTTACCCAGTGGGGTAACTAGCCAACAGCAGGCCTGGATGCTGGATATGCACCCCAGGCTACCTAGCCCCTGAAGGTGATTTCCATATAAGAAAAATGGAAAGCAGATACCGAGCAGAAAGTAAACCTATCATTAATTGTAAGACTTATGAAAACATAATTATGCCTCTTTATAGATCTCTAGTAAGGCCTCATCTGGAGGATGCAGAGCAGTTTTGGACTCCAGTCCTTAAGAGAGATATAAATGAGTTGGAGAGAGTACAGAGTCTAAGCTGGTTAGAGGGATGGAAGACTTAAATTAGTCAAGGTTGGTGTTGTTTTCTCTGGAAAAAAAGGTGCTTGTGAGGGTACATGATTACATTTTACAAGTACATTAGAGGACATTATAGACAGATAGCAGGGGGACCTTTTTACCTAAAAAGAGTATCATTGCACCAGAGACCACTCATTCAGACTAGTAGAAAAGAACTTTCATTTGAAGCAACATAGGTGGCTCTTCACAGTGAAGACAGTAAGGTTATGGAATGCAGTGCTGGGTGATGTTGTAATGGCTGATGCTTTTAAGAGGAGCTTGGATGATTTCTTGGACAGACATATTATCAAAGGCTATTGTGATTCTAAACTCTACAGTTAGAATAGATATGGATTGTGTATGGATGCTGGGTTTTCATTTGGAGGGGTTGAACTTGATGGACTTTTTTTCTTTTTTCAACCCAATTTAACTATGAAACTATGTAATCTAAAAAAGATGCCTATAGCACAGTCAGAGAGAGCATCAACCTGTCAACATAGAGAGTATTTATGACATTTTTTTTGTATTGTGCTGTGTGCAAAGTGCAATTTTATCATGTTCAGCCACAAGTGCAGCACTTTTGATACAATTTGAGTACAATAGCATTCTCAAGTGGATATTAAAATGCTAATGCCATCTTGGATCTTGATCCGAAGGGAGAAGACATGCCCAGCGCTCGTGAAAGTATCTAGTTTAAGTATTTGTATATCCAGTGCTATTGGCTAGGAGGTTCTGTGACCATATCCTGTCTCACTCTTGTATAGTGAGAAGGGATGTATCTTTTTTTGGCTGCTTTTACAGCACAGTCATTTAAAGGACTGACAATTTAATATACTGTTGCCCTGCACTAGCAAAACTGGCGTGTATGCTTCAGAAAAAATATAATAGTTTATATTTTATATAAACAAATTCCTGTGTAGCCTTGGGGGCAGCATTCAAGCACATCGTACTCAGTAGATAACAGATAAGTTCTGAAGAATCACATTCTATACTACAGAGATTATCTGTTATCTGATGTTCTTTAAATACAAGCCACTAGGGAACTTTGCAGTAAATGTCAGAGCCTGCCCAGTCTATAATTAGAGATATTAGGGATCATTCATGACTTATAAGTGCCACTTCAGGTTGTGCAAGTTTTTTGCACTTCTACATAATTGTACTCTCTTCTGCTTGGTTCATCCCAGCCCTCTTGTGAATCATGCTCAGCGTGCAAATTGACTCAGAGAAACCATGACACTACCTTAGGCTTCATCCACACGAGCAGATTCGGGGAGATTAGTCGCCTCAGCGACAATCTCCCCCAACTGCCTTCTCCCTGCCCTCCGCTGGCTAACATGAAAATCACCTGAGGCAATTCACATGTGGTGCTTCATTTTCTGAAGTTGCCTGAAGTTTCCGAAACTTCAGGCGACTTCAGAAAATGAAGCACCTTGTGTGAATTGCTGCAGGTGATTTTTGTTAGAACCAGCAGAGGGCAGGGAGAAGGCAGTTCGGGGAGACAGTCGCCCTGAAGAGGATGCAATTTGTCACTGGGGCGACTACTCTCCCCGAATTTGCTCATGTGGATGAAGCCTAAGATGGTAGTGTCATGGTTTCCCAGAGTCATTATGCACACCCCAAGCAGACGAGAGTACAACTATGTAAAAGTGCAGCAAACTTGCACAACCTAAAGTGGCAATTAGCCATCATAAATGATCCCTAATGTCTCTAATTATAGACCGGACAGGCTCTGACATTTATGACTAAAAAATTTATTTTTTACACTGTGACCTCAAACCTATTAGAATTAGCAATTCTATCCTGGTTTGTGATTGAGGTACCAGCTATCTTTGAAACAGCACATTCTGTCACATTGTCATAGAGCCTGTCTCAACCCCATGGACAGCTGATGTCCTGTCTTGCCCTACATTCTGATTAATACACTAGATATCTTCAGAATTAAAAATATCTAATACCCACTCTAGCTTTCTAAGCCGTCATTGTTCATGTGTTGATAAAACTAGAAAAATACTATTAAATCATAATAAATAAAAATAGTATTATCTCTTAATTTGTAAACCTAAATAAACAAAATTGTTGGAATAAAAATTATCGACCATAGATAATCCCATTTATTTTTTCTTAAGAATATTTCCTTTGCTCAGATGTGTTACCAAGAGTATCAATAATTTTTTCCAAGCTTCAACACTCCCTGTATCAGTAAAGTCCATGCTGTGCGATGGTCTGGTATTCATCATAGCCATTCTGACTGGATTCCAGAGTAGTGCTCTGCTTATGCTTCTGCTTGCAAAATATGTTAACTTAACAAAGATGTCAAATGCAGCCTTCCCCCATTTGTCATTTTTTTCCTTATAGGATATTTATGATGTTCCATTTTAACCAGGCATTTCTCAACACACCTAAAGCTCAGTTACCTCCTTGTTGGATACACAATGTAATATGCACTGTGGATCTATGAAGTGTAGTGTTATATGCCCCTCACAGTAAAGCACAGAATATGAACATTATCTTCTGTATGATTCATGCAGATATCTTTGTGAAAAACCTGGGGTATAGAGTAAGGCATACAGCACAAGGATGATACTTCAACACAGCACAATATTGCAATCTTGTTTGATACTGAACAACTTAACATTCTTCTGAGATAACTAATGACTCCTAGATTTTGGAAATCTTATATTTTATTACCTCCTTTTCTCACTTCTTCTAATTAGTGTGAACTGGGCAAAATAGTGAAAAATTTATGAACGCATTGAAGTTAATGGACATAAAAAATTATTTTGACACAAGTGAGTAACAATTTTTTTATGTGCTACTATTTTGTTCAAATGCATTAAAGTCAATGGGCATCTTAATAACTTTGCAATGCATCAATTTTTATGCACATGCTAATTTTAACGTGCAACAAATTTTTTTCCATGAATCAATGTCTGGAAAATGTATTCCTCCATCACTATGTCTAATAATATTGACCTATCTTGACTAATCTCTCATAAGATCATCCTCTGTCCCATATAGAGCACCAGAGCATCAAGTGATGGCATTCCTCATCCCAATGAAAGGTGCTTACTCAGAAATAAACAAGTCAAGAAGAAAATCTTGTAGACTGGGGATCAAATCAAGCAGTTTGTGTCTAGCGGTTAATTTGTTCTTATACAGTAGCTGTACCTTGCTGTCCAGGTTGCTGATAGCTCCTTGTTCCCCAGTATCAATAGGTGCAGTCAAACAGCATTCATCCAAAAAAGAGGTTGGGGACTTTCTTAACTATGTGAAAGTTCAGGAGCATGTTTAGGTGCAAGTATCTTTAAGGAATTGTTCAGTATAAAAATAAAAACTGGGTAAATGGATACATAGGCTGTGGAAAATTAAAACTGTTTATAATATAGCTAGTTAGCCAAAAATGTAATCTATAAAGGCTGGAGTCTAACATGATAAACAGAACACTTCCTATGGCTCTCTTGGTTCCCACTAATTGGTTAAAAAGCAGTAACCAATCAGTGACTTGAGGTGGGGCCACATGGATCATGACTGTTTGTTTTTTAATCTGACCTGCATGCCAAGAATCAATTGGTTTGATCCTTTATCTCTGTTACAGCAAAGCGAGTTTTGGGAGCTGCTAAGCGAGTGCTGCATGTGATCTAAGTGTTGCATGTGAATTAAGTGTTAAGCAGCGTTAAAAACCTTAAGGCGTTGGGTGTTTGCTATGCATGCTGGGAGTGCTGGGTGCAAAGAGGGAGTAAGTGCAAATAACTGCTGTGTGTTCTGAGAGTTTCTGACTGAGACAAACTGCTTTTCTTTTCTCTGTTTGAGGTAAACTAGTAAATACATTTAGGGCATTTACTTTTTGTTTTTGTGTTTTAGTCTTATAGTTTCTAATGGGAACATTAAAAAAAAATGTTTTACTGCTGGTAGCAAACAGCATGGGTTCGACATGTGGAGGAGCGAGTGGACAGATTATTGGGAGGGGCTGGGGAAGACCCAGCAGTCTTGGAACACATAGGTACCAATGACCAAGTTAGAAGAGGTGGTGAAGTCCTCAAGAACGATTTTAAAAAACTAGGTGTAAAGCTGAGGGTGAGGACTTCCAAGGTAATTTTCTCAGAGATATTACCTGTGCCACAAGCAATGCTAAGAAGGCAGCGGGAGCTTAGGGGGATTAATGCGTGGCTGAGAGATTGGTGTAGGGAGGAGGGTTTGGGGTTTTTGGAGAACTGGGCTGATTTCTCAGTCAGCTACAGGCTCTTTGCTAGGGATGGGCTGCACCTCAATGACGATGGTGCCTCTGTTTTGGGGGAGAAGATGGCTAGACGGTTGGAGGAGATTTTAAACTAGGCGTGGGGGGAGGGTTCTATAATAGGTTCAGGGGAAGACAGGTTAGATGAGATAGTGGGCAAAGGAAGGGAGAATGGGGGAGGAGATTTGGTTGGGGGTACTGTTAAGGACAAGGAGGACCACATGTCATATGTTCAACATGGTACCAGTATGGTTGTAACGATACAGAAAAGGCAAATGTGCTAAATCAGTTTTTTTCTTCAGTGTATACAATAGAGTCTGAGTTCCCAGGCTCGCTTCATAGATGCACTGACTCAGCTCAATCTAGTCAGTGGCTGACTCAGGATATGATTCATAAAGCTTTAATAAAAATTAATGTAAACAAGGCGCCAGGGCCTGATGGTATACTGTACATCCACGGGTTCTAAGAGAGCTTAGTTCAGTTTTAGACCATCCCCTATTTCTGATTTTCTCAGATTCACTTTCATCTGGTATGGTGCCTATGGATTGGAGAAAAGCTGATGTCATCCCAATATTTAAAAAGGGATTACGATCTCAGCCTGGAAATTATAGGCTAGTAAATTTGACATCTGTGGTGGGCAAATTATTTGAAGGCTTGTTAAGGGATCGCATTCATAATTTTGTCCTAGTGAATGGCATTATGAGCAGCAATCAGCATGGCTTTATGAAGGATAGGTCATGCCAGACAAATTTGATTGTTTTTTATGATGAGGTAAGTAAGATGCAAGGGGGGTGCAGTAGATGTGATCTATTTGGATTTTGCCAAAGCGTTTGATACCTTGCCCCACAAATGACTGCTTTCTAAACTAAGGTTTGTTGGGCTTAATGAAGTCGTTTGCACATGGATAGGGAACTGGCTACAGGTTTGGGTACAGAGGGTGGTTGTTAATGGTACATTCTCTACTTGGAGTAAGGTTCTTAGTGGGGTCCCTCAGGGCTCGGTATTGGGTCCACTTTTATTTAACTTGTTTATTAATGACTTAGGGGAGGGTGTTGTAAGTAATGTATCAGTGTTTGCAGAGGACACAAAAATATCCAGCCCAATTAATTCCGTCCAGGATGTGGCATCCTTGCAACAGGATCTTGACAAACTGGCAATCTGGGCAGCTAAGTGGCAAATGAGATTCAATATTGATAAATGTAAAGTCATGCACCTGGGATGTAAAAATATTCAAGCCACTTATACTCTTAATGGGACTACACTAGGCAAATCCATTATGGAAAAGGACCTGTCCTTGTAGTTGATAAACTTGGCTGTAGCAAGCAATGCCAGTCAGCAGCATCAAGGGCCAATAAGGTCTTGAGCTGTATTAAAAGGGGCATAGAGTCACAGGAGGAGGGGGTCATTTTTCCACTTTATAGAGCACTTGTAAGGCCACATCTAGAAAATGCCATACAGTTTTGGTCTCCCTCACTCAAACAGGACATTATTGTATTTGAGAGGGTACAGAGAAGGGCAACTAAGCTGGTAAAAGGTATGGAAAATCTTAGCTAAGAGGAAAGACTGGCCAAATTGGGGATGTTCACGCTGGAAAAGAGGCGCTTTAGGGGTGATATGATAACTATGTATAAATATATAAGGGGGTCATATAATAATCTCTCTAATGCTTTATTCACCAGTAGGTCTTTCCAGATGAAACGAGGTCACCCATTCCGTTTAGAAGAAAAGAGCTTCCGCCTAAATATTCGGAAGGGGTTTTTTACAGTGAGAGCTGTGAAGATGTGGAATTCTCTCCCTGAAACTGTTGTACAGACTGATACATTAGATAGCTTTAAGAAGGGGTTGAATGGCTTTTTAGCAAGTGAGGGAATACAGGGTTATGGAAGATAGCTCATTATACAAGTTGATCCAGGGACTAGTCCGATTGCCTTTTTGGAGCCAGGAAGGAATTTTTCCCCCCTCTGAGGCAAATTGGAGAGGCTTAGGATGGGGTTTGTTTTGCCTTCCTCTGGATCATCTAGCAGTTAGGCAGTTAAAATAAAAAAATAAAAATAAAAAAAAAGTTGAATTTGATGGACATGAGTCTTTTTTCAGCCTAACTTATTATGTTACTATGTTACTATGTAAACTCATTTAATGGTTATGTCCCATGTGCCCCCCTTAAAGTAGCTGACTCCGAGTTAAAAAGCTTAAAAGTAGGAAGCAGTGTTCTGTTTTATTTATATATATATATATATTTTTTTTTTTTTTGGCTAACTGTATTAGAAACAATACTTATTTTGTGCATCTATTCACCCAGTTATTGTTTTTACACCGAACTGTTCTTTTAAAGGAATATGTGCTCTCTATTGCCTCCAATTTAAAGCACCAGCACTTTTGAGCGTATTCATAAATGAGAATTAAGCCTGCATGTGCAGTTTCAATATGGCTGGGCATACTTACACTGTAACACTGGAACTGCACAGAGGAGCTATTGCATGGAGTAAGAGGCTTGTGTAAAATGCAGCAAAACACAATTTTATCTAGCAGTCCTTTCTCTGTACATAAAAGTAAATAAAACTGGTTGCTTTGCCACTGAGATGTTGCTAGTTGCTATTTTCTTATTAGCATGAACTGTAGCAATGCAGAACAGCTCATAGGTTAGTGCTGGCTGAGAGCATGGAAAAGCTCTTGCTGCCTAACAGTCTTTGGTGGTACACTTGACAGTTCAGTTATACAAGCTTATTATGATCATCTTGTAGGTGCACTAAAAGAGCCTATCACAGAGCTCCTGTTCTGTTTTCTTTATCTGTCAAATGCGCTGCTGAACACTGACAACAGAGCAAAGCTTTCAGCATTTGTAAGAAAGTGAGCAGCCAGAGTAGACTGCCTTCTCAAACTAAAGAACATCTTATGGGCACTAGGGCAGATAAACCTTGTTTGTGTTTACAGGAAGGTTTAGATTAATTTGACATTAAATCAATTTACAGAACAGGCTGATAATTTGTGGGTAGAACCTGTTAGTTCCTCCAGTAAAAAGCAGGAATGTTGCTCACACACGTATACTACAGATGCAGTCACTTGGATTTGTAAGCTAAATGCGTCGTGACTCAGGGCTAATTGAAGAAACTGTGTTATCCTAAGTTATCTTAACTCATTTAATGCATTTAACCTTTTCATTAGCATACCAAAGCACCATTGTTTTCAATGGTCAACTCTTTAATTGGATGGGATGCTGTGACACAATATTCTGTGCTAAGTGGGATAACTGGGTTAGATGAGTTAAGTTTAACTTACAAATCCAAGTGACTGCATCTGTATATACAAGAATAAATGTACACACTAAACTACACCAATGTGGTAGCTTAAGTAATCTTACTTTTATTTTGTGAAGTTAAGAAAACTGATCAGTATGGGTGTAGGAACAGTTTTCTAGAAACCCATTATCTCGAAAGCTAAAAATTACAGGAAGGATATCTCCCTTAGACAAATTAAAAAAATTATTCAAATGTTTTAAATTAATTTTCTTTTTATCTGTAAAAAAGCATTGTACTTAATTCCAGCTAAGATGTAAATAACCCTTATTACAGGCAAAATAATTATTTTGAGTTTTTTAATGTTTACATTCATTTTTAGTACAGTTCTGAAGTAAGTATGGAGATCCAAATTATGAAAAGATACCGTATCTAGAAAACCACAAGCATTCTGTATTATTTAGTAACCTGTATCAAAATCAGAATAAGAAGAGGTTCCTTACACAAGGCTAGCACTAAACATCACTAGGCACAAAATCTATTTCCCTTATAATGCTGCATTATCCAAACGCCTGTGTGCAATTTAAAATGTGCATTACATATTTGAAAAGCTTCCAGAGCCTGATTCATATATATATATATATATATATATATATATATATATATATATAATTCTTAACTTTGCATTTCTTGCTTTCACCTGCATCTTTTGCATTTATGTGCTGATTAAACAAAGATTAATCTAATTTCTGTTTAACTGCTAAATAGTTACATTTCTCATAGTACATTCAATATATAGCCAAGCATTTTTGACAATAATCCAGCATTACTTCAGTAATAACTGTAAAACCAGTAAGTGCACACAGTTTTAGAAATACTTGTTTGTCCAGTAAATGGTTTAAGGGCCTATATTTTTACTGTTACATCATCAAAATATTACTACAACTACAGATAGAGTCACTTGGATTTGTAAGTTAAATGCGTCGTGACTCAGCATTAATTGAAGAAACTGTGTTATCTAAAGTTATCTTAACTCATTTAATGCATTTAACCTTTTCATTAGCATACCAAAGCTCCATTGTTTTCAATGGTGAACTCTTTAATTGGATGGGATGCTGTGACACAATATTCTGTGATAAGTGGGATAAATGAGATAAATGAGTTAAGTCGCGACGCATTTAACTCACCATCCAAAGTGATTGCATCTGTATATCACCCTTCTTCCAGAAACCAAAAGTGATGTGCTAAAATTTTCACCAGGTTTCACCACAAAACAGGTGCCCATAGACTCCAATGGATGAAAAAAAAAAATTGTTGCACATCAATAAAAAAAATTGTCACCCATAGACGCAGTTCTCTCTGGCTTCATAAGTTTTTACACTTTTAATTACATTTTTCTTAAAAAAAATGAGTTCAAATATTAGTTAATAGGTTCCCATGAGTAAAGACATACATAGAATAAAAATTTGCAAAAATTAGAGCATCCATTTACATTGCAAATTGTACATGTACACTTTACATTTTTTTGAAAAAAAAGAAATCTGATTGAAAGTGCCTTTTTTTTAGCCATACCTGCCTCCCTACTCATCCCTCAAGAACACATTACTGACAATTGCAGTTACCGCTGTATTCGTGGGACATATGCACCCTCTTTACACTCTGATTTGAACTTGCCTACAAGTAGTAATTAACCCCTGAGGTGTTTGCTTTTAAAAATATGAGCAGGAAATGCTACATATTAATTGGATGCTATCAGTGACTAGACCCTTTGCAAACTTTGCACATTTTATGACATAATGCCCTTATAATCACTTAATGCATTTTTACATCTTTCTGTGGTGTCCCAAACAATAACTCATCTGGGAATGGAGTCTTTGATTGCTGTAATATCTTATATCACAGAAAAAACACCTGAAATATTGCAATTTACAGAACATTGCCAAATTCAGTGGTTCATTCAAATCTTCTTACACTGTAGAAGTAGTATTCTTAAGGCTGACAAAATCGCGCTGATGTGTTTCATCTATTGTAGTTTGTTCTGATTATGTCTCAAGATTTGAATGCCACAAAGCAATTTTATGTGTGAAGTGATTGCAGGAGATGATAGATCTCTCCTTTTGAGGACCAGGGATATTTTATAACTTTACTCTTAAAGGAAGAAGGTGTTTATCAATGAAAGGGAGCAGGCAACCAATCATAAGGAATAAATTAAAAAGCTTGTCTGCTGAAATCTTTTAAAATACCACATTGCTTATGGCACCAGTCAGACTACATCTTTTTCATGTTCAATTTCCTTTCTGATCTTTTATTGCTATTTTGACAATGTGAGCCTGAGCAGTTAGAAGATACAGAATCTCCTCCAATCAATTTACGCTGGCTTGTCATGAATGCTATTTGTTTTCCTCTTTAAAATATCATGAAATACACTAAACTTGTAGACTTGTAGAATTGTAAATGCAAATAAAATAAACCTACGGAAGCATAATTAAACAATAAATAAGAGACGAGATACATCAATAAGGTGACACAAGCTCCTTTGTTGTTGATCCTCTAATTAATTGTTCACTCTACTTGCATTAGAGAGTATTTCTGGAACCCAGCATACACACACACCCTCCACTCCTTCACACAAACCGTATATGTCGGTAGCTATACTAACTTTAGAGTTTAGTATCAAAATAGTCCTTTTCTTCTAGTCTGAAGGGGTGGCCTCTGGTGCAGTGATCCGCTTTATGGGTAAAAAGGTCCCCTGATATTTCATGCCCCTATAATATAGTCCATATTAAATGTTAAATGATATTGATGATATACTGAGAAATCTATGGTACCTATGGTTTGTGAAAGTAGCCTGTAAGTCTCCAGCTGGACAGTCCTTAGAGAAACCTTAGAGAAAAAATGTTGAGACCCATAGAGAAAAGTTTTCCTATGGTCTGAAAATCTTCACATGGTTGAAAATTCCCTGCTGTGTCCAACTAAGTGTTGGACCTAAATTGCATCTGAGAGGGGGACTGAGTCCTTTGTCCCATGTGCAGTAAACCCTGGAAGATTCCAGATTTGGCCAGAAGGTGTCACTGTTGTGCAAGATGAGCTGCCATTTGTTCATGCACTTTCTTTCCATTTTCACTCCAGGGGCAAATTCACTAAAGGGGTGAATTTTCTCCAGGGAAGGCTTCACTGCACTTCTCACCACTATGCCAAACATTATTTTAACTCATGAAATGTTTACACAAGTGACATTTTTGTTGCAGCTAATTTTTTCACAGTTTTTTTCAACAGTTTCGTGAAACAATTCACAGGTGGCAAAATGAGGAAATTCACAGCAAATCCATGGGTGGGAAATAATTTGCCAATCACTAATTCTGGATAGTGCTAGGAGCTGTACCCTGAATATTAAACCAAACTTTATGTGCTCAGCTTGGGGGCCCAGCTTGAGGATATGGAGATGCTGTAGATGCCTGTATTAGCTATGTGTGAGCCCTGCTGAGTATGCCTGAGGGAAGTTATGAAAAGGCTCCAGTGTGTGTCCCCAGGAATTGTTCATGCACTTTCTATGTGGGAGAAACTACCTCTGTCCAACTGGAGAGCTATTTGGTCACGGACCCCTACCTGGGGAAAGTTAAGAGCTGTTGGGAAAAAGGATCTTTGACTCTTTTTGTCCACCAGGAGTGGAGTGTGGGACTGGCAAAAACTGTCCCAAGATTGGAACTAGCACAAGGGATCCCCAGGGCAGGGGTGTTATTGCTTTATAACTGCATTTTGCCTTTATTCTTATATAACATTCTTTTTGTTTAACTGCAATGGTGTGGTTAATTATTGTTCATGGCGTGGCCACCCACAGGTGTATCCCCAGATCCCAGTAGGAGGAGGCACTGCCATTGAGAGAAATTTCCAGTACACTTTCATTTAGCAAAATGTATTCAGTATCTGTGCAGGTAAGATATTAATGATATACATCCTATAATACTTGTGGTGTCAAAATAGTATAGATAATACTTGGAAGTTACATAATATATTTAGAGTCCCATAAATACCATCCAAACCTGTGATAAAGATTATTATTAAATCCTTCTAAAAAGAAATAGTGGTATCAAGCAGAGAACGGATATTTTCACTAACAAATCCCCTACATAAAACATGAGTCAAATTACATGTATAATTGAGATAAACAACCTGTCACTTGGGCTGAATTTCTAAGCATGCAATCTCAATTCCTGAAAAGTGTTGACAATGGACATTTTATATACACATGTGTGATTATACAGTGGCAATATTGCTAGGAACATATAGTATGACTTTGCAATGCAGTATACTTTCAAAGATATTAAAAAAAAAAAACACTTTTTTACCACAACCAGCTGTTGAAAGTTCATCACTTCCATTTGGGCAGTCTCTTTCTCCATCACAAAGCCAGTGAGAGGGAACACATGCATGAGAACCAGAGCAGCTAAAAAAGTCAGCCGTACAGGTAACAGAACCTAAGATTTAAGATAAAATGAACATTAAACACTTTTATAGATGCCCTTCAAGCAGCACTATTGAGCTAAAGCATATGTCAACCCTCCATCAATTTGTAAAGGATGGAGTGACTGGATATCTAATATAATTTCCACAACTACGACCAGGCAGTAACCAATCAATGACTTGAGGGGGGACCACATGGGTCATAACCGTTTGTTTTTTAATCTGACCTGCATGCTAAGGATCAATTGCAAACTCACTGAACAGTTATGTCCCATGTTGCCCCCAACTGACTAACTCAGAGTTATCTCTAATTAGACATTTGTTCACTCCAGCCTTTATAGATTAAATTTTAAGCTAACTAACTATATTAGAATTTTTTTAATTTTGCACAACATATTTATCCAGTTTTTATTTTTACACTGAACTGTAAGCCATGCAGCCTTAAAAGTTGCAACAAGTTTTGTGCAACACAGAATTTTTCGTTTACATGTAATTTTTTATTTGTATTAGATTTTAAGATGCAATGTAGAGTTCAAATTCTGTTATGTATTTATCCAAATCTTTTGTAGATATTCAGCTGAATAAAAAAAATATGGATGAGATTCATACATTTTCCTTTATGATGATTAGTCTCTTAAAATATGAGGGCCGCCAAAATGTGAGAGAGGAAGTAATGAGATCTCAGGATTAATTTTATCCCTGTCCAACACAGTGCCAGTGGTAAAAATGTTTGGGATACTTCTTGTCCGCAGTTGTGCATTTTTATCATGGGTGACAAATCTCAGCCATGGCCTATAGAGATAAGTGGGCTGTTATTTGATTCTCTTAGACATCCTTATTCAAACTAAGCAGTTGGGCTTACAATGTTGCTAAACCATTGTGTCCTAAACTGTTATGCTATGGCCTTTAAAGAATCTCTTTCACATTTACCAGTGAAATACTCTGAGTTTGAAATGGAAGAGAATCCATAATGTGTTCCCCTGTGGGAGAAAAACACATCTGAGAAGCATATTCACGAGCTTATAAAAATCATTGCAATATGCTATGAAGAAGCAGTAGGAACATTGTCAAGGACTGGCACAAAACAAGTGATACATTAGATACCATGTGGAATTTACAATATAAATGAAGCCTAGGTCTTATGTTTGGGGTCAGTTAAAAAACAACTGGGATGATATCTCAGTAAGTAAACTCTAACATAATTCAGTTATTCTGTTGCTATAATAGGATATCAGGTAGGCTTTACCATGAGGCTTTAACTTACCACATAATTCCTCACTTTCATCAAAACCATTGCCACAATCATCCTCTCCATCACATACCCACTGTTTTGATATACACTTATTTTTCGAACAGGAAAATTGACTCCATGAGCAGGAGGTATCTGAAGAAAAAAAATATATGGAGAGAGTATATCACAAATGAGGGTTGCATGCCAGTTTTATTTTCCAATAATCCAATCACAACGGCACATTGTAACTCTTTAGAGAGGTGACATCTGAAATTCACAGAGGTGTTTATTCTGTGTAGTTACTATGCTAGGATTACCAATTTGTCATGCTACTCCTAGGCACAGGTGTTACTTGTGAGAGTTGCATGAATGGATGTGTGAAAAGTTCTGAAACCACAGGGGTACAGATGTATGAAGCACATAGAACAAATTGATAAATGGAGGGCACTCTTTTCTACATTTATTCACCATATAAACAACATAGTGTGGGTGCAAAAAAGACAGACAATAGACCCCCAAATAGGTCTGAATTATAAACTACTGTATATAACAAAAAAAGGCTCTGCACTCCAATTAAACACTACAGCCAGAAGTGGTATTTTTCACTCTTGGGCAAAGGTATCCGCTTTCCTATTCTATATATCGATATTGACAGTACTTTGAGTGGTATGTATATCAGGCTGAAGCTTTGTTTTGCCTAGATTTGCCTGTATATATATTGTACATATGTGATTAAAAATTTTTTTTCTGAATTTAACCTACTCTATTTTATGATATAAAATACCACTTCTGGCTGTAGTGTTTAATTGGAGCCTTTGTTTGTTATACAGATGTATGTAGCAGACAGGTGGTGTCGAAGGCCCCCGCCTCTGTTCAGGGATGGTTTCTCCACCTTAACATAAATGGTCTCTTTCACACCTCTTTCTAACCAGCGGTCTTCTTTATCCAATTGGACATTGCTATCTTCAAATGAGTGTCCCTTGTCTTTTAGGTGTAGAAAGACAGCAGAGTCTTGTCCTGTAGAGTATGCTGATCCATTTGCTTTGTGAGCAGTTGTTTTGTCTCCCCAATGTATAGGTCAGTGCACTCATCACTACACTGGACTGCATATACCACATTACTTTGTTTTCCTTTAGGAGTTGGATCCTTTGGGTGTACCAGTTTTTGTCTCAGTGTGTTGCTAGGTTTGAAAAACACAGGGATGTGGTTTACCAATTGCATGACACATTGGTAATCCTATGATTGTAACTACATAGAATGACTCTCTGAAGAGTTATAATGTTCTGTTGTGATTGGATTGTTGGAAGAGTCCATATGCCGAGAACTCCCCTACACCAGTCAGTTGAACTGAAGAAGCTGCTCGGATGAGCAGTGAAACATCTTTATTAAAATTTCTCAGCAAGTCCAGTTGTTTTGAGTTACTTGTGTTAGACATACCATGACCTGGATGAATGAGAATCTTCATAGTAATAATTTATTTAGCAATTTACATACCTTTTCCCAACCACTACACTCTAGTTATTGGGCATCTTTAGAGTCAATGATTTACTACTAGGGGCACAGGGTGACAATAGGTTAATGAGAAGATTGGCAATGTGAAGATTCCCACTGGTTTTTACCACCGCTTCTACACATGTTGTGGTTAGGGGTCCTAGTGACACCATATTTTCATTTGGATTACCTAAACCACCCCATATGTGACTGAGATTTGAAGGACATGTCTTTTTTGTATAAACTGAGAATCCAGGAGACTCTACTATATAGTTATGTTCAGAATAATAGCAGTCTGACATCACTAACCTGAAAAATCCCCGTTTTTGGTAGAAATGATATTTCTACATGGCAAATAATTTACTAATAGTAGTAGTAGAGTAATGGAAAATCAACAGGCCAAACAGTCATGGCATGTATGCTGCTGATTCTGTGTAACTGAATGATTAATTGATGTTTATTCAAAATAATAAAAGCGTGGTGTTCAAATTGTGAGGTCATTAATTCTGTGCAAAAACATGTTAATTACGGTCTTTATTTAAGGATGGAAGGCAGCAAATCTTGTGCCTAAAGGTTGTAACACATTTTTGTCTGAAAATCTGAGTAAAATAGGTCTTTCCAGACATTGTTCAGAAGAACAGAGTACTTTAATTAAAAAGTTAATTGGAAAGAGGAAAACATATGAAGAAATACAGAAAATGATAGGATGCTCTGCTAAAATGAGCTCAAATACTTTAAGATGGTAACAAAAACTTGAAGATGTGGAAGAAAACTACCATTTGAATGATAGAAGAATAGGCAAAATGACAAAGATGCCAATGGTAATCTCCAGTAAGATCATAAAAGGTTTAACGTTACCTATGAGTACTGTTACAATTATAAGACACATATGTGAAGTCAAGCTATTGGCAAGAAGCCCTGCTAAGTCCCATTGTTGGAAAAAAAGACATGCTGTGAAGAGGTTACAATTTGCCAAGAACACATTGACTAGACTAAAGAGAAATGGATCAACATTTTGTAGACTGATGAATGCAAGATTTTTTTTTTAGGTCCGCAGACAGTATGTCATACCACCCCCAAACACTGAATTCAAGCCACAGTACATTGTGAAGACAATGAATCATGGTGGCACAAGCATCATGATATGGGATGTTTCTCATACTGGTGTTGGGACTATTTATTGCATACCGGGGATCATGGATCAGTTTCAATATTTGAAGAGGTCATATTGATTTTGCCAAAGAGGAAATGCTCTTGAAATGAGAGTTACAACAAGGCAATGACCACAAACACATCAGTAAACAAGCAACATTTGGGTTCCAGACCAGCAATATTTATGTTATGGAGTGGCCAGTCCAATCCTCCGACCTTAATTCAATAGAAACCTTGTGGGATGACATAAAAAATTTTTTCTGTGAGTCCATGTAACACAGATATGCAGCAGTTCTCAGAAACAGTGGTTATACAACTAAATATTAGACAGGTTCACTGATTCAAAGGAAAGCAAAATCTTGAAACACTTTTCAGTTAATACAGTGAATCTTTGAATTTATAAAGAAGAATGCAGACACTGCTATTTTTTGGAACATTCTAATATATTCCCTTTTCTTCATTTTTGATTTGGAATAGATTGTGCAGTGTTCTCTCTCCATTTTAGTGTATGGAAGTAAAAGATATTATAAGGATTTTGAGCTTTATTCACTTTATTTTAAAAAAACATACTACTATTATTCTGAACACAACTGTATATTATAATGTAGAATGTGGTCTTCTGATACAATGCATACCACTAGTTATGAAATATTGTTAGAAGTACAATATTGCATCCTGGAATGCATTCTGTCCTGAAACCATTGTGAGTATGGCCATGGCCTATACAAATAGACGCCATATAACTATAGTAACTGCACACATATAGGTATATGTCTTTTAAAAATACAATTTGTCATGATGGAACAGTGAGTTCCAGCATAGAAAGGGTTAGGCTTTACACTTTCTTCCAATTCAATAAGCCTTCTTCTAGAATCCACATTCTGAGGAAACCTATGGAATGAAAACACAATTATCATACCTGTGCTATAGTGGAGTGGTCTGTCTCCGGACAGATTTGGAGGTAATATTGTTTTATGCTCAGAACTTGTAATGGGCGAATTTATTCGCCTTCGGCAAATTCCCGCGATTCGTGGGACGCCGGTGGAAATTTGGCCAAAAACTAATTTCTGTAGAATTTGCGAAAAATGTGTCGAAGTGAAAAGCCGCCGATTCACCCATCACTACTCAGAACTCAAATATCCTCTAATATAGACAGGAATCACCAAACCCATTACTTACCTTGCTTGGACTTCTCAAGGAGTCCAAACACTCCCACATGATTATGATCCCTCCCAGTGTTACTTGATATTTTGATAAGGCCAGAATAATATATGTTAAACTCTGGGGTGTTTGGTCTCTATGGATAGATAATTAAATTGCCTAGCGGATATTTATAATTTCATAAATTTGCTATACACCCACAAATAGTTCAGGCTGGTTGGAAAATCTATGTCTCCAGAACAGCCTGTTGTAAATTGGTGACCCGCCCTCACCTTTCTCATTGGATGGGGGCGTGACTTATTTCTTCCCAATCTGGATATCAAGGGTCCAGGCAATTGGAAAGAGATATGCCTTTGGGGACCAAGCTGCTTTGGGAGGTATATGTTGTTATTTCTTCCTTTTCCCCGGAACAGGACTCATATTAGATCCTTCTTTAGGTGATGTATGTAGGTTTCTGTATTTTTATCCCTTTTTATTTTATAACTGTGTGCTGCCGTGTTTGTTCTCTGTAACTGTATCTGATTTTTTATGTTTTATGCACTGTCCCCTTTGGACTATTAAATCCGCAATTTAATGAGTTTGTCTTTGCTGCTCTAAAATTAACAATTTACCTGAAGAGAAGTGTGTATGTCAAATGTATGTTAACCCCTCTTGCTAGTTAGAAGGAAAGTTGTGCATGCGCCTTGACCTGTCTGCTGGAGTGAATGTCATAGTGTTTAGCTAGAAAGCATAGTGGGATAAGCCTCTAGTAAACGTTAGAGTGGCAAGAGTCAGGTGCTTGCGGCCCTTAAGCTTGGTGGTGGCAGCTTGTAAGTTGTGGCATGTTGGGACTGTTTGGGTGTGACTGCGTGTTCTGCACCAGTTAGCAAGGAACTCTGTAGGCCTGTACAGTTGCATTCTTTGTCTTGTGAGTCTGTGGTGGCGTGCATGACACAATTCATGAGGAAAATGATAGGGTACAGCAGCCCCTAAAGTTGAACTCCTCTTCAGAAAAGGGAGTTGTTTATTCTAAATGAACACTTGCAAAATATGAATTCTTTATCTATAGCCATTCCAAACTGTGCTGGGCTAATAATAAATAAAATATTTTTAAAAGAACTGTGCTATTTTAAACATTTTGTACATTACAGGGCATATTTATGTTGAGGTGTGACAAATACTGCACAGTATTAAAAAAAAACCTATCTTTTTGGAAGATTTAACTCATTCCATCATTTAACATTCCAACTTCACATAAATACTTTTACACAAAGTACCATGTAGATGAACTGAATATGACTTTTTTTTAACAGGTTGACAGATATGTAACATCTGTTTCTAAAGAAAGTATTTGAGAGACTAAATATCCAGCTGTTGAGGATATGTCATTACCCATTACTCCCATGGGCATATTTACTAAGGGTCGAAGTGAAAATTAAAACTTTGAAGTAATTTTTGGTTACTTTGACTATTGAATAGCCCAAAATTCAATTTGAATGGAAAAAATTGAAATTCGACAATTCGCCACCTTCACCTTCACCGAATTGCTATTTTAGCCTATAGGGGACCTCCTGGAAGCTTTCAGTAGTGTTTTTAAAAAATTTGAAATTCAAAGAATTTTTTCCAAAATCGTTTGAATTGTTCAAATGGAACAATGCATTTGACAATTCGAACGATTCAAACAATTTTTGTTTGATTGAAAATGGACCTATTCAGTCCATTTTTTATTGAAAATGCCCTTTAAAAAATTTGATGGTCGAATTTATATTTTTTTTTTCATTCAAAATTCAACCCTTAGTAGATCTTCCCCCTACTGTGTGAGAACATATAAAATTAAAGATTAAAAATCTATGAGAAGTTTAAACTGGAATGCCAACTTTGTGTTAAATAAAAAAACCTGACTGTTCTTTGTTGAGAGTACAGCAAAAAGTACTGGTTTACTTATCTCTGATATATAAGTACAATATATCTCTGATATATATAAGTACAACTATAAGTACAAATAATTATTGTAAAGTTTGCCACAATTTAAATACTCAACATATTTTCTCTTAATTAATGACTCATTTGTCAGGCTGATAATATGAAGGGGGAAAAAAAGCTGTAATGGAATAAATTCGCAAAACGCCAGCAAAAATTCGCCAAAAAAAACGAGTCGCCGCGACGCACGTCGGAAACGACGCAACGCGATTGATGCGACGTGCGTCAAAAACGACACGTGACTCGTTTCGCGAATTTTTTCGCCAATTCCCAAATTTCTCTGGAAATTCGCAAATTTTTCGGTGAAGCGAAACGGGTGAGATTCGCCCATCACTAATCATTAACATAGACTTAATGTGTTGCCTGTTTAAAATGTTGACAGTTGTACTAAAATGTTGAAATACTTTTATTAAATTATTAAGTGTTCCAGAAAAGGATTGTTGGAAATTACTACTAAGCACTACTGAACATCACTGCTATACAGATGAAGCCACTTTGTGTGTTAGACACAGAATAACTTAATTTAGACTTCACACTTGACACACTTAACACAGAATATTGTGTCACAGCATCCCATCCATTTAAAGAGTTCACCATTGAAAACAATGGTGCCTTGGTATGCTAATGAAAAGGTTAAATGCATTAAATGAGTTAAGATAACTTTAGATAACACAGTTACTTCAATTAGCCCTGAGTCATGACGCATTTAACTCACAAATCCAAGTGGCTGCATCTGTATAAGGAGATATTAAATTCAATTTGAAATGATTTCATATTGAGGGCATTGCTGCGAGAAATGGAAAAGTTTCAGGAAGATTGACCAATATTTAAGCCAAATATGTGTGAAAGTTTTTTGGGAAAGTGCAGGAAAGTCGAATCACAGATATTTGTTTTGTATGTATGTGTGTAAGTATATAGATGCAGTCACTTGGATTTGTAAGTTAAATGTGTCGTGACTCAGGGCTAATTGAAGAAACTGTGTTCTCCAAAGTTATCTTAACTCATTTAATGCATTCAACCTTTTCATTAGCATACCAAAGCACCATTGTTTTCAATGGTGAACTCTTTAATTGGATGGGATGCTGTGACACAATATTCTGTGCTAAGTGGGATAAATGGGATAGATGAGTTAAGTCACGACGCATTTAACACACAATCCAAAGTGACTGCATCTGTAACTTTATTTATAAAGCACTGTAGGGACATGCAGCACTGTACAATACATGCAATTAAGAAGAGTACATACAGTGAGAACAAGTAGCACAATAAATATTATTAGTGATGGGCGAATTTATTCGCCAGGGGCGAATTAGCGGCGAATTCCCGCGATTCGCCGCTGGCGAATAAATTCGCGAAACACCAGCAAAAATTTGCCAGCGAAAATTCGGCAAAAAAAACCGAGTTGCGCGCCCAAAATGACGAAACGCAACGGAAGTGACGCGCATCGAAAACTACGTGACGCGACGCGCATCGTTTTTGACTCGTTTCGCTAATTTTTTCCACAATTCGAAAATTTCGCTGGAAATTCGCGAATTTTTCAGCGAAGCAAAACGGGTGAGATTCGCTCATCACTAAATATTATATGGTATAAGTACACAGAGTTTAACTACCATGTGGTCAGCGAATGACAGTAGGGAGGAGGTCCCTGCCCTGTAGCACTTACAGTGTAACTATTGACTGGCTTTATGCCAAACTGGTTGAAATGTAGAAACATGCTTGATGTCTAAATTTTGCATTGGCCCTAGCATTTAGAGGGATCATCATTATACAAAGCAATGTGATAACATTCTAGTCATAAAAAGTATTGCTATAAAAAGGCATTTGCATCATTGCCTCAAGAGCCATCACTACAAAGAGCTGTTTACTTTACTCTAGCTGTTCTTGTATTGATTGCAGTGCAGAGCAATGTACATCATAACTGGTGCCCTACTATGGTAAACTGATCCCTTGCATCCAAAAGTTAATTGGAGCAATATTATTCTTTATATGTGGAAATTGAACATCAACATGCACCCTTCTTGGTACTCAGATCTAATCACAAGGCTAATAAAAAAAAATGGATAATTCTGAGTGGTACATCACTGAAGAAAGCAGAGTGTATTATCATCAATGTACACAAGATGCTCCACAGAGCAATGTATATAATTCCTAGACCACCAACTCCAAAAATTATATATAGTACATTGTGGTGTTTATACAACTGACCTGCAGGTGTCACTGTGCACAGGACTTGTACTGTGCATACACAGGACTTTCTGTACAGTTTGAAAGTAGGAAGTAGGAAGTAAGGCAGTTATGTAACAGTTGGATGAATCTGTTAATAAAGCAGTGATACCCTCCTCAGTCTCGGCTACCAAAACAAATGGCGACGAGGATGTCTTTTCTACCTCTGCAGTAGCCTGCACCTTTTCTACCAAACCCTGGTGAGCCTACCATACCTTTTACTGCGTGGATCCGTATGTTTGATAATTACATTATTGCTGCTGACCAGGGAGAGATTTCTGCATCTAGAAAGTGTGCTTTACTTATTCACTGCCTGGGGGCAGAGGGACAGTGTATATTCTATACATTACCATTACCTGATGAAACTTATGAAACTGCTCTTACTGCTATAAAATAACTTTTTTGTGCCAAAAGTAAATGTGGTTGCTGAAAGATATAAATTTCGCCAACGTGGACAACGTAATGGTGAATCCACAGAACATTTTGTAGCAGCTTTGAGAGAGCTGGTTGTTACATGCGAGTTTGGGAATCTAACAGATGAAATGTTAAGAGACCAAATAGTGAAAAAAACAAACTCACCACTAGTGATGGGCGAATTTATTCGCCAGGGGCCAATTTCACGGCGAATTCCCGTGATTCGCCGCTGGCGAATAAATTTGCGAAAAATCTGCAAAAATTCGCTAGCAAAAATTTGCCAAAAAAAACGAGTCGCGCGTCGAAAATGACGCGACGGAAATGACGTGACGTGCGTTGCAATTTATTGCAACATTTTTTATTTTGGTAGTGCACACATTTTTTCCTGGCACCTGTTTTTAAGTTCGAAGTTTTAAACTTAGTCCCTTTGTAAAATGTATAATGAAGTAATAGAATTCTTAATAAATCAGATGCAATTTGAGAGTAGGACTGGCCAGATATGGGATTACTTTGACGTAGTTGGCCAGCTTAAATATATTGCAATATATGGACAAACAATCCCTGTTGTTTAAAGGGTAAGGTATTTTTTAGTAGCTGTATGCACAAAATGTCTCAATGTCTTAAATATATTGATAATAGGTTGAGTGCAGAGGACCTCTTGCATTTTTCTATATGTATTTTGTGGTCACAGCCTCATTGCACCCCCGCCAAATGGTTTTAAAAATTAGTGGTGAGTACAACTTTTCCTTGTTTGTTATAGTTCATATAGGAGTAGTGACCAGCTCCTTGTTGTAACTCCTACCCCTCCCAAATATAGTTAGGTGATCCCAGTTGTGTCTAATAAAAGGGCAACCAAGTGTGGGAGTTTTACTTTGAAAGCAGCAAGTAAGTTGCAGGACTGGCCAGATATGGGATGACTTTGACGTAGTTGGCCAGCTTAAATATATTGCAATATATGGACAAACAATCCCTGTTGTTTAAAGGGTAAGGCACTTTTTAGTAGCTGTATGCACAAAATGTCTCAATGTCTTAAATATATTGATAAAGAGTTGAGTGCAGAGGACCTCTTGCATTTATATATATATATATATATATATATATATATACTGTATATACACATATATATTCCGAAAACAGTTTTGCAAATTGCAAATTAAATTTAAGGTCAACCCTATTTTCACGCACAACAACCTTGCAAAGTGCTTGTACTCATGCACAAACCCGTCGAGTCATTTGCAAACATTAATTAAATGCAAATTTGCAAAAAACAAAATGTAAAGACGGGCACAGCAATGCAATATTTTAGCGTTCAGCAAAGAGCATGGGCAAAACAACCATTTGCTGCACAAATTTTATAAATGACCCCACTGTTTTAAGAGTACAAAGACAGTAGCAGAAAATATATACCATGCCCGGTGCACAGAAAATCAATATAATTGAAGGACTAGATTAATGGGTGCAGTACTTATCTTTTCTCAAACACTTCCAACTCTGTCCATTATGTACAGATGGAGTTTGCAGACTACTCAGTGCTATGTACTTTCTCCTTGCACAGCTACAATATCTCTGACTGCTAGTAACTATGGATAGCCCAGATTCACCAACAAATTATATACTTTACCCTGTGAAACACAACTTATAAGTTAAAAATTTTAATTCAGAGTAAGGAACAACTTTTTTTAATTAAAAACTCACCACAATGTAACTCATCTCTTCCATCTTCACAGTCTCTCTGTCCATCACAAACCCAAGTATTGGAAATACATCTTCCACTTTGGCATTCAAAATAGTTTTCTTCACATTTTTGTTTGTTTTGAGCTAGACAGACATTTATAACCGGGTAACATCAATTATTGCTGCAACAAGATATATCTACAAAAGCAAAATACTCTTGGCTAGATTCTTCTTCAGTAGTTGATCTTTAACCTTTCCGTACACAGATTTTCAAAACAAACTGTGAAATTGAGATTAATGATAAGCTGGATGGTACAGAAATTGGATTTTATTAAATGGGCATCTTTTTTCTGATATTTTTTAAATGTGTTTCAATAGGAAATGTATTGCATTGAACTAGAAAAAACGTACATAAAATGAAATGTGCAATTTTAATAAATAATTAAGCACTGGTTTAAAATAAAATGAAGGAATGCAGCTGATTATGAAATGAATGATAAAAGAACAAGAACTTTTTTATACAAATAATATACAAAACTGTAAAGTATATTATTAAAAAAGTAGATAGGAATTCTTATATTGTAATAGTCATTACAAACCTGAATGGTTATTGAATTTACCAAAGCATCAATTTATTCGCATTAGAAGAATGATAGTAAAGATGAGGACTTTTTTGTCCAGAGTTGCTCTTTATGATTTTTTTTCCTAAAAGGTATGATGATTGGGGATGGCGCAAACTGTTCGCCGGCGAACTTGTTCGCGCGAACATCCGCTGTTCGCGCTCGCCAGAAGTTCGCGAACGTCGCGCGACGTTCGCATTTTGGGTTCGCGTCAATTTGGCGCTTTTTTTTTGCCGCATTTTTTTGCCCTCTCACCCCAGACCAGCAGATACATGGCAGCCAATCAGGAAGATCTCCCTGGACCACCCCACACACCCCCTGGACTAAAAAAAAAAAAAATGTGCATACCTCCCAAGTCCCAACTGTCCCTCTTTTGCGAGCTCAACCCTCTGTCCCTCATTTGTACTGGAAAGACCCTCTTTTTGGAGGACCCTCTTTCACTGGAAAGACCCTCACTGAACAGCCAGAAAAAGAAGCAAAGATTTGAACTTGGCTTTTGGCAGAGAGTCCAGAACAGCTAACAGGTGCAGGTAAGATACTTTGTAACACTTTTGACATAAGAAAATAATGGATTGTTCTTTTCCCTTGATCCCCCTCTGGCATGCAACTGTCCAGGTCGTTGCACCCTTTAAACAACTTTAAAATCATTTTTCTGGCCAGAAATGTCTTTTTTAGCTTTTAAAGTTCGCCTTCCCATTGAAGTCTATGGGGTTTGCGACGTTTGCGACCGTTCGTGCGTTTGTCGCAAGTTTGCGAACGCGTCCGCGAACTTTTTTGCGGCGGTTCGCGCCATCCCTAATGATGATAAGTTAATGACTCTGGAGTTTAGTAGCTGTTTTTGTTTCTCTACATAACAATGTGATCAATTGTCGTATGCTGCAGATATTAAATGGACATCAAGGAAATTGAATGGGTAAATCTGAAAGCAGATCTACTTTCATGTTTTTTAGAACATATAGCATAGGGAATGTCATCTGGTTTGCCAAATGGAGGAAATATAAAAAAAAAGAGATCCAGAAATCAGCACTACCTCAAGAAAAGTGAAAATTGTAATAAAGTAGTTTAGAGACAAGTAGAAATTAACAAAATAATTAAACTGAGCCAAAATTGCAAAATGTTTTATCAATCAAGTTCAGGAAGTCGAGATTAAGGTCACAGTCAAACAACCAAATAAATTTGGTGAGTTGAATTTTGAGATAAAATATCATTGCCAACTGAACAATATAATGGATATTCTTAAGAAATATTGGCCACTCCTTAAAAGATTAATTAAACTGAGACAAAAATTGCTAAATGTTTTATTAATCAAGTTTAGGGAGTGGAGATTAAGGTCACAGTCAATGAGCCATCAAATAAGTTTGGTGAGTTTTGTGATAAAATATAATTGCCGATTGAACACTAGAATAGATATTTTTAATAAAAATTGGCCACTCCTTAAATTAGATCCTGTACTAGGCACCTAATTCCAAGTCAAATTTCAGTTCTATGTAAGAAAAATGAAAACATTTTGTAGTTTTAGTAAGATATTTGTTAATGGACAGAGGATGGTATTGGTGTGGACATAATGAACTAACTGTCCTTAAAAAGTTCTCTTATTTGATGATATTCTCTGCCTATGGTATAGTATACAGTATAATATTAGACATGTTGTTAATTGTTCTAGTAATTTCATGATATATCTGGCTGAGGGCTCTTGTAGTCAACAATATGTAGGTCATATTGTGAGATGTTTTGAAACAAGGCTATATACAATATTAGACACTTTCAAGAACTACATAATTCAAAACACTTGTCAGCATGGGTGAAAAAACAAGTGAAGTATACCATAAGGGGATGGAATAAAGAAAGAATCCTTAACCAACTTAAAACATTTTGGATATATATACTGTAAATATGATCACCCCATGGTGTTTTAATGAGTATTGTAAAATCAAGTGTTTTATGTAGATTATGGATGTTACTGGCAATGTGTTTATACATATTTACCAGACAATTTAATTTTTGTGCATACTGTAGCATATATTGCAATAATAGATTTTGTGTTCAATGTTAAATGCATAAGTATATTGATATATGCTCCCTTAAGTCTATATAGTTGGATAAAGAAACGGTTAATTAAACTAGATATAGCAGTAACATGATTGTTCTATACAGTGATGTGGATCAACGCAACAAAAAAATACGTGATGCGCTCTAGTGATGCTGATCAGCACAACTATAAAAAGATACTATGCACTTCAAGCCTCTTTTCCACATTCCCTTGAGAAAGTGCACAGTAAAGAGGGGCAAAAGAGAAAAGCAAGGATATCCTGCACAGAGTAAGTGTGTATGTTCTTTAAAATTGAGAATGCCTACCATTAGAATCCTGGCCAGGATTATCATTTTAATTTAACTATTTTGGGTGTTAAATCTGTGATTTTTGTGGTTTTTAAATATTGTGGAGTTCTGCGAGGCTGCTTGTGTGGTAAATACAAGAGGTCCTCTGCACTCAACCCATTATCAATATATTTAAGACACTGAGACATTTTATGCATAATGTCTCAATGTCTTAAATATATTGATAATGGGTTGAGTGCAGAGGACCTCTTGTATTTGTCTATATGTATTTTGTAGTCACAGCCTCATTACACCCCTGCCTAATGGTTTTTAAAAATTAGTGGTGAGCACTTTCCCTTGTTTGCTTGTGTGGTAAGGCATTTTTAAAGTGATTCCTTAAAGCTACAGTACGTACTTAATTCCCTATCTGTATAGTCAGATGTCTAAAATCCTGAATGTCTATGTCATGAACAATTGCTCCATTAGCGTCCAATATAGCATTATGCTTGAGATGTGGGTATGTTAATATTTAAATGGAACCAAAATTCATTCTGTATTTCAGCATGCCTAGTTCTATTAACTGGAGCTGACCAATCTGTGAATGCTCGCTTTGCTTAACTAACCCTGGGCACATGTGGATAGCTTTCAGGATAATGTAAGGCTGGACCACATTTAATTGGTCTAATTCTGGATAATATAAACACAAAGCTTACCTTAAAAGCCAAGAGATGTGTTACTGTCCTTTATCTACTCATTGTTATACAGTATATATAAGTGGGTAGTTCTACAATTCCTTTTTGTAATAAGTACAAGAACTTCTGAATGTGCATTCACGTGTATGAGTGTCAGTGTTCAGTATATAGTTTATATAAAGTAGGACAGGCATTACAAATTTAGAAGCTGTAAGCTTATTTATTCAGCCTAATTATATTAAGGCAAAAGCCCAGAAGCCACGTTAGGTTAGCTTTTTTTCTGTTATAGAAAAGGATAGGGCTACTACAGAAAGCTCATTAACTTCATTTCTCCCTCCAATTCAATGTAGCAATCTGTATTACCATACAGTTTTATAGTAAAATAGAGCCAACTGGATAGTTCAGCAGGAAAAAAATTATAAAATTACCTGGACATTTCAATTCATCTGAATAATCCCCACAGTCATTTGCACCATCACATATCCATTCTGGCAAAATGCATAGTGAAGTGGAATTGCATCTTATAAATCCAGTCTTTTTGATGCCAAGTTTGTAGTAATGAGTACAATCAGTATTGTCTGGGGGGTAATTGAAAAATACAAGATGTGCATTATACTGCAAAAAGTTCATTAAAGTCTGCCTCTGAAAGGCCTCAGCTCAACAACATCCATTACTGGACTATAAAAACTTTATTTCTAAATGAAGATTAAGAGCAACAGATTTGGAAGTGCATCACAGTAGGACAAATACAATGCAAATTTGGGCTTTGAATCAGTTACCTGTGATTTAATACATTGCTTAGCAGCTGGATGAAGATTTAACAACATTAAAGAAGTGAATTGTTATAAAAAGGGTGAACAATAAAAATGACTTAGAATAGATCTTATAAATTAACTATATATTGAGTTATTCAATAGAAATTAAAAATAAGAATATAACTACTATTACTGCTGCAAATAATACAGTGTTTGTACAGTGAACGAAAGGTTCAATTATTTCCTACCATTAAATTAGCATTAGTTTGAAACTTTAGCTAGCCATACATTGACTAATATTGGCTGAGTTTTGGAAACACAGCCAAATTATGGCTTTCCTAAATAGTTTCTGATTGAGGCTAGGTCAACTATTTATGGGGCAGCAATTGTGACCACATTCATAAATTAACTCTGTAATGTACAGCTCACATATTAATGTCTTTAAACATTATTCTTTGTTTAAAGGATCTCAATGAAATGAGTTAACATTATTGTCTGGGCTGGCAGTAATGATAAATGATCCTTGAGTTGTTTCTTCATATAGTCATTGGTGGACCCTTTTAACTTTAACTGACCATTAGGAATGTAAAGTAGGAACCTAAACCAGCCAACCAGACCAGTAGAACATCAAAGAGAAGATGTATCAACATATATGGTATTTAAAAAAATACGAAAAAGTTCTCACTATTTTCTGACCAAATCCACACAGAAATGGATAAAATTTGGAAAAAATCCAAATTGTGAGAATTTTTCTGATTTGTTGATGAAAACTTTTTTTTGATGCCCAAAACCACAAAATCTTTGAATTATTGAACAAAACCTAGCACAGATCAAGATATCAATGGGACATCTGCCATTGACTTCTACATGAACTTCTACATGAACTCGACAGGTCTGAGTTGGTGTACTTTTTTATTTGGACTTTTAACACCATCAAAGTTTTTTTGCTACAAAAATGTTGCTTTCTCCCTTTAAAAGTCTAACCATAAAAAAATTAGACTTTAATAAATAACCTCCTTAAATGTAACTTTTAACCACGATTCAAGTTTTTTGCAGCAAAAATTCAGGTTTCAGATCTTTGTACATGTTTATAAACATTTGGCATCTAAAATCTGGCAAGTTCATGAATAGATCATTGGTAGTTGTATTAGCAAAATTGAAATTATTTTTCAATTTGAGTTTTTGAGTGAGTTTTTTTGGGTTGTTTTTCACATTTCTATACAAACATGTTTTTTTTTAATTGGAGGTTTTTAATTAATAAGCACACTTTTGAGTTTGAGTTTTTTTTAATTAACTTTCAAAATCTGGTTTTCAATATAACTGCCTGCCAGCCCCATATACAAGGTAAATTATTTCTATTTTAATTTTATTGCAAACAGGGTAGGCCTATTTATCAAATTTGAATAAACTTGAAAAATTACAAAACATAAATGTATTCTTTCTTGATTTAAAGGGATTCTTTCATGGTTTTTATGGTGTAGTTTTAATTTCTAAACACTGCAAATGTTCATTCCTAACACAAAAAGAGTATTTTTTTAGTTGAAATTTTGGTGTGTAGGCAGCCATCTCTCGTAATTGTGAGGAAGGAACTGCTTTCAGCAGGCTATTGTTTCTCCAACTCAGTGGGACATGGATTTTTACTATTGAGTGCTGTTCTTATATCTACCAGGAAGCTGTAATCTTGTTACCTTCCAATTGTTCTGCTGATGGGTTGCTGGAGGGGAGAAAGGAGGGGGTGATATCACTTCAACTTGCAGTGCAGCAGTAAAGAGTGACTGATGTTTATCAGAGCACAAATCACAGGACTGGGGGCACCTGGGAAACTAATAATATGTGTAGCCCCATGCCAGATTTCAAAATTAAATTAAAGTTTTAAAGTCTGCTTGAGCAGCACTATTAACTGCATGTAGAAAAAACATGTTTTCCCATGATAGTATCCCTTTAATAAAAATATGAATATTCACCATTTTCAACTGGTCTGCCAATTGTAGCCCCACAAAAGAATATAAAAATTTCCCAAAATTCGATTTAAAAAAATTGCTTACATTTTGCCACTCCCATTGACTTCAGCATAAACTTGGTAGCTTTTAGATACCACAGTTTTTAATTTGAGTTTTTCAAAAAACATTTTGCCTTTAATAAACCTCTACAATTAAAATGTTTGAAACTCTAATTAAAATCTGCAATCTCTCCTAAACAGCGTTCACAATTTTAACTGAAACATTAAAAAATCAGCTCATTGGTTTGTATTTAAGAGTATATCATTTATAAAAAATGATCAGTATTTTTCCTTTCTTTAAATAATCATATTACTGCTTACAAGCTGTTTGAAACTGTGTTTCAGAACTAGAATTAATAATTCCATGGCTGAAAGCAACTCATACTTACTCTTAGTATGAGCTTTCTATATATATTTTATAGTATACTTTAAAATTTTCCTGGAAAACTAACTAAATGGAAACCCTGCAGAATAACCAAATGTTCAGGTTGATGAGCAAACACAGCTTTTTTGAGTATGGACAGGAGTAAAACTCTTACTGCAGTTTTTTTCATCTGAAGCATCCACACAATCAATCATTTGGTTGCACTGTGCTGATTTAGTAATGCAGGTCCCATCTGTGCAACGAAATTCTGTTGATGGACACGTTGAAACTGTGGAAGTTTTATTAAAAAAAAAACAACAAGATGAATTATGCTTTGTATAAAAAAACTTAATATATCAGTTTTTGTCTACACAAACTTGTGAATAGTTAAGAGAATGGTTAAATATCTGCAAAGTGCAAAAAGTAAATACCATGGCTTGTACATGTTCAGGAGAAGGGGAACTATTCTTTAGGCTTTTTAAGTTATTAAGGTGTTTAAAAAAAGCCGATGAGAATAAAACTCTTGCGATAAATAAATGAAACAAAATATTGCTGTGCATGTTGCATGCCAGTGATAATTTAATTGTCCCAGTTCTTTTCAATGAGGCTGAAAATCTATAATGTATTAATAAACTGGGAAAATAAATAAACTTCAACATTGACTTCAACACAACTTCACCAGCTTTCACTTGCTGAGTTTTTGATCAAATGCGCTATTACTTTGATTACAACAATTTGAATTTGAATCAATATGAACCAATTCAATCGTAAATGGACCTATTTGATTGAAAAAAAAATTCTAATTAATTTGGGTTGGTCTTTTTGAATTCGAGTTTTGAATTTTTTTACACTTCGAAATTTAACCCTTGATAAATCTGCCCCTCCCTACAATTTGATAGTTTGTGCTCAATGGGAAAGAGCAAATGTAGTGTAGGCATTGCAATCCCATTTAACCTATATAGAGTGATTAATTTAAATTCTTACATTTGGATTGCTTTTTGGATTATTGATTCTGTGCTAAGCTACTGTATTTAGTATTATGTAGGACAAGATCTTTATTGTGTCGCAGGATAACTTGTGAAATGTAAATGTTCTATTATTATACATTTTTCATACTATTTTTCAAAGCTTATATTTTCCTTTTGTCTCAAGACTGTGTACCTATCCCAATTTTCCAAACAATTACATCCTAGAACATGAGCATTCTTCTAAGTTAACAGTTTTATACATAGCAGAAATAATGAGTGCTTACTCTTGCAGTCTAGTTCATCTGAGTTGTCACCACAATCATCTTCATCATTACAGACTTTATTGTTGGGAATGCAACGGTGATTACTGCAGAGTCTAAATCCTCTCCAACAGCTTCGGTTTTCTTGTAAATTAAACATAAATACTTATTAAAGGAATGTAGGAGACTTTAAAAATTGCATTTTTGAAGACTTTGACCTTGAAGACTTTTAACAAAGATGTATAATACAATCCTTTATAATCAAAGTGTAAAAACATTTATTACATCTATGACAGTATTACAACACTAACAACAGTAAACAATGCAAAGCCTTCTATCACTGCAGTTACAAAGTATATTGATATGATACAATAATAAAAGATCATCATCTTTAAACACATGTAAACCATTAGTAATTAGTATACATTTTATTTTCACCAATAAGGAATTATTAATAAGGTCATGTATCGCTAAGGTCCATCATTTCTTCAAATCCCATTTAGTTTATAGATAAATAAAAATGTGGTTTCTCTACAGTTTCAGAGATACACAAGATTGTGTGTTATGAAATTAACACAGACCCAGATCATACCCTAACTGGCCTTTGAACTGGTTCATACTCTTCTCAAGAATTAATAAGAATGAATAAAATAAATTAAAAGTTAATAAATAACATTTGTGTTTTGTATATTAGAGAAGATTGCAATGTATTCAAAAAAACCAGGGATGCAAAACATTCTGATCAACTTTAAATCAAACATGAAAGTGCTCAATTGGCTCTTTCCATTCATCCATACACAAAATAATTTAAAAAATCTAGATGTTTCTTACATTAGAGGTAAGTGAAACCTTTCCTTTTAAAATATTAAAATTCAGTGTTATTCCTAAATTAATATAGGATCTAATAATGTTGGAAGTTCATAGATTTTGTAATATCTTAGTTTTCTAGTATAAGTATGGGACCTGTTATCCAAAATACTTGGGACCTGGGCCTTTCCATATAATGGATTTTTCAGTAATTTGGATCTGCATACCTTAAGTCTACTAGAAAATCATGTAAACATTAAATAAACCAAATAGGCTGATTATGATTCCAACAAGTATTAATTATATCTTAGCTGGGATCAAGTACAAGGTATTTTTTTATTATTAAAAAAAAAAAAGGAAATAGATTTTAAAAATATGTATTATTTGGATAAAATGGAGTCTATGGGAGACAACCTTTCCATAGTTTTCTGTATAACAGTTTCTGGATAATGGGTCCTATACCACTTCAGGGCTAATTCACTAAGGGTCGAAGTGAATATTCGAATGCAGTTAGATTTTAGAAGTACATTTTTGAAAAACTTCGACCATCGAATAGGCTACTTCAACCACAGTAAAATCCTTCGAAATTCAAAGTATTGTATCTATAAAAAAAAAAGGAGAAAGCTTAGGGGCAATGGACCAATAGCGTAACACCAGCAAGGATCAGGCAGGACAAAGTCCAGGCAAATGGTTGTATTGGCAGGCAAAAATAATACAAAGTCCAGGCAAATGGTCAAAAACAAGGAAACAAGGTCAAAAGATACAGCAACAGGATCAAAAACAACACCCAGGAACAAAACTATAGAGTCCTATAATTGGGTGCCATAATGGCGTCCAATGCGCCTTTAAATAATCAAATTTCATGCCAAAACGGCATAGGCGCGCAACGTCATCGCGCTGCAGCATTCCAGCGCTGTGACGTAATTACGCCGGTGCTGCTACCCATGTGGTGGCAATGGGCGCCGCCATTGTGAGAGGGACGCCGGAAGGAGAGGATGCGCCGCCCGGAGCTGCAGGTAAGACTCCGTGTGGCGCGTTCCTGACAGTACCCCCCTCCTCACGGGGGCCCCAGGACCACCAGACTGGAACTGTGGAAAAACGTGGAACAATGATTATCAATAAAACAAGAATTAAACATAGTAACACAGGCAGGAACACAAACAGTAATGGGTATAGGCAGCACGTGCAAGAAAGGAGACTCCTTGGAGACTATAAACAGCGGATGCTGTCGGGGAAAGTCCACTGGAGTTTTCAGCTGCAAAGGCTGCAGGGAAAGTCCCTCTGGAACAGTAGGTCGCGGAGACTGCTGGGGAAGCCTTTCAGGAGCTGTAGGCAGTGGCAGCTGCTGGGGAAGCCCCTCAGGAGCTGTAGGCAATGGCGGCTGCTGGGGAAGCCCCTCCGGAGCAGAAGGCAGTGAAGTCCGCTGAAGACCCAGTTGCTGAGGGTTGGCTGGTCCGGGGATAGAAACCAGCTGGGAGACAGGCAACACGGAGGAGTGGAGCGACAAAGAGGCAATGACTCTGGAAGGGAGAAAAGCAGAGGCTTGTTCCTCAGGAAGATGCTTCACCATGGCGGGCTGTGAACAAGGATATTCTTCCATCAGGGAAGCAAATTTCTGGTAGCATGAAGACAATGCCGTTGACAATATGAACTCCAATGGGAGACTTGACCAGAGGACCAATCAATGGCAGGGTTACGTAAACGCAACCAGGGTAACCCCAGGATAACAGGAGATGAGGGACAAGAGATAATCTGGAAAGGCAATTTCTCAAAGTGCGAAGTCCCAATCTTCAGGGGTAACTCACCCGTGGTTTGGGAGATCAAGGCTGAAGCTAGAGGCTTGTCGTCAATGGCAAATGCCGTAGGGGTGAGGGCATAGGGAATAAAGAAATCCCATTTTCTTTAGCGAAAGCAAGGTCCATGAAATTACCGGTGGAGCCGGAATCCAAACAGTCTTATGGGAAAGCCGGATCTGTAAAGGGAGAAGCAATTGGTGAGTTTTTGCTTGGTGACCAGGGGTGACACAAGCCACTTGCGATGACCCAAGCTTATTCTGGGGGTAAGGATCTTTAGGCTTCACAGGATAGACTTTGACAAAGTGATTATTCTCCCCACAATAAAGGCAAAGGCCTACTGAGCATCTTCTGAACTTCTCTTGCACAGAGAGACGGATACGGCCCAACTGCATAGGTTCATCAACCAGGGTCACAGGAGGATTGGGAGACGAAGATACTGCAGCAGGAAGTACACTAGGAAATGATGATCTTTGGAAACGAGGAAGTGAAGGAGGTTGGAAATTCTTGGCACGGTCTTGCTTGATGCTCTCTAAGGCGAGTGTCCACCTTAATGGCCAAGGCCACAAGATCTTCCCAACGAGTAGGTAGCTCATGGGAGACAAGATCTTCCTTCAGGCGGATAGAGAGGCCATTGTAGAAAGCAACATGGTAGGCTTCGTTGTTCCAACCTGTCTCGGCAATCAAAGTACGGGATTACCCTGCATAATCGGCCACCGTCCGAGTCCTTTGGCGAATCTGCATTAGCCACGAGGAAGTAGACGTGACCCGACCAGGAGCATCAAAAATAGTCCATAACTCAGAAATAAAGGCATTAGCATTATCAATTAAGGGATCCTTCTTCTCCCACAGGGGTGATGCCCACTCAAGAGCTTTTCCGGTCAAACGGGTAATAATGTAACCCACCTTGGCACGATCAGAAGAAAATTGACTGGGGAGTAACGTAAACTGGATCTCACACTGGTTCAGGAATCGCCACCGTAGAGAGGAGGCGCTGGGATGCGTGGCTCAGAGGAATGGAAAGAAGACTCCGGAGATTGCGTCGAAGCGGGTGAAGAGGTTGGCAGCGAAATAGCCATCTTGTCCAAAACAGCCATTAGGGCTAAGCCATAATTAGACTGCTATGCTTCATAGCTGTCCATGCGATCAATCAAACCACGTAGCGCTCGTCCAAAGTCTTGTGCAGCTTCCTCAGTGGGGTCCATGGCCCAATTATACTGTCAGGGTAGGCCTTGTAGGCACCCTAGGGAAGTAGTGGACCAAGGAGGAAGCTTAGGAGCAACGGACCAATAGCGTAACACCAGCAAGGATCAGGCAGGAAACGAGACAAAGTCCAGGCAAATGGTCAAAAACAAGGAAACAAGGTCAAAAAATACAGCAACAGGATCAAAAACAACACCCAGGAACAAAACTATAGAGTCCTATAATTGGGCGCCATAATGGCGTCCAATGCGCCTTTAAATAGTCAAATTTCACGCCAAAATGGCGCAGGCACGCACCGAAGTGTTGCGGCGCCATGACTTAATTAGACCGGTGCCAGTACCCACGTGGCGGCAATGGGCACCGGAAGGAGAGGACGCGCCGCCCGGTGCTGCAGGTAAAACTCCGGGCGGCGCGTTCCTGACACCATTAAACATCCAGCTGGAATCTACAGGTGTAGAAATACTACTGGAAAATATTTTTTTCTCTTTGAATTGGATCCTCATGTGATTTAATGTTGGATTCAAGGTAAAATAAATTGCCGTTTGTAGCTCTTAGCAATACAAACATTTGAAGCAAAAGAACAACTTAGAACCATTACATGAGAGGTCATGAACCTTCAAACTAGTGAAGGAAATTGTCTCCCTGAAGTCACAATAAAGAACTGTCAATTTGTATATAGCTAGAGGTCTCCATTATAGTTACTAGCTGACTTTTTCTTCCTTACCTATATTCTAAATTTACAAATTCTCAACGGCATAGGTAAACTGTAGCATCATACTCCCAATTCCCTTTAACATCCTTTATATATTCTTGTTATAGTTTTTAATAGAAAGCCATTATGAAAATTGTTACTTATCATTTCCCTGTTATTCCCAACCAGAAGAACGTTATCACTTTGCATTGAATTCAAATTATACAAGTTGTGCTTAGATATCATTTTGTGGATTCAGCTAAAAGCCCAAAGGTATTGTTTGCACTGGTTCTGAAAATGAGCAGTAGTGTTTTATGTGCTGTGTCTACTGATGTATATTTAGTTCTAAATTAAAGAATGTTTAAAGTATAAAAGAATAGAGATAGGACTGAATGAAATGTCCCTTAGTAGGAGAATGTTTAAACATAATTGCATTGGTTTGAGAGATGAGAGGCTGTGAAGTAAGGGGGAGAGATCTAAGGTATCTACTGCAAAGGTAAACAACATATAACCTAAGGATAACCTCTAGGTCTCTTGACCTTTGCACAAGACAACATTTAATTACTAGAAAGAACCTTTGGGATGCAACAGTTTTTTTATTTCTCATTTTGCTGTTTGTAGTAGACCACAACTCTCTGTTGATGTAATATCAGTGAAATGTATTTATGCATTCCTACAACAGAGGTTTCTTTGAATACATTTATTTGATATAACTTTAACCTCTTCTGTTGATAACATGCTTGAATATTTATAAACCATTTTGGTTCCATTTATGTAAAAGGCCAGTGATGAGTGATAGGATAATTTGTCATCTGGCAAGTTAAAACTTTGCTAAGAAAGGTTGCTCTACAAACCTTGTGAAAATAAAGATGGTTAATATTGCTGGAGTTTAGCACAAAAGACAGTATTTGCAGCAACTTTCTAAACAGAATATAGTCCTTTCAACATTATTGTGGAAAGTCCCAACTGTGCATCATTTTTAGGTAGCAGTCTCTGAAATGGTTAATCCCATGACACATTGCCATACATCACACTGTCATCTGATGATTAAAAATGAAAAATTTACTTTTTGGAAAGGACATTATTTGACATTCCCAAAATAGCTGAAAGCCTCCTGGGATCAAGGCTGCATTGTAAAAAAGACACATAATTCCAAGTCCTTGAATATCTGCTGACTGCCACACAGCACCATTAAATACTGTACCTCAATACGTTACACAACAATAGCAATAGTATATAAATTCTCTAGATGTGTGTCTTCTTTTTACATCTTCCAAGCAATGTCATTTACATCTTTATTTTAGTCAAGCCAGTGGATCAATGTCAAGCAGAATTAATATGCAGCTTTAGAAAAACACTGAATTCTATATGGCAATGTTTGACAGTTGTTTATACGGGTATGGGGCCTGTTAACCAGAATGCTTGGGACGTGGAGCTTTACAGATAACAGATCTTTCTGTAATTTGGATCTTCTCACCTTTAGTCTGCTAGAACATCATGTAAACATTAAACAAACCCAATAGGCTGTTTTTGCTTCCAATAAGGATTCATTATAGCTTAGTGTGGATCAAGTACAAGGTACTGTTTTATAATTACAGAGAAAAAGGAAATACTTTAAAAGAAATTGGATTATTTGGATAAAATTGAGTCTATGGGGGACAGGCTTTCCATAATTCAGAGCATTCTGGATAACTGGTTTTCCAGATAACAGATCCCATACCTGTATAGCTATGTATATTATTATTTATACAGCTCTCTTTACACAGATTTATAACTAGGGCCTAATGTACAGTACTTAATTTATTAGCGTTAACAGTAGGTTAACGCTAATAAACCTAGGTGTTATTTATTAGTCCGAATGCTAAAAACTAGGAAAAAATGTGTTGTTTTTTTTTACTATAAATCCAAATTTTTTTGTTCGAAAAAACCTCAAAGTGTTTCAGATTTATTATACCCCGAGGATGCAATAAGTCAGAATCTGAAAATTCGCCAATTCTCAGAACTGCCAAGGTTGTCAGTGGGAGAGGTCCCTATCATCATCCCCCATGATCAGATTTTGTAATTTTTAAATGTATGAATGACCTCCAATAGGTTGATTATGAATAAAAAAATGCTAATTTTGTCCAATTGCAGCAGGCTCAAGATCTTGGGCTATATGTATCAAAGAGTGAAGTTAGAGATCTCCCCTGTCCTCTAGAGTGAAATTCCACCACTCTCCATTCATATCTATGGGATTTTTTAAAAGTTTTTATCAATGTGGAAAAATAAAGATTTTTTGAAAAATAAGCCTTTCAAAATCCCATAGAAATGAATGGAGAGAGGCTGAATTTCACTCAGGTGGACTGTGGCTATCTCTAACTTCACTCTTTGAATCTTCACCCCCTTGAATTGTAATAAACGGTCTTAAAGTGTCAACAATTTGTTATTCTTGCAAGAACCATGAGCAGCATAAAATAAAGTTTTTGAATCTTACCACAAAATGACTGTTTTTCATCTGATTTGTCTTTGCAATGAACAATACCATCACAGGTTTGTTGGTAGTCAATACATTCCCTATTTGCACATTCAAACTCAGAGAATATATTACAGGAGGAATTTTTACCTAAAAGGAAATTATTAATAATTAGTAATAATGCACACAAATGAATCAATATGAATGAAATACAGTACAAAATGATATAAAAATATTTTTGCTCAATAGAATAGTGTATAAATAAATATTTATATATATTTGGAATTGCCTTAATTTTTATTCCTATACAAGCAGTGACAGTTAAACTAATAGTCTGTCACTGAAACCTAATGTAACCATATGTGTTTCTACCTTTAGTATAAGTATTCTTTATATTACATTTTAATAATATTCCAACATATTCTTTGTAGAAAAAGTTGTAGACTGCTAAGGCATTGATATAAAGCATTTTATACATGCACTACAGGTAGTATCTGATTAAAGGGGTTGTTCACCTTTGCGTTAACTTTTAGTATAATGTAGAGAGTGATATTCTGAGACAATTTGCAATTGTTTTTCATTTTTTATTGTTTGTGGTTTTATAGTTATTTAGCTTTTTATTCAGCAGCTCTCTAGTTTGTAGTGTCAGCAATTTGGTTTCTAGGGTACAAATTACCCTAGCAACCCTGTACTGATTTGTATAAGAGACTGGAATATGAATAGGAGAGGGGCTGAATAGAATGATAAGTAATAAAAAGGGGCAATAACAATACATTTATAGCCTTACAGAGCATTTGTTTTTAGATGGTGTCAGTGACCCCTATTTGAAAGCTGCAAAGAAACAGAAGAAAATTGCAAATCATTAAAAAACTATGAAAAATAAATAATGAAGATCAATTGAAAAGTTTCTTAGAATTGGTTAAATTGAAGGTGAACCACCTCTTTAAGTATTAGAATTATAAATGTTATGGGTGCACAAAGGTCTTTTGTAAATAAGAATCAATCATAATTTATAAACAGTAGGGATATGAAAAGAGAAGATCTACAGTGGAGCAAAATTCTAGTTTTCGTATTGTTAAATCAAACTTTTTTGTTGTTTGAAACCTTAAATAATAAAGATAAATATATTCAGCTATACATATGTATACACTGTTCTACAAATAAAATATAAATCAATTAACTTGTATATTAATGATACATAAATATATTAAAATGATAAACTGTAATATAACTGGATGGCATTGAGTTACTGCAAAGCATTTCACTTATTCTACAGTATTTTTCTTTGTTTCCATGGAGACCTTAATAAGACATAACCTATGTTAAATACTAGCAATAGTGTATATATTAATCTTGCACAGGTGTAAGGTAGATATATTTGCTGTATTATCCCAGTTATGTTACCTTCATTCCTCATTATATTTTACAGAACATTACATTTAATAAAGAATTATCAATACAGCACTTTAACTTTTACTAATTTAACTTTTTTCTCATTGTCACGCAGTGAAGAATAAATTACTTACTCACACATCTGTTGTCATCTACTAGTACTCGATCTCCTCGACATGAACAATTGACACGACTATCAGGAGTAATAAGGCAGAGATCATGACATCCTCCATTTATGTAAGAACATGGTGATGATTTACCTAGAAAACACAACACAAAAACAATATGAGGATTATTTAAAGCATGCATGAACATTATAGACAAAGAAGAAATGTTTTTTATTGGGATGAGGGAATTTTTTCTCTATTTATTGACCACACTTGTATCTACAGTTATATCCAAAAGAGGGAATATACAGTAGGTAGGAATTTTATCCCATTTATTTGAAAGAAAATAGAGCAAGCATACTGTATAAAAAAATATGTCCCTTGTAACCTACTGCATTTGGTCTAATGCTCTGTATATTTGCACCTGCTGCTATCATGTGCAAATATGTGCATGGGATTGCAGAGGGTGAAAGAAATGTTTCTGACAGTCATTGAAATGTAAGTAGGAAAAAGCTAAACAAAATTGGGAAAAAAATTAAAAATAGCATACAATTTGGATTTTCTATTGATTGATCAAGTTTTTCCCAGTTCCGATTAAATCATGCTTTTTTAATAATAAATAAGGTCAAAAAGTGGATTCTAGTTTGGTCAGAGATTTTTAATAAAATAATCAGAATACAGTAATTCAGATTTTGATAAATAACCCCACATGTCTGGCCATTTTGTGTAAAAATGCATGCCCCTTTCTAGTCAGCCATTGTATAGGTGCTAGAAGGAGAACATATAGGACTTTTTGAGCCCCCCTGTACTAACTGCTGCCTAAGGCAGTCAATATAACTTTCCTGAGCACCAGACCTGTCCTCAGTATAACAAAGGCACAACCTGCACTGCATTGTAAAGAATGTTGACAGCAGTGACTTCAACATTCTGTCATTTGAAATTAAGGATAATGTCACTAAACTTCTCTGCATATATTCAACCTTGTAATGTTTTCTTTGCCTTTATACAGAAATGTAACTGGAACCTTTTACAATGAATATAAGCCATAGATTTATACTGTTAATTCTGAATTTATATTCATGGGCACACTTATGTTCATGATTCACCTAGCCAGCTGGAGGAATTAGTACCCCCATATCACACATAGGCATCATCTTAAATATACAGGTATGAGATCTATCATCCAGAATCATTGGGACCTGGGGCTTTCCAGATATCGGGTCTTTCTGTAATTTCTGTAATCTTCACACCTTAAGACCACCAGAAAATCATATAAACATTAAATAAACCCAATAGGTTGGGTTTGCTTCCACTAAGGATTAATGATATCTTAGTTGGGATCAAGTACATTCTACTGTGTTATTATTACAGAGAAAAAGGATTTTTTTTTATAAATTTTGGATTATTTGATTATAATGGAGTGTATGGGAGACTCCCTTTCCATAATTAGGAACTTTCTGGATAATGGGTTTCCAGATAACAGATCCCATACCTGTACAAGGGAAGGCAAAAACTAACCTCTTTAGAAATTATAAAGGCAGGGATGACATTTTTATTTGCTTGATATCTGTTTAGCTTCACACAATACAGACAATAAAATATAAACTATACAAAGCAGTGATATGAGCACATTTATTATAACTAAAGCAGTAATTATGCCCAGATTTAAAGGGTAATAATATTAATAATTATTATTAATATTATTATTAATAACATCAAAGATATGCAATATTTCCCTGGTTATCTTCACCTACTGATAGTGCCAAAAACTAATGTCCTAGCTTGCTTTATGACCAGTACTGAAATCAGAGTAATTGTGTCATAGAAACATGGTGAGCTCAGTTTTCCTCTGTCTAGCGAGCAAAAATCATTGGCAAATAGTCCGACCATAATTCAGTTGAAGTAGTTTTATGGTAATCGATCAGCAGTATATTGCAGTATTCTACCTGTAATAGACATATCATCTTTGCCCTACTGTATTAGGCATATTTCCTTGAAACTATACAGTTTGCACAAAATGAGGACATAGTGCAGTTCTCCACAACCTTCCTGACACACGTGAGAAAGACAGTTGAGTTGTGCAGATGCTTTCCATTCAGTTGCATATAGTTACATTACTTTCTATTTGCACATAGCATTAATAACACCTTGATTCCCTTGTTGCAATGAAGAATTAAATTGATTTTAGGTACGCACATGTGTTGGTGTCATTGGTTACTGCAATTATTCCCATTGGTTGGTGTGGTATGTCAGACCGAAGAACTTTGGTTTCTCCTCCTGTGTATTTGTTAGAGCGAAGTATAGCCCGTCTCGCCCAGTCAGACCAAAAGATATAGTCATTGTGAATGGCCAGACTGAAAAAAGTACCTGGTCCAGATTTGACTATTACCTACAAACAAGGACATAAAACATGTTTTAAAAACCAACCAAGGCAGTTAAATATAATAAGTAATTAAAGTGTCTAGTAATACAAAATTGGATGTTAAAATAAAACAGTTCTAAATATTAGCAAGTCAATACAGCATTAAAACTCACTTGAGCATTTTGCATTAGTAATCACTGGAATTGCTAACACATGAGTTTATGTTCCTGTGCATTAAGAAGCCTTCGAAGTACAGTCAATATTAAGCTGCTTTAATTGTGAATTTAGGGTATAGTAGTTTGCTTGCTTTTATAAGTATGTCTCTAAGGGAGTCATTTACTGTAATAAAATTCACAAAGAACAAATTTGTGAAAAAAAATTCACATCGCAATGTAATAGTCTTCAATAGGCTTTTATTGCATTGCAAATCTTAATTGGGCATCTTGAACCTTTGACACTAGTGATGGGCGAATTTATTCGCCAGGGCCGAATTTGCGGCGAATTCCCGCGATTCGCCGCTGGCGAATAAATTCACGAATTTTCGGGCAAAAAAAGAGGTGCACGTCGGAAACGACGCGACACGCCGAAAATGACGCAACGCATCGTGAACGGCGCGACACGCGTCAAAGTTGGCGCGACGCGCGTCAAAAACGTCCCGCGACTCGTTTCGCGAATTTTTCGCCAATTCTCGAATTGAAATTCGCGAATCTTTAGGCGAAGCGAATCGCGGGAGATTCGCCCATCACTATTTGACACCTTTAACACCTTAAGACGTTTTATTACATACACTTTGCACTACACAAGTTATTTTACAAGCTATTATTTTTTGCTGTTTTTCCAAACCAATGTCATTGTGACAAAAAAACCTAAATAAATAAAAAAATAAGTTCTAGAAACATTTTGTTTGTGCATTATATAATTTAATTTTATGTAACTTTCTAAAAATAGAATTAATTATAACGTAGAAATAGGAATATAGGAATTAGTCAACAATTAGAGCTTATTTACAATTTTGAAATAATAATAGGATTTATTGAAAGCGACTTTACTTTTTTGAAAAAAATCAAATGTTCATTTACTGGTTCTTTAATTGGAAGGTGATATGCCGATACCTGTACATGATACATGTAAATCATATGATGTTATGTAACACAGTTGAATAGTACATTATTGTAGGTCACAGTTAAATGGCTTGCTGCATTAATATGTTCAATACAATATTGATGACAGAAAGACAATCACCATTTTTTTTAATCTATGCTTAATTTCTATGAGTTTGTAAATAATTCAGTTTGCCATATAACAGTTGTAGGGTAGGGGAGGCCATACAACAAGAACAGTGATCATCCTCTGTAATATGCATAAATGTAAGCTATTATGGCCAAAACAAGGGAAAGTTATGCTCACCACTAATTTTTAAAACCATTAAGTTGGGGTGCAATGAGGCTGTGACCATAAAATTCATATAGACAAGTAAAAGTTCCTCTGCACTCAACCCATATCAATATATTTAGGACAGGGATTGTTTGTCCATATATTGCAATATATTTAAGCTGATCAAATACATCACCTATTACTTAATTATACATTTTACACAGGGTAAACAGTATACTATAAAATGAAGAGGAATAGAATTCTTAATTAAGAAAGCTGAGTGTAGGGCTGGCTATTTCAGGGATGGCTTTGACAGCCTTACCCAGCTTAAATATTTTGCAATCTATGGACAAACAATCCCTGTTTTGTTTAAAGGAAACAACATTTTTATTAGCTTAAGGCACAAAATGTCTCAATGTACTAAATATACTGATAATGGGTTGAGTGCAGGAGACCACTTGTATTTGTCACAAGCTAACATGACAAAGCCTGGGTGGTAACAGGATCTTATATGTACATGTGTTAGCTAGTATCTAGCAAGTATCCAGAACTGTTTCCAGATTGCTGTTAATACATGACAGCACTTTCACTGGTTATAAGACCACTACTGTTAAGAAAGCACTGAGGCTCATTATTTGGTAACCAATATTTGCCTTTATGATGCACAGATTGCTATAGGCACAGCCCCATTTATTCACCTTGACACCTGTGCTGTGCACGCTACAGTACCCCTGGTAATCGCTACCCTCCAGACAAGACAACAATGTTTGTTATATTTGTTACAATATTTGTAACAAATTGTTGCTTGATAAAGGAGGGGGAAGCTCTGAAACATTGCCTTGTATTTTTTTACATTTTGTTACGTTTTATTAATAAAACTACTTTTTTGGTATATATATATATATATATATAAAAGAAGTAGGATCCGCACACTCCTTATTCAAAGTGCTCAATGGTGTTTATTGTTAGAATTCACATCCAACGTTTTGATCCCTCTCGGGGATCTTTCTCAAGATCGAAACAGAGAGGGATCGAAACGTTGGATGTGAATTCTAACAATAAACACCATTGAGCACTTTGAATAAGGAGTGTGCGGATCCTACTTCTTTCTTATAACTTTATTTTGGTCCAGCACCTCTGACAGGCAGTGGCAGAACCAGATGTGCAGGCACGACAGACATTATATATATATTTATATATATAATAACTGTATTTCATGAATCTGCCTATGTTCATTCCTAGATAGTAGTCATTGTAAACATTAATGTATCGTTTTCTAATGTTATAATATGTGTAGAAATCCATTATCTGGCTTGTTTTTATAAGAGAAAAAACTATTAACAACCTAATAACTCTGGACCGGTATATTAATGCAGTAGGTCAGTGTTACATTCTATTTAAATACAGTTATTAAACTTCCCTGAGTCTTCACTTACCAGATGGTTGTACAAAAGAAAGTTGTGACATTACTTACACAATCTCTCTTAATAACCAGCATTATGAATGAAACAAAAATCTAACCTAGATACAGATGCAGTCATTTTGGATGGTGAGTTAAATGCGTCGTGACTTAACTCATCTATCTCATTTATCTCACTTAGCACAGAATATTGTGTCACAGCATCCCATCCAATTAAAGAGTTCACCATTGAAAACAATGGAACTTTGGTATGCTAATGAAAAGGTTAAATGCATTAAATGAGTTAAGATAACTTTAGATAACACAGTTTCTTCAATTAGCCCTGAGTCACGACTAGTGATGGGCGAATCTCCCGCGATTCGCTTTGGCGAAAAATTTGCGTCAAGTTCAGCGCGTCACGTCGTTTTCAGCGCGCATCGCGTCGTTTTCGGCGCGTCGCGTCAAAAACGACGTGCGACTCGTTTTTTGGCTAATTTTCGCCAGGCAAAATTTCGCAGGTGATTCGCGAATTTATTCGCCAGAGGCGAATCGCGGGAATTCGTCACGAATTCGGCCCTGGCGAATAAATTTGCCCATCACTAGTCACGACGCATTTAACTTACGATCCAAAGTGACTGGGTCTGTATGTTGTAAATAAGTGCAATGTTGCCCCTCCCCATTCAATATGAAAATACAATTACAAATTATTTTAACAAATCTCGAGTTATTTAAATATTATTTAATATAAACAACATTATTTTTATTCAACAATTTACTGTGCAAGATACATGCACAATCCTTATAATAGGACCATCTGTCTTTGTAGTCTGCAAGAACACAGACTAATCTGCATTTTAATGGAGATTGTCCTGTAATAATGTTAAACACATTTAGGCAAAAGGGACTCATAAAAATAATTCTCCCAAAGCTGCAGAGGAGCCAAAAAATGTTGAAAATATATTTGCTGTGTCAGTGCTGTATTTTTTGTATAGAAATAATTGCTGTCATCATTAGCAAATGGATCTGAACCAGTTTCAGAACGCCTGTGGATATCAAATCCAAGTGAGATTACTGCTTCCAAAGTAATACAAATGAACAAAGATTATGCAATCCTGAATACAATTAGACATCCATGTTCTGTGGCTGCAAAATAACATTGTATTGTAAATGAAGCAAAGATACACTGAGTAACACATGCCATTTTACAGTAAAACCTAAATCTGACTACAGATATAGCAATGTGTATCAGTGGCCTAACTACCGGGGGAGAAGGGGGTGCAATTGGACCAGAGGCCGCACCCTCATATGGCCCCCCTGGCAGAATACGTTCACTGTAGCTGGCTGGATTCGGCTGCAGCCACATTGAAAGTCAGCATGGAGGAGGGGGGGGGGGGCGACGGCATGGCCAGCAGCAGGGCCCACCCAGACCTAGTTGCATTACTGCTTGGTATCCTAAATAATATCTTGGGATGCACTCTCAATAGATGTGAATATTTTAAGAAAAGTAATGTATTAAAGTGGTGCTTAAAGGAAAACAATTCCCCCCAGAACAATGTAGGTCTCTATAAAAAGATATTGTATAAAACAACTCATATGTAAAACCCTACTTCATGTAAATAAACCATTTTCATAATAATACACTTTTTAGTAGCATGTGCCATTGGGTAATCATAAATAGAAAATAGCCATTTAAAAAAATAAGGACAGCCTCCTGGGATCCTAGGATTCAACGGTGCACACAGACGTACCAAACAAAACTATAAAGTTAGGTCACATGAGTTCTGTCTTTTGCTTCCACACTTCTTCCTGTTACAGTTAGAGTTGAAATATTTCTGGTCAGTAGTGATGGGCGAATCTATCCCCTTTTGCTTCGCCAAAAAATTTGCAAATTGGTGTCGTGGCACACTTGCGACGTGCGTCGCTTTTGACGCGTCGTGTCGTGTCATTTTCACAACGTGACTCGTTTTTTCGCTTTTTTTTATTTATGTAACTATGTAACTATGAAATAGTGTTTCAACACAAGAGAAGTAAAAGGGCAATATTTACTTAAATATATATACCAGGTTGGTAAGATTCTTTAATATGTCACTTAATTTGATATCTGTTGCTCAAGTATTAATTTTCAGTGTATAGTTTTCCTTTCCTACCATACTGTATTTACATCTAAGATGGTTTAGGAATGAAAGACAATTTTAAGCATATCAGAACTAGATTTGTTTCAACCTACCAGGCCACATTGTTGTTTGAGTGACTCTAAGACAATGGTTGATTTCATTTGTATAAAAAGAAGAGTTTTTTTGTTGAACAATGTATGGAAAGCAAACCCATGAATTGTCCTTATTTGAATTAGATTGAGCCGATTTAAAAGTAACAGGTGGTTCTAAAATGTTGATCATGGACACAAATGTTTAGGAAAAAAAGTTGTTCCTTTATCTGTCTTGCAAATTACAAATTTAGAATCTTTATTGTCACCAGTCCCTGTAAATCTATACTGATATTACACTAATGAACATTAAATTTACATGCCAAACTTTTGCTGTTAAATAGAATATATATATATATATATATATATATATATATATATATATATATTACTTGAAAAAGTACTTGTCATTTTCAATAGAATTTCTACAGGGTGTGTTAAACTTGTAATAGGATTTTAGAAATAATGCAATGCCATTAAATCCCATTAAACGCACAATATGAAAAAGTTTTACACTTTTTCCTCACAAGATAGATTCCATTCCAAATGATGATTGCAATATAACTTAGTTCTTAAATATCAAATAAAATATTAAGTTACACTCATAAGACACTTTTATACTGTTCCATAAAGTAAGAAATTCCTAGGCAATTATTACATTTTAATCAATATGAGAAAGATTATGACTATATGGCATTGTGTTTTACTGTAACTGCAGTCATCTATAAAACAGAACTATAAAGGAAATGGCTGTGCATTTGATGAAAACATTAAACACATGAATAGGCTTGTTAATGTGCACTATTTTCACTTAATATTGAGGGAATAGAAATCCCTGATGTTCCTTATCTCCCTCTTTATTTTATTTTTTTTTTTAAAGATCATGCACCTATGCTAAGATGGTTCATTGATTTTAAATAATACAAATGACCTGAGACTTGTTGCAATATCACAATTTGGCATTGCCCTTGAATCAATGATTACTAACTGCACAAGGAACACAAATAACAAAATAGCATTTTACAAATTAATATAAAATAGCTGTTTACTGGAGAAAACTGGGGAAAATATATATTAACTGTAATATTTACTGTAGTGTTTGCTGTATTGTATTTCTAGTAGTATAAATATTGTAGAACTATTAAAGATGTATAAATATTTAGAATCTCTATAAAGTGTAATTATATGATCAGTGTATCCCTTTACATTCCTGAAGCATCTAAAACATCAACATTACCACAATATTCACTCTCACATTTTTATATTATTCTCAGATGGTTAAAATGTTGTATTGTTTATGGGTTTACCAACAAAACCTCAATATCTGAATATAAGCCACTGCTGGAAATAAATTGCTTCTTACAATCACAGGTCACAAATGTGTTGATAGACTAGCGGATTCAACAGAGTTTCAAGTGATTCTGAGAATAAAAATACATCTATTGTTCTCCTAAAATCTATCCTTTCTCCATGTTTTGTTTCTATTAAGCTTCTCACTTATGAAATTGCTTAGAGCCAAGGAAGAAAAGGTATGATCAAGGGGCATAAAATGTACAGAAGCCAAAATAAAGGTTTATTATTGTTCTTTTATATTTCATAAACTGACATTTTAACCAATATTTAACTTTAACAATAGTTGTATTATGTTACATTATTGCTTGTTGGACTGTAAATATGTTGATAAGATCTATCTGAATTCTTCTGCCATTGACTTCTTCAGGTCAGACCTATAGGCTAATGGCCAGCTGACATATGCAATATGTGCCATATGCAAATTTATATAGGCTTTACTCTGTTAGATATTGTAGCTTATGCAGAGTGTAGTGACTTGAATGCCAAAATGGCTGTCTTCATTATTGACTGGAGCTTTTGCAGGAATGCTATTTTATAGGAGTTTAACTATTTTTTTCTCTGTGGTTAGTTTTCCCTCCACCTCCATATTAGCTAAGTCATGGTTTTGGTCATGGAAATGAATAAAAGTAGCTCTATATTGCATAACATAAAATGATAAAACACTTGGAAACTCATACAGTAAATGCAGAGATCAATGGGGCACACATTTTTATGCTGTGGACAATGACAAAATATTTCAAACAAAAAAAATGTTTATTTTCCTTAGCCTAGTTAGGCAGTCACTGTGTCACAGCATGTCAAACACAGTTCCAAAAAGACATATTCTATAGGAGGTGCACAAGAAAAGGTTTGAAGCAGCGCCTTAGCAATGAATCTTTCTGGGGACAAGATGTGGACAAAACGTGGACCAGTAACCTATGGGGGCATTTGACTGTGCACTGATTGACTGAAGCTGATTAAAAGAGCTGCATTACATTGAATGTCAGGCACCTCCTAAAGCGATACAAAGTTAAAACACTACACAGACTCAGCAACAATTTCTCACTCAATCCTATTGCCACTTTGTTCTGAATAGACAAATCCGTTGAGCTTGAACACACGGGATAATTCAGCAAATAGCTTGTCTCTCACTCACACAGTGGATTTTTACAGCCAATTAATAATGGCCCATTGCTCTCTCATCATCTGTGTATTTTTTTAACAGGATGAATTGAAATGATCAATTAATTTTTTGAGAAACATTTAATGGATACACTTTTTCAAATTATGAACTGATAATGATAAACCTATTAATTAATTCAAAATGAACTCCAAATTAATTGATTATTTGTTGATGCACTGGGATATGAATTGTGCCCATTACTGTTTAAATGTATTGCTAATATCAAGGTCAATTTATTAAATTAGTTATTCAATAAAGAGTAGTTAATTGGTAATACATTATGTGTTAATAATTAATGACCTGGATGGTTATATTCATTAGAATTAATTCAAAATCTTAAATTGTGGTCAAATTACGAAGTGCAGATTTCTGTGATACTTTTCAATACTGCCTAAATTATGGCCCGCACATGATCAGTGCATGCGGAGTAGAGGAGAATCTGCGTTCAATGAAAGTAGCAGCTGCATGAATGGAAATGTCAGGTGGGAGGGGCTATGCAGGAAGAAAGCCAATGCCAGTAATGCATGGAAAATGGCTACTGGGTGAAAAACTCAATACAGGCAGGAATGAAGTGGGGGTGCAGGGTGCTGAAGGTGATTTGGAGAGAAGAATCTGCGTTCAATGAAAGTAGCAGCCACGTGAATGGAAAGGTCAGGTGGGAGGGGCTATGCGCACATGCTAATTTAGAGCAGGAAGAAAGCCAGTGCCAGTAATGCATGGAAAATGGCTGCTGGGTGAAAGACTCAATACAGGCAGGGTGCAGGGTGCTGGAGGTGATTTGGGGAGCGCAATTGATGGGGTTCGGGTGGGGGTAAGGCACTCTATGCAGGCATACTGAAACAAAAATTTACATGTCCTTTAACTCTAGGACCTAGACCCAGGTGAGGCAATACGAACTTCACCTCGAGTGAGTGGCCCGGCTGTTTGTGTATTTTACCGCATATGGCCCTTCGTGAAAAAAGTCTGGACACCCCTGCATTAAGCCAAGAGGATGGATAGTTTAATGACATGATATGATATTTCTTGGGGATTGGCCAAATAGGGGATCTTGGGTGCAGTACCTTAGGTTTGCTGAAATTCATTCAAATATTAAATAACTCAAGTCAGATTTTACTACCAATTTAAAGCCTTCAAACAGCTTAGTGAAGAACAAGTACAAAACCAATTTATTATTACAGATAAATTGAAAATTATTTTACTTACTAGAAATATGTGCTTTAAAAGGACTGAAAATTTATTTAAGATTGAATATGGAAGAAGAACTTGAAATTATGAGCATAAAAGGTTTCCAGTGCTTGCATGGCCCTATATAAAAACACTTAAAGGAAAACTGATCTCCAATTTCAACAGTGTGTTTGTACATTTTGTGCACCATATGCTAATTTTAAATCTGCCCCATAATTCAAATAAGAACAATTCATGGGTTTCCTATCCATGCATGGTTCAGCAAAAAACTCTTCTTTTTATACAAATGCAATCAACCATTGTTGTAAAGTCACTCATTCATTTGGGCTTGTTAGCTGCCTGTGTGTTTAGAGTCTAACTGCAATTCAGCATCATTTTTATCTGGCTCCATTGAGATGTTGAGTAATCTGAAGTCCTTCTGCTTTCCATAGAATCTTTGCAAATCTGTTCAAACTCCAGAATTCATCACTTTAGAATGGAACAAAGTAAGGGAGGGATGTAGTTACACCATCAACATAAGGGATCTTGTGAAATTACTTATTGGAGTTTTCATGTTTTCCTGGAATAAGGTATATTTTTGTAAAACATATTTATATTTATTTCTGGAAGCTCAGTGGACATTTTCTACATAAGCCCAACTGAAAACTTTTAAGGCATGTTGCCTAGTGATGGGCGAATTTATTCGCCAGGGGCGAATTCGCGGTGAATTCCCGCGATTCGCCGCTGGCGAATAAATTCGCGAAACTGGCAAAAAAATTTGCCAAAAAAAATTCGAGTCGCGCGTCGTTTTTGAAAACGTTTTCGAAAATGACTCGACTCGTTTCGCGAATCGGCGAAAAATTAGAGAATTTCTCTGGAAATTCGCGAATTTTTCGGCGAAGCGAAATGCGGCCGTTTCACCCATCACTAATGTTGCCCCAAGGAAATTCGCGAATTGATGAAAAAATTTGCGAAACGGTAAGCGTCTCGTTTTTGATGAGCATTGTGTTGATTTTGATGCACGTCGTGTAGTTTTTGGCGCGTCACGTTTCCGTCGCATTGGTTTTCGATGTTCGTCTCGCTTTTTTCCCCACACCAGCGAATTTTCACTAGGAGAATTTTCGCTGGTGTTTTGTGAATTAATTCGCCGGCGGTGAATCGCGGGAATTCACCTCAAAATAAATTCACCCATCACTACTCACAGAATTACCTAACATAATTCATTTTAAAGGGTGTGTCTTTGTACACTTCACTAGGTGAATTGAACTAATAACTCTGGAATAACAGCTTCTCAATCAAGGACCCAAACCACCATGGCTGAAGCTGGGAATAATTGTAAAAGCAAAGGTCAGGGTATGATAATAGCATGTTTGTACCAGAGCAGAGAAAGCATTGGCATCACCTCCCTGTGAGTCCCAGTACATTATATACCTGCTCCTGTGAGGATTGTGGGCAATTATCAGAATAAAACTGAGGTAAACTGCAAGAAGAAATATTTATCATATGTATTGCATTAGTATGTAACACCCCTTTCAGGCTATTTTTTCACAGATTTACAAAACTGATCATGAAAATTATCCAAAATACAATTTAAACATGACCGATTTGAAGCATGTAAGGAGCAGAGTAAAAATAAAATCTGACTTGAGTACAACATCAGGCACATTATTATTTTATAGTATGGTTCCATTCAATAGTTTGTAATTATTGTGTTTTTATCCTTGCAGTAGTATTAAGCTTGGAAACTCTCAGAAAGTGTCAAACTGTATATTGTGTAATAAAATATCAAAGACCTTTCAGCATTAATTTGTGAAATGTACCCAAGGCTACCTAAAACTGATGCCGCAGCTCTGTTTGAATAAGTTCTTGAATGGCCCTTTTAGTGTTGGAATGTCAAAGAAGGACACTGAACAAAGTGATGACAATGTACTCAACACAAAGTTTATTCTACTGATATAGATGCTGATTCTTGTAGGGGAAAGATGTTATAAGGAAAATTTAACAGCTTCAAATGTGATCTTATCATGATCTGAGTAATTATCTAGTACTAGGATGAGGATATGCAGTCATAAAAAAGTTCAGATGAATAAAAAGTTTAATTTAATAGTATATAGTTTGCTAGTCTAGTTCTTGTCTTGCATATATCAAGGCATCCTTAAACTCTGCACACCAATTTAAGTTAGTAAAAGTCCTGAAATCATTCTAATAATTATTCTAATAATAGACTGAATCTCAAGAAAATAACACACGGCCATATTGCAATTACTTATTAAGTTAAAATCAAATTAGAACAAATTAAAAGGTTACAATATACAACTTTGATACTTCTTTGCATTTTTCTGTTTAGCTGTAAGTCTTTTTAGTGCATACCTCCACCATCCTTCTTCCAACCCACAATAAGCATCCTTTAAAGAGAGGTTTAGCAGTAAAAGTTTTCCAGATGCTATTGAGGTACAATTCTCAGAATTCAAACAAATGTATTTTGCTGCCATTGGTATTTTAAGTCAGGTATTGTAGATCAAAAACATGTGATCAAACATTTGGTTATCTTGACTTTAAAGAATTCTTAAAATCATAAATACATATATTCTGAATTTGTAATATTTCGAAAATATAGGCTGTTTTATTTGGTATGTAAGAAAAGTTATATTCCCTTTTGTGTTTTATAGGATATCTGTGGCTGTATTTCTGTCCTTTTTCCTCCCCCTTTTTTTATCAACCCTTATGGTTGAAGTTTGAGTTGTTTCTGATACCATTGTAAGCAGAAGTCTGGCCCTGAGTTAGGACTGAAATTGTAACTATCTTTAAAAAAAAAAGGATTCTCTTCATATTCCCATATAAGCAGCAGCCCCACTCTGTGTTAAATCTGAATCTAGATATCTATTTAACAGAGCATACAAATTCTTTCTAATACCCATTGAAGGCAACAGTCTTGTGTTGCTTTATGACTAAAACTGTGACTATATTTACTGTACTGTGACAGTGCATTCTGTCACAGTGGTGCATATTTGCTCAAGAATGATCTTTATTGAAAATTAACATGCATGGCAACAACTTGTATGAGATATTATTTCACACTAACACCTGGTGCTAACGGATTTATGCATAAAGTCAGCAATGATTTATAGGTATCAAAGGTGAGTACAACATTTAGCCAACTCCTTTCCCCTTTGTACCTAGTTACCATCCTTCTCCTCAGCCCTATGGAGTTGTATCCAGCTGTGCCAGATTTTTTTTTATTTGTCCATTCGCCCATGTTTGAGCATTGTTGCATTTTCCAGTGATACTAAGTCCTTCATAGCCCTGTACCACTCCTGAGATGTGGGAGAGACTATATCCTTCCAATGCAAGGTGAGCACCCTCCTCCCAGCCAGTCACATACACCCTTCCAGTAAAATTTAAACATATCACAGCTCCACATTGTGTGCTCTAGGGTGGCTTCCCCCGTGTTACACCTTGGGCAAATTGGGGACTGGAGTACCTTCAACAGAGGATCAACATTAAGTACCCTAAACTGTGTTAGAGGGAGAGAGATTTTTATGCCCAGATAGGTGAATTCATTGGTGATCTGGGGGGGCATACAGGGATTTGATCTTGTTGATTAAGCAAGAAAAGTGTAGATGTGCTGGTTACTAGGCCTGACATTTCTCCAAATCTATGAGTTAGATCCACTAAGGCTTTTAGGGATGGGCCCCTGTCCCCCAGATAAACCAGGGTATCATCCGCATATAATTGTATTCTGTCTCCCTCGCCTCTCTTCCCAAAGCCCCGTATCTGAGGGTGCAGCCTTACAGCCTGGGCAAATGGTTCTATGGCCAGGGAAAAAAGGAGGGCGGACATTGTGCAGCCCTGCCTCATGTCCCTAGTCAGGAGAAAACCAGAGGTGCAGAGAGAATTAATGTGTAGGGTTGCCATGGGAAGTTTGTACAGTAGTTGAACCATAGCTATAAACTTAGGGCCTAGTCCAAAGGCTGCTAATACTTGCCAAAGGTACAGTAGGTCTACTCCACTGTATCAAAAGCTTTGGCTATATCCAAGGCTGCTATAGCTTTATTTCCTGGGTCAGATTCTCCAATTCTAAGTTGAGGTACAGCTGTCTGGTGTTCACGGCTGGTGTTTTAGCCATTTTGTAATGCCTCCTGGTAGAGCTGCAACAGCAGTGGGGTGAGTGAGATGGAGTGCCTTTTATATATTTCGATCGGTATACTGTACCATCTGAGCCTAGGTGGAAGGAGTCTATCGCCTCCTGCACTTCTATGCCTGTAATATCAGCCTCCATATAATCTCTAAACTCCTGTGACAGTTTTGGTAGTCTAAGTGGTGTTAGAAAATCTAATATTTCAGACTCAGTGGATTTAGATTTAGAGGAATAGAGATCCCGGTAAAAGTTTAAGAGTAATTCTTTCATTTCCTCAGGGTCAGTATGTAGAATCCCTTGGGAATCTTTTAGGGCTGGGATGGATGGGGGGGAAGTAAAGGTTTTAGCTATGTGGGCTAACAGGAGCCCTGACTTTTCACCATGCTTGTACCCATTAATTTTGGAGAAGTACTGCTTTTGCAGTGCCTTTTGGTTTAGGTGTTGTGTGTAGTTTTCTTGAGCCTCTTGCAGCTGATTTAGGACCTCAGTGGATGGGTTGTTGGCTGATTGAATGTCTAGTAGTGAGACCTGCATTTCTAGGTTTTTTTCTGCTAAGTAGGACTGTTTCTTATATGCTGTTATTTCGGCCATGACAGAGTTTCTAAGGTATGACTTTAGGGAGTCCCAGAATGGGAGGATTTGGGTGGAACTTTGGTTCAGATCTCTGTAGTCCTTGATATAGCCCTCCATTGTGGCTTTGTTATCTAGGATGTTGAGCCAAACTGGATTTATGGAGGGTGAGGGTCTAGCAGTTTTGTAGGGGAATTTCAACTGTAGCTGCAAGGGGGCGTGGTCTGATATACCTCTGGGAAGATAGATGGCTTTAATGACCACTGAGAGCATGGGAGGGTTAACAAAAGCCAAATCGAACCTAGATAAGGCTAGGTGAGATGTGGTGAAACAGGAGTACTTCTGGGTATTAAGGGTAGCTTGTCTCCATACTTCTAACAAAGCCAGGGATGGCAGGAGCCTGTTTAGCTGGGTGGTGGTGGGCAGCGGTTTATCCTGGCGTTTCAAGGCTCTGTCTATTTGTAGGGAAAGTACTTCATTGAAGTCCCCTGCTATGATTGATAAGGCATGTGGGTATTTTGTAAGTTGGTCCACTAATATGTTCAGCAACTCTGGCTCGTATGGCGGGGGATATATATATTAACAAGCAGTACCTCACAAGCATAGTAACAATGCAAGAATATGTATCTTCCCTTAGGATCTGTTTTGAGGCTACTAAAATGGAATGGCACCGACTTACCAACTAGGATGGAAACTCCGGAGTAGTGGGTGGTGTAGGTGGCATGATAAGCCCACCCATCCCATGGCTTCCTTAGTAACTGTGTTTTGGAACCTGTGAGGTGGGTCTCCTGCATAAACGCTATGGCTCTAGAGTGTTTTTTTTAAGTAGTCAAATACAAGCCTACTTCCATCAAGTCTGCATAAATAGAGATATTGGCAGCCTGGTACCGCAGCGGGCCTTGGGTTCTTGCGAGTGACAGTGACTGTCTCATGGGCACCCTGTGTGTTCTTTCTATTGCAAATGTGTCTGATAGGTGATCTGCACCAAACATTTCCTTAAGCTAGGTTTCCAGGAATGTTTCCGGTGCATTGCCTTCTGAGAGCTCTGGGAACCCCACGAATCTCAGGTTGTTGAGTCTGAGTCAGTTTTCTAGATCATCCGACTTGTCTATTGCGCAGTACTGCTCTGGTAGGTCACGGCAGCTATCTTCCAAGGTGCTGACCCGTGTTTCCACCTGGCGGGTCGCAGGGAGATTCAGGCCCACTTGTGGCCCTTTCAACCTCGCCGCCATCTTGTGGGTTTTCCCGGGCATTCTTCTTGAGCTGAGATTCAGCTTCAGATGCCTCTGGGGCAAGTGATGACTTGTAGAACTTGTTGACTCCAGCAGCTAGACCACGCCCCCTTTGATACCTATTTTAAACAGCAATCCTCCCACGCTTTAAGGAGGTTCTACCTTCCTATACTGTATATACCAAATCATTCCGTCACAGTGGACAGAAAACCCTGTTACCCCTTTTTTATTTCATTGCAAAAACTGGTTCAAGACAAAAATGAAAATTGAAAAAAAAAAAATGGAATTGAAAAATAATATAGGAAAAATTCAATGTTTCCCTAAAAAATAATGCTTGGTTGATCAAGACAAGGATTTTTTAGTTATTCATGACAATATTGCCCATTACTATCACTTACCAATTACATTGTTGGATATAGGTATGACAAATGGGTATTTAAAAATATAAACCTCTTAAAAATGAGTTAAACTGTATTTACAGTATGTGCCAGGTATATTTCCATTTAAGAACTACAAATGAGGCTTTGCATTATAAAATATCTTTCACAGCTAGGACACAAAATGGGAATAAATAATAATAAGAATATAAGAAATAGAGAAAAGCTGTGAAATTAAACAGTTCAATAAACAAGTACTAACCATCACAATGTCACCCTATCAGAATCCTAGTTATACATTAGGCAGCATGCAGCTTTCGTATATCTGCAAAATTGTACAGTATCGCTAAATGCAAACATGTTGATCAAACTTAATTGAACATTTGAAACATATTGAATTGTCTGATACCTTCTTTAGATGTTTACTTACATGTCTGTGTGATCCATCATATTCACACCTCTCTATCTTTCCCAGGCTGCCATCTGAGTAGTAGAGCTTCTCTGCTGGGTGGTCAATAGTGAGACCATTTGGAGTCACAATGTCCGTGCTGACAATAACTTGTGCATTTTGTCCTGAAAGTGTGGATCTCATGATGCTCGGATGCTGTTCATTCCAATTGGTCCAAAACATTAAACTGTGTGAAAGGCAGGGTATAAGAATGTTTTCTGTTAATAAAAAACTTTGCATTGCATGCATGCATTAGTTACATTACTGTCAACAGTGCATGACTTAGGGGTTTAATTATTAAAGTCCGAATGCCAAAAACTTGAGTGTTTTTACTATAAAATCCAAATTTTTAGTGGGGAAAAAACTAAAATTTTACAAGATTTATTATGCTCCAAGTCAGAATCTGAAAAACCAGCATATTAGATATGCTGGGGTTGTATATAAGTCAGTGGGAGAGGTCCTTATCCAATTTATATGTTTTTGTGGTCTGCACTGAAATTAGCCAGAAAATCCAAATAACTGGACTTTTCAGGCAAAAATCCAAAAAATGTGTACTTTTCAGGAAATAGATAAAAGTGAAAAATAGTGATTCGGAATAGTGATTTGGGAAAAAACTCGGAAAGCAACATATGATTTGGATATATGGTCTACGATTACATTGTGTTTTTTTATTAATAAATAACATCAAATTGTGGATTCTAGTTTTCTCAGACTTTTTTCATTTAAAAACTCAGAATAATTCGGATTTTGATAAGTTAAATAAGGCCTCAAGTGTTGAGAAACATGTCAGACTGTCTAAGTTGCTGGTACCAATAAACATGCTATGATTTTACTTCCTCTCTTGATGGGCTGCTCATTGATAGCCTGAAATGCATTATACAGATGTACCATAGCTCACTGGAAACAGCCAGGATACTATTAATGGCCATATGAGTACCAGGTTACTATTTATGGCCATATGTTCTGAGGTTGCGATGTGTATTAGCAAACTGTAATTCATCTGTAGGTCAACATAACAATATATCCTGAAACTTTCATTGACCTTGTGGATTTGTCATTTCCAAAATCCTGCTGCAGTTTATAGATGACTAACAGTACAGGGTGAAAAACAGTAAAATAGAATGGTACATAATATATTTGATATCCAGAACCATAATTTGTGGTAAAAAATAATTAGTATGTAAAGGATATAAAAGTAAGTATTATATACAGTATATTGAGTTAGGAATAATCCTTAAACATCAAAAATAACATTGTCCTGATGATGCATTGCATTTCCAGAACAGGATAATAGGGAGAAAGTAAATTGCTTATTGACTATTGATTGAGTTTTGCATTGGAAAAGCTTGTTAATTTTTTTTTTTTTTTTTTTTACTTTAGACAGGGCTTCTGTGCCTACCTACTTTTAGAAGTAATGTAATTCATGTTCCTCTTTCACTATCTCTTTTTTGCTCTGGAAAATACATTTCAAAAATGATATTAACTTTTGAATATATTAGTAGTTTATCATTTGAATATGTTAGTAGTGCCCAATTGTTGATAACTTAATTAGTTTAATTTTTGGTTACAAAATATTAATTTGAAATTGGAAGATTGGAACAATTTGTCTGGTTTAAATAAACCATAGAATATCAATTCTAACAGAATATATCAATTAGAGCTCAAAGTTTTACAGTTAAAGATTTATTTTATGAACAACACAGTTGCTAGTTCTTCTTGTCTCTTTGATGTCTTGCTCCTTCCAGTTCTTTGCTTTGACTCTTCTAGTAGCACTTACTGTACCTATTGATTCACATCAGCACATAACTATTGATCAATGTCCTTTGTCAGATATTGAAAACTGGTACTTATCTAGTTCCATAACCTTGTATACTAATTTAATATTATATGAAAAGTACTGTGTAAATTTTATTTTCAGTAATGCAGGATCTGGACTAATCTGGACTACTTTGCATAACCCACCTATCTGTAAATCTGTCCCTGCTTGTAATACAAATTATGCATCAGTGTTGTTTTTCTCACAGTTTTTTTGCAAACAAAATGTTGTATACATGTCAGTGCCGACATAGCTTCATTGTAATCAGCTGTGAAGAAGGAACTGCAGTGTTCTGAAAGCTTGCTGTTATTATCATCTTAGTTAGCCAATTAAAGGTTTCATTCATTATAACAGCCTACTTGTTTGGGATACAATATGCAGCAGTGACATTGGACATTGAGTACAGGTATTGTTTATCATGTCTATATCAATTATGAAAGAAATTTTCAGGCTATACTCATTTTCTGAGTAGGGCCCTGGTTTGAGGGGTCCTCAAAGTATAAAAACTAACAAAAAAGTATTAAAGTGTAAAATAATAGGCTCCTCTAACAGACAGTGGTTGGTGGGACTCTCCACTTAAAGATTTTCTTTTTGGCTCCTCAGAAATATTTGAAATAATGTCACTAGAGAGAAAGCAGGATAAGCATTATTATACATGAGTTATAAATGTAGGAAAATCTCTCTCTCTCTAAGTTAAATCTTTAATCATATATTACAACTAATGGTGCTTTTTCCTCTGAAATTTTTGAAGTGGCAAGCATGAATTTTTAAAACTAGACATCTGTTTAATATAATTAATTGGTAATTAAGTCAATATATTTGCATACTTTTGGCACTCATCAAGTGCAAGAACATGAGGGTGGTCATCTTCAGACATGGTGATGACAGCTTCCTTGTTGTATGCCCCTCTCCTGCTTTGGTCTACTGTATGCCGGGTGATGGATGATGTGGTAGAACTTGTCCAGTAAAGTGTATCCCAGGCTCTGTGATAAGCCAGACCTTCCACAGAGCCTACATCTGTTAAGCAATACCATAAAGAAATAAGGTTACCCCGTGCTGATATGAAGCATAGGCAAATTATGTTAATGTTTAATTCAGATTGCACAGGAGATTTCTCAAGTTGTGTCAGCAAAAAGTTTGACTTGAAGTCTAAGACTGAAAACCATTAACTTTTTAGCTGCTGAATTTAGATACATAGATACACTTACAAAGTGGTTGTGATAAAGTGCCTGCCATCATAATAATAACATAGTTACTGCAGAACAGATACAGAATAAAATAGTCAGAATGCTAGAATTTTCCAAACCGACTTACTTACATTGTCTATGATAGCATATGAAGAATATAACCCCTCCTTTTTAAAACAATGACTTAGAGATAAATGTTTTATACAGATGCAGTCACTTGGATTTGTAAGTTAAATGCGTCGTGACTCAGGGCTAATTGAAGAAACTGTGTTATCCAAAGTTATCTTAACTCATTTAATGCATTTAACCTTTTCATTAGCATACCAAAGCACCATTGTTTTCAAGGGTGAACTCTTTAATTGGATGGGATGCTGTGACACAATATTCTGTGCTAAGTGGGATAAATGGGATAGATGAGTTAAGTCACGACGCATTTAACACACAAATCCAAGTGACTGCATCTGTAGTTAGATGTGTTGCACAAACACAGTCAATGTAATTCCTGCCCTTTACATTTCAGTATGTCTACTCTGCTGTCATTAACATTTAACAGCATGTGGCCATGTTTATTGGACAGGTTGAATGATGGGTTTGTTTACACTTTACATGCAGCTAAATGCAGGTTCTCAATTTGTGAACTCGCTGAAAAGGAAATACTGAATAAATGTGGTATATGAATATAATTACATAGATTTTATCAAATTATTTAAGGTCACTTCATAAATACTGGACATGGAACTTGACTCATGAAAAGTGAACTGATTATGAAGTTTGAATCAAAGGGGATACTTTAATAACAGAAGTGTTAAAATGTCCAGATGCGGTTTCCCATATGAAGTAGTTATTTACTAAGTAAAGGTATACAGATGAGAATTAATTGCTATATGACTACCCTGTCTGGTGCAAATTAGGAAATGTGTTATTACCTAGTCCCAAAACTCAGCCAGAAACAGAATGCCAGTTAAACTTTTGATTAGAAAAACAACTATTGGTATCAGCAATCTCCAAAGCTTTCAAACTTGCGACAGGTAAGCTACACAAATTAACATAATTATATGACAGCACCTATAAATTTCTTTGTTTTTACATATCTTATTCAGATAGACCAATCTTTATCACTTGGAACACAAGTGTAACAGTTGAATAAATTATAGATAGTAGGAATAAAAAAAAAAAAAGCCAGCCCAGTGTTTACAGTGGATTTGATGTGGCAATTACATTAAAGCATGGTGTATTTAACTACATTAGTATGGGCATTAGCCCATATAATTTGAGACAGAATATATAAACAAATTGACTGCATTGCTATAAGATCTCCACCATTTCAATAAATAATACCATCAGTACAGTATTTTACCAATATGTACAATATATGTTATTAATACTAGTTCAAAACTTTCCCTACCTTTCCATGGTAATATGTATGTACGTAGTAAGAGGGTGACTAGAATGAACAATTGCATTTCATGATCCTATTGAAAGGGGCAATATACAAGAACAACCAAATCGATAAATAAATTGACTACTAGATGGCACTACTCGCCAGCTAGACTTAGCAAAATGTACTCCAACATGTCAAATAAATGTCTAACATTGCATCTTTTACAAGCAGCAAAAGCTCTGATCCCAGGGAAGTAGAAGAATACACCCCCACACACCTATATACTTCACAATAGTAGCTCTGGACCCCATGGTTAACATATATTAAGGAGAAAATTAGCCGGCATCAATTTCCGATTTTCAGAAATTTTTCGTGAAAACATTCGAAATTCACAAATTTATAGTGGAAATGTTTGAAATTCACAAATTTATAGTGAAAACGTTTGAATTTCACGAATTTTGTGAAATAGTTCAAAATTCACTATTTATAGGGAAGTAGTTCAAATTTCACAAATATTTTGTGAAAATGGGTAAATTTCACAAATTTTTCGTGAAAACTGTAAAATTTAACACATTTTTTGTGAATGTACTGATTTCGCGAATTTTTCGGAGAAGCGAAACGCCCCAGATTCGCCCATCACAATATATCATTATACTGGATAATGACTTGTTTGCATGTAAACTGTTACCCTCCCCCTTTTTCTTTTTTCTGTATCCCCATATCTTGAAAACAATAAACAAAGATTAAAAAAAAAAAAGAAAGGGGGCAATATATCACTTTTTATAAAGAGGTTTAATAAATAGAACTTATGTGGAGAATGATGTTAACCTGTTATTTTCATTTAAAATATCAGGTCTACTTATTTTTGCACTAAACAGTGAAACTGAAAGAACTTTCATTTTACAACTTCAATGGCAGGAAGAGATAGAAGTTAATATATATATATTAATATATATATGTATTAACGTTATTTAATCTATAAACCTGAGCCAATAACTTAACTGGGAGAATTGATACTTGTTTATATGGATAAAGTGTACTAAGGATAGGAGGTGGAAGAACAGGCTATTAGGTTTAAAAACAAAACAATGCTCCATTAGAGATATATATATATATTGTATATATTACAACATATAAATAAATTTTCAGCACAAATCAAGTTTAACTTGCTTGTGTTGAATATTCCTCCTTTGTTTTTTTTTTCCCAATCACTCCATTTTAATTGATTATCATCATCATAACATTTTAAGTTGAAATTAATGCTGTCTTAGCAGCCAGCACAGTACAGAAACCGAATGTGGATACGTTTTAAACAGGTGAAACAATACAATATTGTATATCACATAAAGTTAGCACAGATTTAATTTGGCATGGAAAAGCCAACTGCTGTTGGTGCTATAGTTTAATATTATAATAGATTTCTATTTTTTGGCCAAGAATTTACCTTTAGTCTTTTTCATAAAAAAACATGAGGGTTTAGTCACTCTTTTATCCAGTCAAATTAATGAATTATCTGTGGTAGAATCTGAGTGTTAATAAACAGTACACAATATCTCTGAACAAAGGATAAAGGGCTTAAATTATCTTTAAAATAAAGTAAATATGAAAAAAGATAATGTTCGATCTGTTTGAATGCTTGAAACAATGAGAGAATTTTGATGAATGAATACATTTTCATGAAAAATGAATGAAATCTGACATTTGCATTAAAATTTTGAGAATTTGGACATTTTCACAAAAAATTTGTGCAACTGGACATTTTCACGAAAAATCGGAAATTGAGGCCCCGTTCAAGCTGGCGCTGGCATTAAAGTCAGTGGATGTGTGTCCAAAAAATTTTGACACAGGAGATTTGTGAATTTAAATGCCTGTGGGTTCAGAAATGCCCCTGCTTGTTAACACATTTTAATTACTGTGAAGCTGTTGCAGTTTCTGGCATTTAACAGCTAATACATTAATTTTCAGAGATGTAAATCATTCAGTCAAGAAATAAACACAAAAATCCACAGTAAGCTTTACAATAACCTTGTATATTATTAACCTTAAACAGTGATCTAAGCTAGAGGAGCTACAGCAATTTCACAGTCATTCTCTTAATGCAGTCTGATGTGTGGCTCCAGCAATGTCCTCCAGGAAACAACAATTTCTGCCCCCCATTGCTTTATCAGAGTTAGAGTTGCTTCCACGGCAAGCCCAAATGTTCTTTTATGTGTTGAACTTTTTGCAGATACTGTATGCTTTCTAATATTTGAGTTATACCTAGTATACAGTGTATATAAGGTATGCAACAATATCACACTTTATGATACTTATTTTGCTAATCTTTATGGATTGAAACAAATGTATCGTGCTTTTAAATGACTTTTTTTATCATGAGGATTAGGCACTGAGGGGAGTTATAGTTGGAAGTGTTTGTATGTTAGCCCTGTATAATGAATTGTATGCAGTTTTGGACATATAGCTATGGGTAATTTTTCAATTGCTTGTGACTTTGAAAAAGGTTGGTGCGACAGCCTTGGGTTCTTAAACTTTTGCTGATTCGTAAGTCCTGTAAGCGAGGCTTCTTCAAGGAGGTGAATGTATATATACTGTACCCTGATCAACGTGGAAGCTGTACTAACTCTGCATACCAGCACCCCATGATTGATCCTGTATATATATATATATATATATATATATGTTTTCCACCTGAGTGCAGCTAGTGGAAATTCAAATTCAATCCTCCCATTTAAGATACTTATCCTCTGAACAGACTATACATTTTGGTGTGATTGATTCTGCACCAATTAGACTTTTTAAAACTACTGAAACAGCAGGGGTGTGACAGGGGTACATCATGAAATTGTATGTTTTTGCATACATTTCCTGTGTATCTCAGAGATCTGAAAGCAGTTCACTCTTTCTTTCCCTCTATCAAATCGAATCTCCCAATTAGATTTGATAACATTGTTTTCCTGATACAAAGTAACCAAATAATGTAATTATTCTGTGCTTTTGTAATTTATTGTTTTTTTCCGCACATCCGTAGTTTGTTATAGTATTTGGACCTGATACTGATTTTATGACACGATTTGAGTATAATAGCTATGTATAATAGCATCCACACCATTTTTAATTAAGTGATAGATTTGGATACCAGACTCTCGTATTTGCCTATTATGCTTGCTACACATCACATCCCTCTGCACGTCATAAATTTTTCCCACCATACATTGTATATAAACCTGTGTTTCCATTTTCGTTTCACTTTAAAAAAGGCTCGGGATTCAGCCACAATGTTAGTTTCAACAATAAAGACTTTTCATATTTTTGTAAGACCTGTGAGTGCTACTTCTATGGATTTCGTTGTATGGACAGTTTCATGATCATAACCAGGAATTTGTACAGCAGGCACTCAAATAAATGCAATCTTCCCCAGGCAGTAGAGTTCAGTTAAATTATTTTATTATGTCATTATTAGCCTTATGCATTTCCTGTTATACATTATAAATTAAGAACATACTGTACATATCAGTTAGAGCAGTAGCCACACCCATGGGTGGCAGTGGGTGCCATCTTTATACACCTTTAGCCTGAGGTTGAATCAAAACAAGAATAACTTTAACTTCAGGCTAAAGTTCTATAAATGTGGCACCCACTACCTCTATGGGTGTGGCTACTGCCCTCATTGATATGTATGTTCTTTAAGGCTGGGGACAGACAGGGAGATTCGGGGAGATTCTGTCGCCTGGCGTTTAATAGCAGGTGACAATCTCCCCGAACGTCCTTCTCCCTGTCCATCGCTAGTTTAAATGACAAATCGCCAGCGCTGTGCACACGCGGCGCGGGGATTTCCAGAATCGCCCGAAGTGTGCACAGCGCTGGCGCTTTTTCATTTAAACTAGCGACGGACAGGGAGAAGGACGTTCGGGGAGATTGTCGCCTGCTATTAAACGCCAGGCGACAGAATCTCCCCGAATCTCCCTGTCTGTCCCTAGCCTAAGGGAAACTGTCATGGGAAACTTTTTTTTTTTTTAATTGCATCAGTTAACAGTGCTGCTCCAGTAGACTTTTGCACTGAAATCCATTTCTCAAAAGAGCAAACAGATTTTTTTTATATTCAGTTTTGAAATCTGACATGGGCCTAGCCCCGTGTCAGATTCCAAAATGAAACATAAAAAAATCTGTTTGCTCTTTTGAGAAATGGATTCTAATGCAGAATTCTTCCGGAACAGCACTATTAACTGATGCATTTTAATCTATGTTTGATTAGAAGTGCAATTGGATTAGTGCATTCGGGTTTAAAAACTGTGTTCTGAAATGTTTGTACATTTATATTCAGGCAATGTGAGGAGTATATAAATATTCAGTACATTACTTTTTTTCATTTAATATTTGCAATAAGTAAGCTTTGTTTCATATCAGATGAAGGGGACTGTTCAATTACATAATTAGACATCTGCTTAGATTGCATGTTGCATCATTTGTAAAGCTCTATAGCACAATAGCATATAATTTTTAACAAACATGAATCACTTCATGAATAGCATGAAAATGATTAAGGTTACTCCAGAAACACAACTGTAATTAGACAGATATCACATTTATTATAAGCCAGTTGACAAATTTATTGCAACAATTATGTAACCCGAAAAAAAATATATTAACATACTGACAAGAGAGGGTAAAACTTAACACAAAATATGTTATTATGGCACTTATTCTGATAGGGAATCCACAGAGTGAATAAGCCCATGACCTGAATGTATTGCTGAAGTACAGATTCATTATTTATGACACTTTCTAAACCTTCCGTACCCAAGAGTTTGACAGATATTCTTCAGCTTACACTTTCATGCCAAGTCAGCAAGGATCCTCTTGTGCTACCACAGCGATGAAACAGATGTTATTTTATCTTCTATCATGTATATCCTGAGCTAGTGCTGCACATGCAACTGCCATGACAGGGATAATGTCATGGAAAACATGTATTTTTCAAAACGCATCAGTTAATAGTGCTACTCCAGCAGAGTTCTGCACTGAAATCCAATTCTCAAAAGAGCAAACATATTTTTTTTATTTTCAGTTTTGAAATCTGACATGGGGCTAGGCATATTGTCAGTTTTCCAGCTGCCCCAGTCATGTGACTTGTGCCTGCACTTTAGGGTTAGACCACACAGGAAGATTAAGGGAGATTTGTTGCCTGGCATTTTTCTAAGTCTCTCCAAATTGCCTCACAAGGCAATTTTCAGCAACTTAAGGACTTACAGTTTAGCGGGCGCGAGACATGGGCAAGCAATTCAGGGAGCCAGGTGACTAATCTCCCTGAAATCTTCCCGTGTGGTCTAACCCTTAGGATGGAACTACTTTCTTGCAGGCTGTTTTTTCTCCTACTTAATGTAACTGAATCAGTCTCAGTGGGACTTGGCTTTTACTATTGAGTGTTGATCTTAGATCTGACAGGGGACTGTTATCTTGTGTTAAGGAGCTGCTATTTGGTTACCTTCCCACTGTTCTTTCGTTAAGCTGCTAGTGGGCAGGGAGGGGGTGATATCACTCCAACTTGCAGTAAAGATCAACTGAAGTTTATTAGAGCACAAGTCACATGACTGGAGGCAGCTGGGAAACTGACAATATGTCCCATGTCAGATTTCAAAATTGAATATAAAAAATATCTGTTCGATGAGAGGGAGAGTCGTTCGAATTTCAACCATTCAAATTCAATTGAAAAGGGCCATTTTCATTAGATCAAAAATGACCCCCCAAAAAAAATTTTTATGGTTGGATTTCGAATTTTTTCATATCTGAAATTCGACCCTTATTTTATTTAAGTATAGGTTTAGTATTTGAGAAAGTTTTTACATGGTAAGGTCTTCCTGATTTGTGCACAAGAAAATCATTGTTGATGTACTGCTATTTGAGTGGGTTGTTAAGTTAAAAAAACTAATAGTCTGAGTTTTCTCTAGGATGAAATGAATTAATCAATGCGGAAAGTGTGACTACAAATGACATTTCTTTTAAAATGGGAAAAATATTTTTCAGATTATTAATGTAATTATGTCTTACAGTATGTCCAGATCCATGAGATGTGATTTGGGTCAGAATGAGACCACATGGAATAGAAACAATTCCTTCATCAATGTATATAAAGAACGACCACAGATATATAGATTACAACAAGCAATGGATGGACATTTTCGAAACCACAGTGTTACAGCCACAGTGAAACCACAGTGTAACACTCACAATTGTTATTATATTTATCATGGTGTGTTACATTAGACGCTGCAATGTTACTTGTTACCTGAGTCAAATGTATTATCTATCCAACACTGTGAAGCTAAATTATGAAGACAGTGACCAATCAGCAATTTGTTTTGAATGGTTTACGAAAAGTTGAGAAATAAATGCAAACCCCTATTTAGTTACTTCTGGCAACTCCACTTGTGCAATTTTGCTCCTAGGTCTCTGGGTGTGATCCAATCACAGGTTGCAAACATTGAGATGAGACCTTCAAGAGAATCACATTCTCATATTATTTTAAATATTCTACATTATGAGGGTTAACTTCAAGGTTTTTTTTCAATAATTTGAGAAAATGGAGTTGACAAAAACAAAATAAAAAATGATGAATACATTGGAATTCACATTTTCCAAACTATAATTTAAAAATTCAAATCAATCACATAAAACCCCTGTTTCTATAGAAATCAATGGGTGACATCTCAACATTCAAGTTATTTTAAAATGTGAGGAATTTTTAGGTGTATGAAATGTAATAATGTCATTTTGAGGTGATCATTTTGTTTTTCTGAGAATAAACATCTATTTGTGATTTGAAGTTTTTCTTCAATTCAGCTTTCAAGCTTAAAAGGATTCTGTCATGACAAAAAAATTTTTGTTTTTTTTCAAAATGCATCACTTTATAGTGCTGCTCCAACAGAATTCTGCATTGAAATCCTTTTCTCAAATATTCCATTTTGAAATCTGACATGAGGCTAGACATATTGTCAATTTCCCAGCTGCCCCAAGTCATGTGATTTGTGCTCTGATAAAATTCAATCACTCTTTACTGCTGTACTGAAAGTTGGACCCTCCCTTCCCCTCACCCAGCAGCCTAACAACAGAACAATGGGAATGTAACCAGATAACAGCTCCCTAATACAAGATAACAGCTGTCTCGTAGATCAATAGTAAAAATCCATGTCCCACTGCATTCCATTCAGTTACATTGAGAAAGACAACAACAACAACAGCCTGCTATAAAGCAGTTCCCTCCTAAAGTGATGGCACAAGTCACATGACCAGGGGCAGCTGGGAAATTGACAAAATATCTAGCCCCATGTCAGATTTAAAAACTGAATATAAAAAATATGTTTGCTCTTTTTATAAATTGATTTCAGTGCAGAAGTCTACTGGAGCAGCACTATTAACTGATGCATTTTGAAAAAAACATGTTTTCCCATGCCAGTAACCCTTTAAAAAGCTAGATTGTTGGAAAAAAAACTTGAATGATTTTATTTTGTCATTGGCACCTGATTTTTGACAATTATTAAATTGGTCTCCCTTTCTTTACATTTAGGGGCAGATTTATCAAAAAGTGATAATAGAATTTGCCACAGAGACACTCATCCCTTTCTATTCGGTTTTAGAAGTGTATTTATTAAAAGGTCAACTCTGCTGATAGATACACTTTTAAAAATCCTATAGAAATGAATAGGAAATGACTATTTCTGTGTCAAACACTAATCTTACTTTTTGATAAGTCTGCTCCTTATACTATACTATCTATAATTTTCAATGATAGGACTTTAAGAGACAATAATCTGATAGTGTTTGATTTTCAAGACAATGATTTGAGGTCTAATGCTTCACTCAATATAACAAGTCGCATGCTTTATCTAGGGTGTAACTACAGAGGAAGCAGGCCCTGCAGCTGCTGATGGCACAGGAGGTATAGGGGGCCATGAGGCCCTGATTAATTAGCCATTTCAACATATATTGGTAAAACAAGACAACCTCTGGATATGTTGGACAGTCCTAAATATAAATTGCTGTGGGGACCAGTAATATCTACTCTAGTTAGGCCAGTGTGTTGTATTATGGGTTTAAAGTACATTTATCAATCACACAATGGAAGATTTCAGATGTATATAGGTCTAGATTTAATTGCATCAGGGTAAATAAAGTATATTTACCTTATATAAACTTAGTCCATATTTCCCATAGACTTTATCATATTTTTTTTTAATTAAGCTGACTCTAATGCTAATAAATCTAATGAGGATGATGCAATTTCAGATAAATTAGTATTATATGCATATTGCTCTTTTGTTTGAGTGTTTGTTTTGTTACCTTCTGCTTCAAAGTGTTGGTTACACAAAAGTTCAAAGTTTTAATTCACTCGTATTTTTTTTAATATCCTTTAATTCCACTGTATGTTTTATAATAGAATATTGTTTATTTTCCAACTACTTTTTCTCCATAGAGCTTATATAGCTATTATATGTTCAATGTACAGGTTTAACCTTGCCTTGCCAGTCAAAAAGGGTAATTTCTAGAGACCTTGGCCCAATATCAACGGTGTCATGGGTCGCAAAAGTGTGTCTCTTCATACTCATGCTAAAAGCAATTGTGTCAAGGGTCTGAAGTAGAAGCTCTTGCTATGAGTTGCAGTGGATGAATGAACTGGTAATAAATTACTATTCCAGTGAGCTGCTTCCTTACTGGTAACATAACAATTATTAGCTGTCATATGCCTTCTGCTGTTCTGTAAACCCATTACAAAAATCCAAAATGGTTCATGCTCAGCTTGCAGGGCCATAAGGCAAATGGCTGCTACCCTCTGGATGCAAACAGTGGTACTGTATTTAAAATGTTCCTGCATGACTGTCACCAGAACTAAGGTTATTTAATCAAAAGTACCATTTGTGAAGCACACAGAACATTAACTGTAAATCTCTGCTCAGGACACATTTGGTAATAACTAGAAAAGAGTATTTTAACCATTCACAGTCAGAACACCCGTTTGTCATAGGCATAAATAGAGCTTAACATACTTAGGAATAACATATTTAGGAATACTAAAGGGAGCAAAAGCATGTTCATTTAAAATTATGTGTTAGGGGTCTTACTGCTCACTGCTAGTGATGAGCATACTTTTTCACCAGGTTTCCCTGGAAAAAAGGTGTCCATAGACTACAATTTTCTAACATCAGAAACATTGTCAGCTGTCAAAAACAAAAAGTCACTAGAATTCAATGCTTTTGGTGTATTTGTTATCGTCAAAGCAAAATGGGTCAGATTCACTGATCACTACTCACTGCCCCTAACCACTGAAATCAGGGACTTGGAGCAGAGTGCAGCATAAAGCACAATTTGCACACAAATTATAGTCTTGCTCTACAGTTAAATTGACCCTGTTGCAGTGATTTGATTTTTGGAATTGTTTGGTTCAAACATCCCTTTAAGGTTCAATGTTTCGCCAAAGCCTCCTGTAGTTAAAAAATAACAAATATATTAAATCAGTATTGTATTGGTCAGAATTCAAAATGGACTTGAAGAGCCAATTAGCTTCTGCTCAGATCTTATAACTGATAAACTATTAACCATGTGCCAAAGGATAAAATAATTGATGCCATTTTATATATATATATATATATATATATATATATATATTGCAATAATATGAAACAGCAGATAGGGGATGTGAGCTACATCCTATCTTGCATGTTATGGCAAACATTTTCTGTGTTCTTATATCTGTAGCGTTCATGCTGTCACATTCCATCACAGACCTTTAAAATATTTCTTTTGGTGTGGTCCTTTATATGATTTGTCAGTGATCCTCACTAACTAAAATGTAAAAGTCTGTAACAGAGGGAATGGGAGTTACATACTGTATTTCCAAGATAAAAGATGGCAAAAACAGATACTTATATAAAGTGATATTCAGAATACATCAAATAATAAACAGATGTGATATAAAATAAAGTCTTTGAATCTCTGATCTTAACCGTTTCACTGAATCTCTGAAACTACAATTTGAATGAACAAAAAGTTAAAATATATTGAAAAAAGGGGAGAAAAAAAATGTTCACCAGTCCCACTATTCAATATTAAATCAGTAATGTTGTTGGTGGTGGTGGAGCTGATTAAATAGCTACACAACACTAAGCAATAGATTATGATTTACAGCAGCAATGCTAGAGTGATCACATCATTACACTGCCAAATACCATCTATCACTTTTACTGAATTTAACGAAGATGGATTACGTCCTAAAGAAGAGATGCAGGCTATAAATATATTTATTCTGATCTTCATCTGACTTTCCTGTAGAATAGACACGCAACCAATCAATAATTGAAGAACACACACTACTGATCCTTTGTTATAAATGATTTTAGAAGAAGAAATCCGTTTGGTATAATGACAAAGAGAAAATGTTAGTAGAAGATGAAACAGCTGTACACAGAAGCTTAGAACAAAGGAGTAATACCAATAGCAGGCACCTCTCTAACTTTTCTTTGTAGTTTTAACTATGTGTCTTAAAAGCTCCACATCATGAAAAATGTTGCTGTACTTTAGAAACAAGTTGTTCTAGAAGAACAGTGAAGTAAAGTATATCCAAGCAAAAATCTTGTTTAAGATGACTTCTTGTTTCTATCAGATTTCACTACAGTAAGTTATATAACATGATCTAAAAATACTTTCTCCATAGATTTTTGAAACCATATGCTCAACAAGTGATGCAATAAACATATAAGGCTATGAGAACAAACTACACATCTTGGCAGTACCACACATAGGGACAGGCCCGGACTGGCAATCTGGGGTTTCAGGCAAATGCCTGATGGGTTGATTGCTTTAAAATATAAAAAATGGGCTGCTCACCTAAAAAATGCAAACTAGGTCTGTCTTGAATATGTAAATGAGCTAATCATTTTAGAAATGTAAATAAGCTGTCCATAATAGCCAGCCACAACTAAGCTGATGCATGCATTTGTTAGTGCTCAAACATATGGATGGAACCAGGAATTCTGACCAACTTCAGTTAGTAATATTAAAGTTGCTATCTACCCAATCCCTTATGCTTATGATAGGTATGTTGGCAACAGGAGGATCTGTGATCAGTACAATCACTTCAGCCTGTATATGGAACATTAATTGCATGAGACAGCCTAGTCTTTTCAAATAGGCCACACTTTGGCCCTGTGACACACATGGTAATTTAAGTCCTCTTATCTGCCAGGGTGCATGGTCTAGCTGGGGTCATACAAAGGAATATTTAGAATATACTGTATAGGGTCACTAATCCATGTGATAGAATACAGATGAAGCCACTTTGGATTGTGTTTTTGACACAGAATAACTTAACTAAGACATCCCATTTAACTCATGACAGAATATTGTGTCACAGCATCCCATCCAATTAAAGAGTTCACCATTGAAAACAATGGTGCTTTGGTATGCTAATGAAAAGGTTAAATGCATTAAATGAGTTAAGATGACTTTAGATAACACAGTTTCTTCAATTAACCCTGAGTCACGACGCATTTAACACACAAATCCAAGTGGCTGCATAGTTGTGATAGAAACTAGGGGGAGATATTTGTGGCAACAGCCAGTTCCAGCACATAGGGTGTGTAATATTGCTGGGGATTATATGATAATGGACTCTTAAAATATCTATTAATTAACACTAGTTCTAGTTAACCTTGGGGTTGGAAATATATACATCATGCTCTGCATGCGTGTGAATACATGGATTTCTTTGCTACTTTTGCCAAGGCTGCTTTTTCCTCCCAGTCGGGCCCTGCATAGGAATGTTCTCTGATGCAATATGACATATCATCATATGGTGGAGACTACAAAACAAACAAAATGCTGGCACATATGTAGAAGGCAACTACATGACAGTTGACTGTTTTCACAGATTAGCAATATTATTTTAAAAATAAATTAAGTACATATATATATATATATATATATATATATATGTCTGCTTTTATCCATATGTGTAAATATTTAATATACAAAGACGATTGTTTTTAGGATGTTTTCATTGAGTAGGTCATGTGCACATGAATTAGTAAGTTGTGTACACCTTCATATTATATTGTATATGCAATCAGTATCAGAAAATTTCTTAGTCATAGTAGTGTGTTTTTCCTCCAAAATAATAATGCACCCTCCAGTACTCAATGTTATGTTTATTATAGCTCAGTATTGACTTTAAGGTGCTTTACTGACAAATAATTTACTACCTTTTTGCTAGCTGAGGCATATTGTCTTACAAGTACAAATTAATTAAAGCTCTGATGGTATAATTCCTATAAACCATAAACTGCAAGGGAATTACTGTTCATTCTGTTTGACAAACTAACACAAAGCTCCTTTTATCAATTGAAAAAACATTATGTTGTATTTCGCCTTTCTAGATTTCTGATTGTCTTTCTATCAAGGGACAAATGAGGTGATCAAATGAGGGAACCATTGTATAAATTATCAGAATTTAAGCAAGTTCATTTCCACAATTGCCAGTCTAAATATCTATCTATCTATCTATCTATCTATCTATATATATATATATATATTCCCTTGAGGGTAAGATGACCAGCACAGCACAAACTGGTCACTGCATCATTAGTATTATTGGCAAGTCTCCTGTCTATCTCTATGGTAACTCCACAGCTCTGCTAAAACTATTTCTGCCTTGATGCTCAACACTAAGACAATATATTATATCCTTCCTTCTTTGTTTGGTTTTCTGGTGTGATTAATTGTAAGTTAATAAGATAATTGGCTGTTTTGCTATATTTGTGCATTAAAGGACCAGTAACATAAAAAATTTAATTGTTTTAAAGTAATACAAATATAATGCAGTGTTGCCCTGCACTGGTAAAACTGCTGTGTTTGCTTCAGAAGCACTACTGTTCTTTATATAAATAAGCTGTTGTGTAGCCATGGGGGCAACCATTCAAAGGAGAAAGGCTCAAGTTACACAGCAGATAGCAGATAAGCTCTGTAGAACATAATGGTCTGTTATCCATTACTTATCCTGTGCCATATAGCTGTTTTTTATTTTCCGCCATTGCTACTTAGCAGGTTGTTTATACAAAATATAGTAGTGTTTCTGAAGCAAACAGATCAGTTTTAACAGCGCAGGGCAACACTACATGACATTTTCTTTACTTTAAAACACTTTCATTTGGTGTTACTGTTCCTTTAATAAGCATCTAAGTTAAGTAAATGTAAGCAAACTTATAGTGAAACTGACTTACTAATCAAAAATCTCTCCGACAGGGCTGCAAATACAGTACATACACTATTATGGCAGCCAGCAGAACAGCATTCCAAAATCCGTTCACATAATTTCTTTGCTGGGTTGCTCAGATTTCCCATACTGTGCAACTAGCCCCTTAATAAGGTTAGTATTCAAATAGATATGGGGATGAACTCTCCAGGCCAAGAAAGTAAACAAAAATGCTTATTTATTGTCTTGAAAGTCCTAGAACTATAGCAAAGTGGCCAAATGTTCCTATATTTCTAATGAGTTGACCTTTGGTGAAAACTGAACTGTTTTGTGGAAAACCTTTATGTGAATAAAACACAAGCACATTTCTGCTTAAAGTTACTGTGGGTGTCACTGATATTTCAAGTGAGATGAAATTATGGAAGGTGGCTTAGAATGGTTTATGAAATTGCCACAATTCTATGTGGGATGAGGTAGAAGGAAAAGTACAGATGCAGTCACTTGGATTTGTAAGTTAAATGCGTCGGGACTCAGGGCTAATTGAAGAAACTGTGTTATCCAAAGTTATCTTAACTCATTTACATAGTTACATAGTTACATAGTTAAATTGGGTTGAAAAAAGACCGAGTCCATCAAGTTCAACCCCTCCAAATTAAAAACCCAGCATACATACACACACACACATCTCCACTCTTTCAAACACAAACCATATATGCCCATAGCTATACTAACTGTAGAGTTTATTATCACAGTAGCCTTTGATATTATGTCTGTCCAAAAAAACCTCCAAGCCCCTCTTAAAAGCATCAACAGAGTCAGCCATCACAATATCACCCGGCAGTGCATTCCACAACCTCACTGTCCTCACTGTGAAGAACCACCTGTGTTGCTTCAAATGAAAGTCCTTTTCTTCTGGTCAGAAGGGGTGGCCTCTGGTGCGGCGATCCTCTTTATGGGTAAAAAGGTCCCCTGATATTTGTCTATAATGTCCTCTAATGTATTTGTAAAGTGTAATCATGTTCCCGCACAAGTGCCTTTTTTCCAGAGAAAACAACCCCAACCTCGACAGTCTACCCTCATAATTGAAGTCTTCCATTCCTCTAACCAGTTTAGTTGCTCATCTCTGCACTCTCTCCAGCTCATTTACATTCCTCCTAAGTACTGGAGTCCAAAACTTCACAGCATATTCCAGATGAGGTCTTACTAGGTATCCAGAAAGAGGTATAATTATGTTTTCATCCCTTGAGTTTATGCCCTTTTTTATGCAGGAAAGAACCCCATTTGCTTTAGTAGCTACAGAATGACACTGCCCAGAATTAGACAACTATTGATGAAAAACCCCAAGATCCTTCTCACTTAAGGAGACTCCCAACACACTGCTATTTAGTGTATAACTTGCATTTATATTATTTTTGCCAAAGTGCATAACCTTGCATTTATCAACATTGAACCTAATTTTCCAGTTTGCTGCCCAGTTTCCCAACTTAAACAACCGTACTTTCAATGCCCACATCCAGGTCATTAATAAACAAGTTGAAAAGCAAGGGACCCAGTACAGAGCCCTGAGGTACCCCACTAACAACACTATGTGGTGTTTATACAAATGGCCTGCAGGTGGCACTGTGCATACATAGGACTTTCTGTACAACTTGAAAGTGAAAGTAAGACTGACTGCTGTTATGTAATGGCTGCATGAACCTGCTAATAAAGCATTGTTATACTCTCCTCATCCTCGGCTACTAAACACAACACACTAGTTCACTGGTTAGCTGGTTCCTCATTTGTGTAGACAGATGAAAAGTATGCGTTCATAATCTGAGCTTTTTGCTTGTTCTTATCAACCAGCTGACCCCCCTCTGATAATTAAGGTCCCACCCCTTCCTGCTTCATTTTTTACTATTAACATATTTAAAAAATAATTTTGTATTCTTTTTACTGCTTACTGCAATATCCTTTTCCATATCAATTTTAGCTTTTTTGCATGATTTCTTGGCCTTCTTGTACTTTCTAATGTGAAAGCCTTAAAAGCATGTCTTTTCTTACCCACCTCAACACCAACACTTCTTTTGAACCAAAAAGGTTTTGCTTTGCAACGCCTTTCCTTGCTTAAAAGGGAAAAATACTGACATGTATATTTATTAAGCAGCATTTTAAAGACTTCCCATTTTTGTTCTGTGTTTAACCTGGTGAAAAGCATTTCCCACTTAATATGTTGCAGAGATGCCCTTATACTGTCAAAGTTTGCATGCCTGAAATTCAGCGTTTTAGTTACTCCCTTATAGAATTGCCTCTGCAACAGAATCTCAAAGGAGACCATGTTATGATCACTATTCCCTAAATGCTCACCCAAACAAATGCTAGAGCTGAGTTCAGTATTATAGTACAAGATCCAAAAGAGAGTTATTCCTAGTAGGTTCTTGAACGAGCTGGGATAAAAAGTTGTCATTTAGTATATTTACAAACCTATTAGGATTTATCTGTCTTGGCAACCACATTACCCCAGTCAATGTCCGGATAATTGAAGTCACCCATAATAATAACTTGACCTAGTTGTGAAGCCGCTTCTATTTGTAAAAGTAGCTGGGCTTCAAACTAGTCACTTATACAAGGTGGTTTGTAGCATACACCAATGATTACTTTCTTTGTAACCTGTAATTCAGGCTGTACATACAAACACACTCCAGTATTAACATTATTTAAATATACTGTACCTCCTTACTATAAAATAACAGTTAATAACAAATACTTATCCTTTTGATTTGTTTGTTTTTAGTTGCTTTTTCCAGTCAGCAGCCTGTTTGAAGCAGGCTCTCTTTCACCTGTTTCTACAAAATACATGAAGAATGACAAGGTCTGCTACTTCACCCCTTTAATATTGGGCACATATTGAATCCACATCCTGCATGGCTAGTTAGCAATTCATTTATGGGCAACCATGCAGCATGGTAATTTAATTGTCATTTAGTCATGCAGGATGTGGATTCAATATGTGATCGATACTAAAGAAGTGAGGTGTGAACACTATGAATGACATATAGGAAGGAAATGGATGTCCCCTTGTAACCCCTTCCTTAAATATACTTCATATTTAAAGGACAGGTGCATTGTGGGCACCTTGACCTAATGGTGTTTAGCTAATTATTTATTTATTGAGATTGTCAGTTCTGTTTTCAGTCAAAATTAGCAATATTGAGGGACATGACAGTCACTGAAAAAGGTTTTCATCATTGCTTCTTGACAGCAGTCTTTCTGTTCTAAATGCATTTTCTTCTTTTAAGAATAATGCATTATGTGATTTTTTTCACCATAATTATGAAGCTATCTTAGAGACCCTCGCTAACAATGCAGTTACAGAACCTTCTCTCTGTTCTGTGAAATTTTGTGGACAAAGGGCAGTAAGGAAAAGAAAATGCTTTCTGTATCTTTGTGTCAAGATAACTCAATCACGGTGTAGGAGGCAGAAAATTCCAGGCAATGTAGAACTCGTTTCCTAAGGTTGTGGACTGTAGTCATTCAGTGTCAGATAAGCTTTTTGCTCTTTAAACTACTTGTAGAAATTTCAGCCTGTGTTGTTACCAGACTTGATACCAGGTGCTAAAGTGAGATAGGTTTGAGTTTCACCCCAAATGACATGAGCTCTTCATCCATAGCATGACTATTTTTTCTCTCTATAATAACTGTATCATATTAATCCATTTGAAACTCCTGCAGCAACACAAGTCTCCATTACTAGACAGCCAAATCTACCTGCTCCTGCTGAGACAAAAATAAAGCAGGGCAGTAGGCTTTGAGCTAGGTACCTGAATTTTTTTAAAGAATTTTTTAAGATGAGCAAAAGCCAAATAACGTGTGGAATATTGCTATTTATGATGAATCCACTTTGGATTGTGTGTTTGACACAAAATAACTTAACTCAAACATCCCATTTTTCCCACTTAACACAGAATATTGTGTCACAGCATCCCATCCAATTAAATAGTTCACCATTTAAAACAATGGTGCTTTGGTATGCTAATGAAAAGGTTAAATGCATTAAATGAGTTAAGATAACTTTAGATAACACAGTTTCTTCAATTAACCCTGAGTCACGACGCATTTAACACACAAATCCAAGTGGCTGCATCTGTAAATGCTTCATTATGAATAGTGCTTTAGATACAGTATCTGTGTAAACTTACTTAGGTAATTTTTCTTTCCAACCTGTGTATAGTATCAAGTTAACTTTTTTGGAATAGAAAGTAATAATAATATTCTATTATAATGCATAAATGATACAACGACTACTACTACTAATAATCTATATAAAATGAGTCTACATTATATGAGTCCCCAGAAAAGAGCAAAACACAGGTGCTTGAGCTTTTAGGAATCATATCCACCCCAACTGCAGTCATACAAAAAATCGTTACACACATGAATGCCGTTTAAGTTACTTGCGTCCAAAGCTGCTCCTTAGTTGCACTAGACACCAATGTCTCTGTTCTGAACTGCACACAAGTGCATCAGCAAGGGGGCACTAGAGCTACTGTCACCTTCAAGTTGTGTCATTAGGCACAGCAGACTTTAGCCTGATTAATCACATGCACGACCACCAGAAATAAGACAAACCTAAAAATTTGGACAGTGAATGAATTTTACATGAATTTGGACATGAATTTTAAAGCATCAGTAATTGTGGCATAAATTTCACTTGAATTGTGGCAATTTAATTAGGCAGCAGCTGAAATGAAAAATAAGTAATTATTCCTCTTCACTTCCAGTTGTTCTGTTTGTTCAGCTGTTGTCCAAATTAAAGGCACAAATAAAAGCGATACCTACAACCTGCCAAGCTTTCTATTTTTTTTTGTTGGAGGGGGAAATAAGTGGCAGCAAACTGAGGTATTCGGTTGCAAACATGAGTGAGTTAGGAACTCCCATGAGTTTAGTAAATTGGTTCCTTGGTCTATGGTTGCATATCTGAAAAGAGAGATATTCTGAGTTTGCCCATTTATCTTAAGTGAAGAAACATGCAAGCTGCATAGTGGAACATTCATAAACGAGTCCCACTATGTATGTCACTAAATTGAGTCCACTCGTCAGAATGAAAAAGCCAATGTGTGTTGAAAGTTGTTTGCTTAAGTAGAATGATATGTACTTTGAATAATTGTGTAAACTCACCTAATATACTGTTACAGCAGCATTATCAGGATGCTGAATTGTTTACACAAAAATATATTTCATTTACAGAGCCCAATGCTTAGTGAATTATTGCAATGAAATAGCCTCTGCTTTCCAAGTTGTTAAACAAACATGATCTGAACTTTGTATTTTGCTTGGCACTCCATCGTGTTTACACAACATGATAGGGTTATTATTGAAACTTTCTTCTTTGTAATTTGCATTTGTAATGGGAATCTTCATCTGTCTGTACAATCATAACTGGCTCTCCAACTGCTATGGCATAATATTAAGTTATCCTAGATTTGAATGTATTCCAAAGACCTTTTATCGACTGAGCAATTCATCACTGCCACTGTGAGCCTCGTTGTAATTTTAACAATGATAAGGTATTACACATGACTTGATGGCAGTTGATTTTATCACATTACATTTGAACATTTAACAATTCGTCTTTTTTTCTATGTGAATAGCTACAATTTAGTAAATGAAATACGCAAAAAGTTTTTTTTCCTTACATTAGGCTTATCTCAAAGTTATAGTTAAAATACAAAGGTTACCCCAGAAAAGTGGCTATGAAGAAAGGGGGCAAGACAAGGGGGGGGACAATTTTGACAGGAGTGAAGAGACGTTAGAGTGGGCTTATTGATGTAAATAAAGGCCTAGAGCTAAAGGGAGATTTTTGTAATACGCTGTGAAGAAGCCAATTTTAGGACAGAGAGTCCATAGAAACGTCCAAATAGCATAGGGACCTCTCCCACTGACTTATATGCAACCTTGGCAGGTCTCAGATTCTGGATTTGAGGTATAATAAATATCAAAAGAAATTTAGGTTTTTTGGTTTTTGACATTATCTTTAATAAATAACCCCCTTTGAGCACCCCTTTTCAGTTGTTAAATTATAAAAAAAAAAGTTATATATCCATTACTGTATGTTAGGAAGGGGGAAAGACATTGTAACTTTGGAAAAATACATTAGCACGCTTCAGGGACTGAAAACTTCAGTACTTTTAATTACTTTGCAATCTATTTTTGGCATTAAGTGACAAATCCCTCTGATAGCCGTGGGCTTTTTAATAAGTAAAGTACCAACTGCATCATGCTGATCTACTGATAGGGACAGTAATTGGCCTGCAATGCAGTCAGACTTGTCTGCTAATAAATAGTTAGCAAATGGTTATTTTCCTATGTAAAATGCATCTGTTTTGGACAAATAAATGTAAGATTAAATCCAAGATATTTTCTGAAAGTTAGAGAGGATGTGAGAGCTATTTATGAGTTGTTTACATAAAACAGTCTCCAAGTTTGGCTGGAGTTTGCTTAATGAAAGTTCTTTGTAAAAGAGGCAAGAGCCATGAGTTGAACATGAGCTCAATAAATAAGGTTTACATTGTTAACCTTCTATATTATCTATTTTTTTCTTACTTTACTTTAATGCTTTCTCTTTTTCACATAATTTCTGTGAAAATGTATTTTAAAAACCTGAAAAAATGTTTATAAATAAATAAAACTATACATTTCTTTAAAACAGTTAAATGGAGGTTGACAAGATAAATAGCCTTATTTTCCTTCCTAACAATGCTCTCTATATAATGATGTCTTCCATGTCTATTATTTTCGTTTGTACAAGCAACATTCAAAGAAAGAGCTTGCTATAAACACAATGGCACAGATCCTATCTGATCCCTGTAGGGAGCAGACGTGCAAGCAACCATTCCCATGGTGTAGGAGGAGATAGCTGAATAGTGCTTGTGGGATTCCAGACCCTAAAAGGGTAAAAGCAGTTTTCTATGTTTTTCTCTGAAAGACCCTGACTTTTCTGGCCTTTTCTGGAATTTTTATCCCTAAAACCAACCCTCCAACCCCCCCACCATGTTGTTAAGAAGAAGACCATTCCTCTGGTAGTAGGAGCTCTTGCATGAAATCTGAGATGATGCCCAATCAATGGAGCGGTTGTGCAAGCGAAGCCAAGGTAATCCCAGGACTACAAGAGCTGTGAAGAGAACCAACAGTCAGGGTTAGTTCCATAGTAGTCTTGGAAATTAGAGCAGTAGATAGTGGTCTGTCATCTATTGCCAGGACCTGCAGGAGAGAGGCCAATGGAAGAAAAGAAATCCAGAAACGTTGGCGAAAGATTGGTCCATAAAGTTCCCTGCTCCTGAAATAAGGAAGGCTTGCACATTGATAACTCCTGCAGCCAGTTGGATTTGTAATGGAAGCAGGAATCTATGAGAGTTCATTTGTGGAGAGGATTTAACCCATTCCAGATAAGATTCCCCAATCTTACCTAGGTGCTGGAGTTTCCCAGCTTCAGTGGGCAATTGTTGTCAAAATAAGTCTTGCCAATATAGGCATAACCAGCCAACTTGCATAGGCTCTTCAGAAGGTTGCGTTGGAGGAATTGGTAGGAGAGGCCTCTGGAAGCTTAGTGTGAGGGCTGGTAGGAATATTTTGCTGCGCTCCTAACAGGCCAACAAGGCTTGATGTTCTCTCAAGTGAGCATCTACTTTCACGTAAAAAGCAATGAAGTCCTCTAGCTGTTCAGGAAGACACCAGATCATCTTTGATCTTTCTAGAATGACCTTGATAGAATGTCACCACATAGGCCTCATTGTTCCAATTAGTATCTGCAGCCATGGTTCTGTAATCGATGGCATATTCAATGGGACTCCGATTCCCTTGGTGGATCTGCAGAAGATGGGAATCGGCAGGTCACATAGCCCAGTGCATGATACAGGGTGCAAAACCCCTGAAGAGAGGGCTTGACATCATGGATTAAAGTAGCATTCTTTTCCCAGAATGGTGAAGCCCAATCCAACCCTTTGCCCTCCAACCGTGAAATGATGTAACTCAACTTTGATTCAATTTGAGTTCCAGCCTTCACAATATGTATCCGAGTAAGCAGACACTGGTTCACAAATCCCCTACATGTCTCAGGATCTCCGCTGCAGTGGAAGACGGGGCCCATTTGTGGAAACTAGAACCGTAGAAGGGTGAGGTATTGCTGCTGAAGGATGCAGAAGGGCATCAAGAACCTGCTGAATGCGGACTTGCTGAGCTTTATGTGCCTCCATCTGACTTGCAATACCACTGAGAGCTTTTCCCATATCCGGCGGTGCTTCCTCAGATGGGTCCATGGGCGATGAATACGGTCAGGGCCTACTGGCTCAGATGCAAAAGTCAGGACCAAGGATGAAGCCAGAAGGGTAACCAAAGTCTAAGAAAGGTATCCAAAGGATTAAACAAAGTGGTTGTATCCAGGCAGAGGGTCAGTATAGGCAGATTCTCTTAGTATGGAGGGGAATGTCAAAATAGATTTTTAATTTATAAAAATCTGATGCAGATATAATCTTCTTACAGAATACAAGATTAACAACAAAGGCAGAGTTATTTGCTGCTAAAATAGAATGTGTCTTTGGACCTTCTTTTTGGTCAATTGCTGCTGAGCTAGCAGTTGAAGTTGGGATATTTTTTAAAAGTAATTATGAAATTATTATTAAGAGATTAATTGAAATACAAGTAGGAAGTTGCAATTCGATCGATCGAATGATCGAATAAAAAAAAAATTGATCTATCAATCGTTCGAATCAATCGATCAATTTTTTTTTAATCTAAACTAATATGATTGCCAATTCGGTAGCTTGGTTCTGGCGAAGTAGGTGGTTGAATAAAAATTTAAAGGGGAAGTAATTTGATCATGAAATAGTCGAATATTTTAATAAAATTTAATTCGAATATTCAAATTATTCGAATTCGACTATTCGATGGTCGAATTTGCCTAATTTGCATATTTGAAGATTCGAATTTAATTAAAATTTGATCGAACTTCGAATTATTCATGTGAATTTTGTAAATCTCCCCCTAAATGTTTTGAACCTTCTTTAAATCCCTTTCAATTAGAAGGGAAAGAAAAAGTGAAATGAAGAACCATTCTTAGCATTTTGGCTGGGGGGGGGGGTTGAAAAGGTGGCCCAGATTCTTTTCAGAATTGTAAATAATACCTCAAGAAAAAATTGTTTCTGGTGTCTTCTGGTGACTTCAAGGGTAATTTACACAAATCAAAGGAGGGTATCCTCGTCAGGTCTTATAAAAATTTTCCTTTAATAAAATATACCTATCTAAAACCCACTGTCAGCAGCAGTCCGGCCCTGCTTTATGGCTGAGATTCTAGCTATCTGTATAACAGAGCATTCTGTCAAAGCATATGTATGTATAACTATTTGTAAAGCGACGTTAAGAGACACAATGCAATACAATGCATAAAAGTACAATATAAAAAAAGTGCACACAGGGAGGACAAGTGACACAATAAAAACAACACAGAGCTTAAATGCTATGTGGTAAGAGACACAATGGGAAGGAGGTACCTGCCCTGTAGAGCTTACAGTCAAAGTGAGTGGGCAACTAAGATACAGGCACAAATTGGATGGGGAAAAGTGCAAAAGGTAAAGGCATTATCCAATAGGTCAGGACTAGACTAGTGGTACAAGTAGACTCTTAGTTTGTGTATTGAAGATATTGAGAGAACATTCCTTATGGCTGAATTCAGGGATGGAATTCCAGAGGTAAGGAGAAGCAGGATAGAAAGGTTTGAGATGAGGTGGCAGTAAATGTGGCACAGATCCTACTGATACTCATTTTAAGTAGCAGTCCTTCCCTGCTTTATGGCTGAGATTCTAGCTATCACAGTAGTACAGATTGTATGTAGTGAGTAGACATATCTGTGAGAGAATACAAGATTAACAACAAAGGCAGAGTTTCCCCTGGACCCAGTAAGAGTCTAGGAAGGTTGGAAGCCTCCAGTTGTACAGGAATTATACAACCCTGTAGGATTTTTGGCATTTCATTTATAGGCTTTGTTTTCTCCACTATTTTTCATCAAAGGTGGAGGAGATAGGGAGGAAAGTTACCTCAGGTGGAGAAAAGTGACTTGGAGTTGGAAAGAAGGTCAAAAAAAGGAAAGTTTCAGTTAAAACTACAGCGAAAGCTGCTGATGGCAAGGAAAAGGAGGAAAGTACTAGTGTGGCCCCTCAGAGTGCAGATGAAGGAGGCCCTTTGGAAGTAAGTGAAAGAGATGCTGAGCCCATTTCTGTGCCTGTTCCTGTGTTGGTTACTGGACCTCAAGCTGTACAAGGGAATGCAGCCTGCAGAAACCAGAGTCCTGATTTACCTGGGAACCTGCAACACCAGTGTGGGATAATTTACCTGGGAACCTGCAACACCAGTGTGGGATAGGGGAGGTGCACATGGAGACTACAGGGGAAGGTGAGGAGGAGAGGAGAGATACGTACCAGCAATGTTGAGACTTTCGGCCATGATGAGACTACCCCAGTGTGTGCAGTACCCAGTGAGCAAAGGGGGAAGCACTGGGAAACCAGACTGGAAGCTGCAGTAGGAGTGAATGGCCAGGACAGAGATGCTGGGCTGGTGCAGGACTTTGAGAAACTGGCAACTGAAATTGCTGAGGCAGCTCTTGAGGAAGGAGAGGTAAGGGCCACACATGGTTATGCGAAAGACTCTGATAATGCTGCTGTTGGTGTGTGAAACTGTAACTCCCTGCAGCACAGAGGAGCAAGTTGATCCAGAAGTAATGGTAAAGGCTCCCAATGCTATGGAGAGACCGAGGAGCAGGAAAAGAGAACTGGAGAAAGGCATTGAGAAAGGACTGAATAACCCTAAGTTTGCTCAAGGGGAAGCAAGACTGTGCAGGATTAAAGTGGTTGCAGTGCTGAATAGAGAATTGGAGGAGGTTGAGGAGGAAATAAATAGAACTGTGACTGTAATTAAGCCCTGGAAAAGATTTATAGTGATAGAGACCATTTTCAACAAATGAATTTTGCTAAATCTTCCAAAAAATCCTTAGAGCCAAAATACATGGACTTTGTGCTTAAAGGGAGCAGTGAGTGTGCCGACAATGCTGGTCCATCCCATAATAATGCTGATGCCATACACTATAGTAAGCCTGTTATGGATAATGTTCTACCTGTTACACACATACAGTAGATAGCGCTGATACTATGCAATCAAATGTGGCAGTTACTATGGATAATGTTGTTCATGATACATCCCATAATATGTCTGATGCTATGCACTCTAGTGTGACTGAGGAGGGAGGGGGAGAGCAGCATGGATCTGCTCTGAATGAAGGGGTGCATGGGGAGAATGAAGAGGTGCATGGGAGCAATGATTTTACAAAAAAGCAGGTTGGGAATGGGACAAAACCTTCTGGGAAAGGAGGAGGTTTTTTTTTTACAAGGCAGGAGGCGGGTTTTGTGGACACTCCAGTATTTAAAAGCCATAATGTGGGTAAAATCCAGTGGATGGGGTTGAAGGAGGAAATGCCAGGAAGCATATACATTTGCAAGAAACTAATTAAAGAATCAATGTTTTTTTTCTATGGAAGATATATTTGACTTTGTCAAAAACTATCTGGTACTCACTGTAAGCAGCAGCCCTAAAAGATGTGGAGATATTTGATCTGGTTGAGTATTGTCTGTGCTTTTCAGACCTTCACCAGTGACAGTGATTCTGACTGTGGGATACATAAACGTCATGGCATTCTATAGGATTAAAATTTTTTGAAAGGCAATATACATCCTTACCTCTGTCAAAGCACCTGAAGTATGGTGTTTTGATGAAAATCATGTTAGTAGTGCATGCATACCTTCACCACATTCTTAGAAGTGTTTAGAATATTCAGAATGTGTGAGATAATGAGTTATTTTTGTTTTTATGTTACAAACATTTTCACTGAACTGAGAAAGTGTCAGATAAGTTGATGTTTATGAATGCTTAATCAATGTTTGGTGAACTGTAAGTCTATGACATAATTTTCAGTTAATAATCTGTTTTTAGAGAGCTGGAAACATGAAAGGCAGGACTGATTTGAAGTTATGAATCTTTTAAGTGAACTGAGAAGAATAAATGAAAAGAAAAACTCTACCTTTGCAAATCTAGTGCATTGAGCTGGATAAGCTCAATAGCTTGTCATTTCACTATACATATATTATTTCAATCATGATTGATGGCTGTTAATGTGGCCATACACAGGACAATAAAAGCTGCCAAAAGCTTTGACGGTGCCCTTTGACGGGTTTCTCTGATTGATATCGGCCAGATGTCGATGGTTGGGACTTAAAATCCCATCAGATCGCTGCCGCATCTATTCATTGATGCCTTCCTATGATCCGACCACCCGTTAATACTTTATGATCCCATCACTGGGCCCTAGGGCCCACGATCAGATCAGCCCGATATCACCCACCTCAAGGTGGGCATATTGGGGAGAGATCCATTTGTATGACAACATCGCCAAACGAGCAGATCTCTCCATGTATGGCCACCTTTATATGGCTTCTAAATGTATACTAAGGGGCAAATTTATCAAATTCACATGAAGGATTCGAAATTCGATCAAATTTTCAAAAAGCTTCTAATTCAAATTTTGAAAATTCGATCGAATCGAATAATTCGAATAAAAATCTATTATAATAATTGACAGTCGAATAACTTCCCCTTTAAATTTTTATTCGACTGCCTAGTTTGCCAGTTTCAACCTACCAAATTGGTTTCAATTATTTTTGATCGAATAAAAAATTTGATCGAATGGTTAAAATTCTACTGAATTAAGCTACATTTTCCTCTGCAAAATCTTCTGGTCTGTTGCTAAGAATAGTGGATTTTTAGCAAGCTCTTTAAATTTTGGGTGTGATGCACAGAAAATCATTGCTCTGTGCACTAGGTGTATTAAAATAAGAGTTTTATTCCACTTTACAATAAAAATAGACCCCATGTCTGCCACTGTAGTAATTGTTTAGAATATACAATCACAAGCACGCTGCATGTGTGGGTTTCAACTGGAGTGGGGGGTTGTATCATTAAGGCAATATCATGATGTTTGCATGTAATTTAGTGTGTTCAACTCTACTGAGCCATAACCTACAGAGTGATCCATGGAATTACCGCTACCACTAGTTTCAGTGTTCCCCTTCATCAATAGATGTTATAGTGCTAGTGCAATTAAAGGGAAGTGCAAGGTGTGTCTCAAGTACTATTAATTAATGCTGCAATTATATGAAATAAGTTGTATTATTATAGTTATGCCAATAAAGCCTTTAGTAGCATGAATTTTCTGCAAATTTCTGTATTTCTCCATCTGTACATTTTTTTCAAGAAACTGCAGCAAAAATTTGCCACAAAAAATGTTGCCTCAACAAAAAAGTCATCAAGACAAAATTGTGGCTGAGACAAAAAAAGTTTCAACAATGAAAAAAAACAATTGACTGTTGAAGTCCATTAACCAATGCTTTTGCAAATTTTTCACCGTTTCAGATTCGCTCACCATTCTTCAGACTTATTGGTACTGATAACCCTCTGCATACATGTACACTTATGGGGTTGATATATCTGGATCTCATGATGGGCATAGCTGGCTGTAAATCCAGTAACAGTTGATGGTTGGCTGCAATCGACTCAAATAAAAGAGCTCACTCTGATATAACTAGTCACACTGACTAATAGCAGATTTGATATTGTGTGTGAAACCATAATTAAATATTAAGTGACTTTTCACTTACAAAACATGTATTCTAAAAAGCAGAGTATAGTATGTCCTTTTTGTCAATGCATACTTAATACAGTATGTAGGGCATGAATGCAAAAAAGTCATATTAAAACAGCTTAATTCACAAAGATGTTGGTGACAAAGATTAGCATGTTTTTGTAGAACTATCAACAACCCATATCTGTTCTGACCAGAAAGCAATGTCAATTCAGATTCCACTGTCTATTCTGAATGTTATCTTGTAACAATATCTACACTGACTACAGCTGCCATTCAGGGTCAAATGCATACAATCCTTAACCTTCAAAGTTGAAAAAAGTCTTCTCCATCCTAAGTATAATATATAAACACATTTCAAAACTATCATCTAATTTCTACTTTTTCTCATGTATCATTGTAGCAGCACAAGTTCTAGAGCACTTTTAGTGCATAACCAAAAAGTCCTTAAGGTCCATGCAGGTTTCACTCTGCACTCAGAACTAAAAACAAGCTAGGGGCATTTCATGGGATTCCCATGTGCCATTTCTTTTGATTACCTTCTTCATTTAGATCTTCAGCTCAACACACTAGAGCTTCTTTACTCCATGCATAGCTGTATATTCCCTGTTTTTGCTTACAACACCGTGTCATATGGTGGCATATAATTAATATGATATTTGGTATTCTTACTATTACACTAAGGGGCAAATTTACTAAGGAAACATTTTTGAAGTGAAAAAATATCGAAATTCAACCATCAAAGTATTTTTAAAGGGCTTTTTTGATCAAAAATGGACCTATTTCAATTGAATAGGTCAATTTTCAATCGAATAAAAAATTATTTGAATCGTTTTGAGAACTTTTTCGCCAACTCGCGAATTTCACTGTAAATTCGTGAATTTTTTCGCGAAGCGAAACTGGGTAGATTCACCCATCACTAATTACCAACTGACCTTTTTAGTGCATTATTTGACATTATGAAAAGGGTACTAGAAATTGAGTGAGACCTCATTTTACTGAGCTGTTACCTCACCTGTACTATTTAATGTTATCAGCTATAATAAAGCAAACATCAGCCCTGCGACTAAAATATTAAACAAGATTGCTACCTTTATCATTTAACGTGACTGATAACTTTATCTTCAGGGATCAAGTTACTAAATTCATATGGTTGCCAGGAACACTAATTATATTTTTTCATAAACTATGCAATTATTCAAAGTATGTACGAACAAGCACACATCAAACTGTTCAATAAGAAAAGCAAGCACTGTTAGAAGTAGACTCCTAGTTCACTGGGCATTGCTTTTCAACCCAAATATGTCATAACACAAGGGATCCTTTTGTTTGCAAAAGTTACTGTACATTAAACTTTACGAGTTCCTTGTCTTATCATACTTTCCAGGTAATCTGCAACATTGAAATGGACATTGCTATTGCCTATTTAGCCTTGATCCATTTCTGTAAATGCCTTTTTATCAAATTCGCTGGCAAATGCCATCATACTACCCACTGCATATAGATATACAGGGTCCATTTTTACAGGCGCCAGGGCTCCCTGAATTTAGCTAGATAGCATTTCAAGTCACGTCAACTAATTTTTAATGTTGTTTCTTCTGCTTTCAAGAAATAAATGCATACATAATGAGACGGAATTGTAATGTCCCTTTCCTGCATAAGAATGAAAATAATTGTGCCTGATTGTACCTAATATAACTTAAATAATAAAAATGAAACATATGAATCCTAAAATGTACCTTACACATTTAATTTTATATATTAGCTTACATCAAATTTACATTTTCATACCTCATAAGGTATGAAAATGTAAATTTGATGTAAGGAAACTGTATCATAACAGGTAGGAAATACAAAATCCCACAGCAACAAAACAGATATTAGCATGAAAGAACATTTGGAGGTCTATTTATCAATGGTTGGCTTTCTAATTCATTTGAGTTTTTTAAAGCTCCCATAAACTCAAAATTCAACCAATCAAATGTATAAATAAAATAAAATTTTCTCAGTTTAGACAAATTGAATCAACCAGAAATTCAAATAAAATTTCATTCAAATTAGAAAAATTCTAAATTAATTTGATTCAAATTAGATAAACCTAAACCTAATACAATTCCAATTAGAACATTTTTAATTTGAATCAAAATAAAAAAACTTGATTCGAGTTTTTATCTCCAAAAAAAACTAGAATACTAGGAAGGCTACAAACATCACCAAATTGAGCCCTGGATCAGTCCCATTTACTTCTACAGCTATTTTGGCAGGTGGCAAATAGTCAAAGTCAAGTTCTTAAAGGGCTAGACTATAAAAAAAATCTTGAAATTTGAATTTGAATTAAAACTCAAATCAAGTTTGGATAATTTACAATTCAAAGTTTCAGAGTTTTGACAAAATTTTTTAGAATTCAAATAAAAAAAAGAAGCACAAAAAAAACTAAAACCAGCCATCAACCATCAAGGGTTATTCCAACTGAACAAATAATGATTGATTTCACAATACACATGTATAAGATATCAACAAGATACAAAATATACAATTTATTGTATTTAAGTCAAGATTGTAAATGATTCCAAAACAGGGATTTATATGCCATGGCTCACTTTGTTGCATTATTTTCAATATCCAATTAAATAGCCCACTTATTCATCAGACATCAAGGGATGACTGAGTGATGACATCCCTTGGGATCAGAAAATACATCAATATTTTAAGAACAGAACTAAGGACTTTTGCAAAAGAAGTATACCTTGCATTCAATAGCAGCCAAGTGTACAGTATTCAGAGTTCACTCATCCTAAATTTCCAGGAATAGTGATGAGCAAATTTTTTCACTGCAAAAATTACACCCATAGACTCTAATGAACAACACATTTTTGGCCGAGTAAAATGGGTCAAATACACCCATCACCATCCAGGAAATATATCTGCAAATACAGAAATATGCCCCATATTGCCATTCAAATGATTCATGATAATTTTCTATAGAGTAATGTAATAAAACTTAAAGACAGATGTGAGTTCCTAGGTCTTTTAAATGTTAAATTACAAAAAGCAGAAGCCACCACTACTGTAGAGTAAGGAATATTTTTGTGTGTGTATATAACATGTTCTCCAACATATCAAGAAATATATTTCAGCAGCACAAACCCACAAATGTTTCATAGTCCTCAACTACCAAACTGTATCATCTTTAATGTTTTGTTAGAAAAATACAAAAATAAAACTAATTGGTACAGATGCAGTCACTTGGATTTGTAAGTTAAATGCGTCGTGACTTAACTCATCTATCCCATTTATCCCACTTAGCACAGAATATTGTGTCACAGCATCCCATCCAATTAAAGAGTTCACCATTGAAAACAAAGGGGCTTTGGTATGCTAATGAAAAGGTTAAATGCATTAAATGAGTTAAGATAACTTTAGATAACACAGTTTCTTCAATTAGCCCTGAGTCACGACGCATTTAACTTACAAATCCAAGTGACTGCATCTGTAGGTGAAGTTTCTGCTTCTCTATGTAACATAATGGAAAACCCATTCTGATAAGTCAAATCAAATCAAGAATTGAATTCAACACTATAAAGCAAACCTCCTAGCAACCAAAGCTTTCCACAGAATAAAGCATCTTCATATAAAAGTTAAAAATGGATTACAGATGAAACCGAGGGTGGTATATATGTATATTTGTTAAATGTTTATGTCTTAAGTACTTGAATATGCTAAAGATATTTTGTAGTAGTAGATATAAAGGATTCTACTGCAATACATCTGGTAAATGTGGCAGAAGAGATAGTTTATCCAATCAGATTATGATTGTTAGGTTGTTGCCACAGTTGAAATCACAAATACAGAAATTACAATGCAAATTCAGTTGGGAATTTAATCAGACATTTTATGAAATATGTTATAAAGGTTTCATTAACCAACTGAACATTAAAATATTTTTTTCATTGTCAGCGTGCAGTTTATTCAACACTAAAGGGTTACTTACTTTCAATTATTATTTTCCTTCCTGTCCAATCGTCATTGATTAACTGTATATTTCCAAAGTGGGCATCACTGAAGAATATCCGGCTAGGGCCTTTTCCATTGGAATTATAGTCAAATGCCAAGGATATTACATTTTTGAATAAATCTGGATTTTCATAAGGCTGTACTGGTGAATTGAGATTTGTCTCATCTGATAGATGAATACTCTTTAATATTGTTCTCCCTGAATATAATAAGTAGCCCTCGTGTTTTAAACAAGTAACCCCATTTTTTGCAAGATATCCATGAGCACAGGCACACGTCCTTTGCATATTCCCTCGATATAAACAGAGCTGTTGACATCCTCCATTGTTCTTGGCACAAATGTTGGTACCTGCAGAGAAAACAAATATTCTGCTATTTTGTAACAGTCTCAGATCATTGACTTCACATTATGCGAGACCTTTATTAAGTCTCCTAAGGTTTTTGGTTCATATGTTTACTACATATTGAATGATGCATCAAAACTCTTCTAAGGGACGTTGTGGTTATGAACATACCTTCTTTTGAGGAAAATAACATTTAAGTTCAATAATTGAAGATTAAATTTTCAAAAGTAATTTATTATTTATATTTAAAAATAATATGTAAATCTCCTGTGTTCTTAAAATAGGTAAAAATGTAACAAATGTTAGCTAACAACAAACAACAGTTAAGTGATAGTATACTGAAGGGAATTATGTAATGTAAAAGTTAAGTTTTGTAATGTAAAAATGTGAGAATGGTTATGGATAAGGGCATGCATATAGAGTTCAATATTTTTCTCAATACAAAATCAATGCGTAACAGATATTTGAAATTATCTGTAACATGTAATCAAAAATGTATGTTTATATACTGTATGTGTGTGTGTGTATCTGTCTTCCACATCTAATGCTGGTGATGATTCACCAGAGTTACCATTTTCATTGACTTTGCAGATTTACTAACAGGTGTAGGCGTCATTTTGCTAGAGAAGGAGATAGACGCTAGCATTACTTAGCACTCTAATGGCAGGCACATTTTCTCTCTGGTGAATGGACGTGTCTCAGCAGATTCACTAAGATGCTTATATTACTGAATGTAACCTCTATTGCCAGACTTACATTTGTCAGCTGTGGAATATCTTCCCCCATATATTTTCTACCATATGCATACTATTTTACAGTGAGTTTATGTGTAGGGCATCAAATCAACTCTATTGACTTTATTAAGATTCCCTTGGCATGTCAGTGTAAATGTAATGTATTAGATGCACCCTGTAATATAAATAGCTCCATTCCACTGGAACACTAGCGAAGTTGCGCTAGGCAGAATTGAACATTAGCACATCTTTGCTTTGTTTGCTCTGCTGAAGTAGCGCTAGTGAAAATTCACCAGCCTCCGTCACCTGGGACGTAACTTTGCTTCTTAGTAAATTAGCATTCAGGCCAGGATTTGTGATGAGGCCACCTAGGCCCAGCCTAGGGCAGCAGGATTTTAGGGGGCAGCATGCTGCCCAACCACACCCACATTGGTTCAGAAATTTTAATTTCCTGTGTGTCAGTTCTGATTGCTCCATCCTAATGATGAAAATTTGAGCAAATAAAAGGGAGGGGACGGGGCAACAAACATCAGTGGGTCTAGGGGTGCCCGATATGTAAATCTGGCCCTGTTAGCCCTATTGTCTGAGTAAATTTTCACCTAGGGAAGTTTTGCAAAGGCTGAGATGCTATCGCTGGCTAATTTGCACTCTTTAGTAAATTTACCCCTTAATGTTCTGGATAGCAACAAGGTTCTGTTAGAAATTTCATGCTTTGGCAGCACTCAAGTTACACACAGGGGTAGATATACTAAGGGTCGAATTGAAAATTTGAATAAAATTTGAATTTTAAAAATTAAAATTTCAATGTAATTTTGGGCTACTTCGATTATCGAATAATCCAAAATTTGATTTGAAAAAAATTGAATTTTTGAAGTACTGTCTCTTTAAAGTCCTTCAAATTCGACTATTCACCACCTTAAAGCTGCCAAATTGCCATTGTAGCCTATGGGGGACCTCCTGGAAGTTGTACTGAAAACTTTTCTGGAAAATCCAAGCTTTTCTTTTTTAAATGGTTTGAATCATTCAATACGAATGATGCATTCAAACGATTCAAACGATCGAAATTGGACCTATTCGATCGAAATAGGTCCATTTTGGATCGAATATAGTAGCCTTACAAAAATTCGATGGTCGAATTTCAAAGTTTTTTCACTTAAAAATTTGACCATTAGTAAATGTGCCCCATAGTGTATTCATAGAATGAGTGGCCTGTGTATCCAATAAACAATATAAATACTTTATGTCTATATAAAAACATACAAGCATAAATCACTTTACAGGGAAAAAAGCATAAGTGACAAATTCCAACCTTTTTCTCTGGCTCTGTTAAACACTTTCACATCTTTGAGGTTGATTCCTAGGGCGGTTCTCATCGTCACTGCGTCTGTGGCATCATTTTTGTGGGCCCTTCTAATCGAGCCATTGGAGTGTGCTCTGCAAAAAACAGTTAACAATCACATATCTACAACCCTCAGATAATTAACATCAAATAAAGTATTTAAGCACAATAGACAGCTGGCTTAGCAGACAGCTTGAATACCTACTTGTGTCTGTGACATAGAAAGGATTTAGCCTTGGATATCAACAGTGCCTTTTTTATGGAAATAGGTTATTTTGTGAGATCCTTTTTGTGACCTTGCAAGATATGGCTAATCCTACAAGGATGAAACAGCTGGAGCTGAAATAACATTTTGAGACTCAAATACTTATGGAAAAATAAATTACCTGTCAGACCAGTAGATGTAAGCCCCAAAGACTACAACAGAAAACATATCCACATTGCTCCCTGACAGCACAATCTCCCGATTTCGTCCACTCTCAAGGTCGATCCTTTCTATCTTGTCTGTGCGCGCATCACACCAGTATAATTTATTTTCCTAAAGATCAATTTCAAAGTAAACTTCAGCAAGCCCTCATTGCAGGAGGAGTTTATTATTAAGAAAATAATGGTAGGCTAAAGAGAAAAAGCATGTTGCTATAACACAATATTTTAGCTAATGTTTTCTGAATATGTAGAAGAAACTGTAGAATCATACCTCATAATCCACAGAGATTCCATTGGGCCATGAAATTGCTGTGTTCACTAATACAGTGCGTTCTGACCCATCTAATCTTGCTCTGCTTATACATGGAGTCTGACCCCACTCTGTCCAGAAGAGATAACTAAAATATATATAAAAGAAAATAATATTAATATAATAGAATTAATAATAACCAAAATTATAACCCTTTCTTAGCCAAGGGCCAGCCTTAATCTCTACAATTGAAGTTCACCGTAAAATATTATAAACATTTTGCATGTAAACTTTTAAAAAAAAAAATCCAATAAAACTCATAAATATTTTTTTATAAAGTACAGTTAAAAATATTTGCATAATTATTATAATGCCATGGTGTCTGGGATGTAAAATCACACTTAGTAAGGAAAAAGAGTAATGATTCTGGTGTTTCATAGAGCTGTTAGCTGAAATTCATTTTGAGTGGGTCCCATTGACTTCAATGTGTTATATCTATATTTACAATACTGTGGATGTTGGTTGATTTGTAGTCTGCTAGCATTGAACATTTTACCCATAAGTCTCATTTATGGCCACAGGTTGTCCAGTGTTGTTACAGTATGCTAAAATGGATGCAATGTTGTGCTTGTAGAGAAGGAGAACTAATCCCTAAAAAATAATATGGTCCATATTTTATATAGTAAACCAGCCTAAAGTTTCAGCTTCTCAATAATAACAATGATCCAGGATTTCAAACTTGTCGCAAGTGGTTACCATCTTTGAAAGTGTCTGTGGCACTCACATGCTCAATGGGTTTTAAGCAACTATTGAGAAGCTAAGCTTGTGGTTTGTTGTAGATTTACAAGCAGAAAATGAGGTTCTGCTGTAATATCAGCTGATGTTAGGCTGATTATTATAAGCATCTATTAAATTTATGTACCACTGGTTTCTTTTGCCATCTCAGTTGATTAAAACCTTAAAATCTAATACCTGCCCACTTGCCCCCCCCCCCCCCAGAAAACAGACATAGCAGCCATGGTGTGTGCGGCTAGTTAATTGAGTTAACTGTTGGTGCTCAGAAGGGCTGTGGGACAAATTTCAGTCTGTTAAACAAACAAGGCTGCTTCTGCTGCATAAATTATAGTTCTTTTGCCCATGGTTTCAGTCGGGTGCTCCTGTAACTGTTTTCTATCATGCTGTCCTGACTGATAGACGGGATTTTAAATGCCGAGCCACGTGGTGTGGTTTTTGCATGTAGTAAAGAGTGCGATCCGGCCAGCAGTCAAAAGTAATTTTAGCAGTGACAGGAGCACCCAATTCATAGAACATCACTATTACAGGCTTTCTTCTTCGCATACCAGGGAAACCAGGCAGATTATTATAGCACAGCCAGACAATCTGATGTCACTCGATAGCTCATCCCACATATTCAGGACCCTTCCACACAGCCCCATTCTCAATGGCAAAGAGCCGTCAGCCGCACAGGGACACAGAGAGAAATTAAAGACCGGAAGTACAAGAAAGGGTGGGCCCTGACCAGTTTTCAGGCTTTTAAACAAAAAGTACACCTGAAAGGTATACTAAACATACCATTACCTTCAATTAAAATCAATATATTATCTTTATCAACTGTGTACAAAATGAAAGTATATGTCCCCTTTAAAATAATTTTCACCCTTATATTGGAAATGTGATAACATAGCCACATTAACAAAACTTGCTAACGTCCTTCACATAACCAAAACACTGGAATGCCATGGTACTAAAAATAAAAATTTGCTTCATAAACATCACAATAAATGGCCTGCATGGGAAATTTACACTAGTGAGACACAAGGGTAATCTTTCTTCTTGTTTCCTTATTATCTTGTCTTCCTACTCTTTTCTATGATTTTTTTGATTATCTCATAAGGCTTTATTACTGGTTTTGTGTGGTGTTGTTTAACACTGTTATTCTTTACACTGTAAATCTGACCATCGCATATTGTGTTGTCAACCCATATGAGAAAAAACCTATTAATAAGAAATAGTCACTTGAGTTTAAATACACTGCTTGCTGCTCTTCCTGAGTGCCAATACTTCTATCCTGCCTCTTCTGCTGAATTGTGCTTAGATGTGCCTATTGATGATGGGGAATCCTGGAGCTACTACCACGCTAAGGGGTAGATTCATCAAAGAGTGAAGTTCCGCCACTAGAGGTAAATTCCACAGCTCTCAATTCATTTATATGGGATTTTGCAAGGCATATTCCTCAATGGGTGAAGTGAAAGTTCACCCTTTGATGAATACGCCTTTAAAAATCCCATAGAAATGAATTGAGAGCTGTGGAATTTCCCTCTAGTGGCAGAACTTCACTCTTTGATGAATCTACCCCTAAATGTGGTGGTGATTCCAGCCTCCGGTACCATCAAAAGCCATTCACATGCTAATGCAATTTTAACTCGTGTGCGAGAAGTAACACAATTACCACTGTGTCAATTACCACTGTGTTAATGGTAGGCACAACAAGCACCTGCACTTGCAACTGTGTTTAACTTGTTGCATCAGAAGCTGTCGAAGCTACTTAGTTTTCAAATGCATTGATACTGGAATTGTGGGGAAGAACACTTTACACTGAATTACACAAACCACTGTTTAAATGTGTTATATGTACAGATGAAGCCACTTTGGATTGTGCATTTGACACAGAATAACTTAACTCATATATCCCATTTATCCCACTTAGCAAAGAATATTGTGTCACAGAATCCCATCCAATTAAAGAGTTCACAATTGAAAACAATGGTGCTTTGGTATGCTAATGAAAAGGTTAAATACATTAAATTAGTTAAGATAATTTTAGATAACACAGTTTCTTCAATTAACCCTGAGTCATGACGCATTTAATTCCAAGTGGCTGCATCTGTAAGCATTGTTATTTCACAGCTGGGTGATCAGTTTGTTGTTTGACCAATTAGAATCAGTTGTAATTCCCCAGACCTGTGTGCACCTATTGTCTGTCAGTATTATATTTACATATCTTCTTCCCTGCTCCCAGCCACATACTCCAGCTCTTATACACTTTACAACTACTTGCAAAACCTTTATCCTCCAGTTACTGACAAGACACGGATGTGTAGTCACTTCAAGTCCTCTTCCCACATCTTCTCCCTCTTTTACCTACTTTTGCTGGCTACAGGGGATGTCTATCCAAACCCTGGACCCTGCTCCATTCCAACATATACTCGCCTTTGTTTTCCTTCCAACTTGCACAAATAGTCTCATTCTCTCTACTCTCTACTTTCTCTAACCTTATTCAGATTCTGACTCTTCCTTCTTCCTGTCTTCCCTTTGCTTGTGCCCTTTTAACACCTGCTTTAAATTCACATTAATTCATGATCTTTTTTGTTCTAATTCACTTAGTCTTCTTGCACTAACAGAAACCTGGCTCTAACAGAATGATACCACCATTGAGGCTGCACTCTCTCATGGTGGTCTCTCTTTCTCTCACACTCCCTGAACAATTGGACATGGTGGGGGAGTTGGAATCATCCACTTCTCTTGCAGTCAGTTCAAACCTATTCCTATTCCTCCAACCTTCTCATTTAACTCTTTTGAGGTGCATTTCCTTGAGATTTTCCACCCTCTCTCTGTAAGTGTGGCTGTCATTTACAGTCCCCCATCAACCTCCTCCTCTGCTGACTTCCTTTCAGACTCTGACACATGGCTTTCTTTCTTCCCCTGCACTGACAGCCCTGCAATCATCCTTGGGTATTTTAACTTCCACATCGATGATGCTTCACAACCCTGGTCATCTTGTTTTCTCTGATTATCCTTCTCCTTTGAGCTCAAGCAGTGGACAAACACTTCTCTTAAGGATGGCCACTTTCTGGATCTAGTCTTTACTAAAAAAAACTGTCTTTCTCAGGTTTTAACATTGAACCCTTCCCGATCACCATATGGATACATTAGCCATCTCTCACGCTCTGTGCTCACCTGCTTCTTCCCCCACTTAGTTAGGGATACACTTGACATTGACCTCCCAGCCTTATGTCTTTCAGGTCCAGTCTCATTTCCTTTAAGGAGATGTCTGATCCTGATATCCTATTAAGTGAATAGAATCACATAATATCCTCAACCATTGACTCATTTGCCCCTTTACAGGTTAAGCATACATGTGCTCAGAACCCATGACCCTGGCTGAATTCAAAAATCAAATTCTTATGTTCCTGTACAAGATATGCTGAACGTATATGGAAGAAATCCTGTACGCAAGCAGACTTTATTCACTATAAATTTCTATTGTCCTGCCTCAATTCTGCTTTGTCAAAGGTCAAGCAAGAGTACTACAGTACCCTTATAAACTTTCACAAATTCAACCCATGATGCCTGCTTTCTTCCCCATCTGCCATCAACAGTATTGGTCAAACTGGCACACTCTCCTCAGGACTTTGCTGATTTCTTTAAAGACAAAGTAGAGTTCATCCGCAATAATATTCCTACCTCTACTAATGCAAACCAGCTCCTCCTTCCTAAGTCCTCTTTTGCATGTCTTAATGCCTTCCCTCTGGAAACAATGTCTGCAGTCTCCAAGTATATCTTGTCCTCCCCACTCACAACTTGCCCCTATGACCCTATACCTTCTTTTCTGCTCAAATTCTGTGTTGCAGAGCTTACACCACTACTTACTCACATCTTCAATTCTTCTCTAGCTTCTTAAACCGTCCCTTCACTTTTCAACCAGACCTGTGTAAAGTCTATTCTTAAAAAGTCCACGCTTGACCCATCCTGTCTGTCAAATTACTGTCCTGTCTCACTGCTTCCACTTGCCTCTAAACTCCTAGAATGTATTGTGTTCTCCCATATTACTAACTTTCTACACACCCATTATCTGTTGGACCCTCTGATACAATTGATCACTCTCTCCTGATGCAGATTCTGTATTCACTTGGCTTTCTTCTTATCTTTCTAACCGATCATTCACTGTCTCCTGTGCTGACAACACCTTGTCTCCAGTTCCACATAATGTGGGGGTTCCACAAGGCTCTGTACTTGCTCTGCTCTTGTTCTCCCTGTACACTCTGTCTTTGAGAGATCTCATCCAATCATTTGGCTTTAATTATCATCTGTATGCTGATGACACACAAAGATATTTATCCACCCCTTCACAGCAGCTGAAACAGAGGCTCAAATCTCTAACTGCCTCCTAGCAATCTCAGATTGGATGAACCAGTGCCACCTCAAACTCAACCTAACAAAAACTGAACTAATCATCTTTCTACCCTAGCCTGGTCATACTCCCCTTTTTACTATTTCTATTGATGGCATGATTATTAACCCTGTCAACTCAACACGCTGTCTGGGGTTAATCTTTGACTCCTCTCTCCCCTTCTCTGATCATTTTAACACCACTGACAAAACCTGACCCTTTTTATTCTTACGCAATAAAGCCAAAATCTGTCCCTTCCTTTCACCTCCTGCTACGGCCAAAATGCTAATGCATGCTCTCATTCTACCAACTGGACTCCCTAACTCCCATTTCTCCCCTAATATAGTCTGTATTAAACACTGCTGCCAGAATTATCCTCCTCTCATCCAAAGGGTATAGCCCCTTACCTGCTGAAGTCCAAGAGGATGTGGAAAAGAAGTAGCAGCACCAAGCACAACTATGTGATGCAAGTAGTGATGGGCAAATCTGATCCGTTTCGCTTCACAACAAATTTTTTTTGAAGTGTGACAATTTTGTTTCACACATTGTAGTCTCTGGGTGATTTGTTCACAGCAAAACCTGGCAAAAAATGCATCACTAGATGCAAGTACATTTAAAGAACTGTGGTAATTCAGCAACAACTACACATAAAGTTGCACTACCACAACTGTACTGTTTCAACAAATTTCAAAGACTATAAACTTGCTTGGAATGATAAAAGCAGAAAGCACATCACTTTAGCATTGGTGATCATGATAAAGAAGCACTCAGCTGCATTATGGGAACTGGGTGTAGTAATCAAGAGATAATTGGAAAGTTCAAGAAATGAAAGCCTAAAAAAGTGAATCACTTCATACAAGGCCAAATGAAAAATTATATTCATTTTTTTTGTATGATTTGTATCCAGCATTCTTCCATTAAACTCTAACTCCCAGCAACTGTTAACAGCCAGAACCTACTGCAGAGCAAACTGTCCTGTATTCACCTTCAAATGGGGATTTTATAGAAAGCAAAATAGATCACACTACTGGTAATCCTTTTAGATTCCTTATAATGATTCAACTTAAATCATCCATAGCTTGAAATTTCAATAGATATTTAGTCTGGTAAATTGAGGTTTCTAAAATTTCCAGAATATTAGGATAAAGTTAATAAACGTAATAACATTTAAATTCTTAAAAAATTCCAGAAATTCAAATTTGACCTTTAATAATAAATAATAATAAATACAACTATATTTAATAATAAAATTCTTAAAAACACAATTTACCTGTATAGTAAAAGACCAATTAAATTGCAACTCTACTAAATTTCATCTAAACATGATCTTTTCTGTCATTTTCTTTGATAAGTGCACACACAGAGCTTTTAATTGTATACCACTAAACCATCTCAAAATCTTTTTTCAATAGCTGAACGCTGACAAAGTTTGGTTGGAGTCAAGTCGTTATGAGCATTTCATAGCAACTTTTGCAACTTTGAAACTTTGTTAGTACTTACGCTTAGGTCAATTTGAATAGGGTGAGTATATATATATATATATATATATATATATATATAAATGTCATATAGACATCTCTATTAGAGATGTTGGTGCAAATGCTTGAAGTGGCGATTTATTATTTACAAATTTCCAAGGAATAATAAAGACAAAAGAGATCCTAGACATGAGCCTACTCTTAAACAAATATGGCAGGCCCCTCAAATGGTTGGGAAAGAAATGTTAACACAAAAATCTTTAATAGTAAGGACTTTTGAAGGCAATTCCACTTTAAAATATGACTTTTAAATTATGACTTTCTGGCATACAGGATATGATGTCACTGATATAAGATTGAGGAGGATGTAGCTTCATTTTATCAGTTCACCAGGTCTAAAGTGGTGAAGGAAACTCAGGTGAAAAAGGTAACGTTCTGTAAAGTTTGCACTTTACTGAATTTGCAATCACTCACCTGAGTGAAAATTCGAACAGTGATAGGGAGCTTTCACTAGCAAATTTTCCTCTACATCCGTCCCTGTGGATGAACTTTCTGGTGAATTTTAAGTAGTGACAGCAACTTCCCCATAAAATCTCCCCCAAAGTTGCTTCAGGATCACAGCATAGGGTTGCCACCATTCCAGTTTTGACAGCTCGGGTTTTGGAAGGGCTGCCCAGGTTAAAACTACCTGCCAGGTTTTCCAAATTAGGAAAACTGGGTAGGATTACCCGAGATTGAAACGGTGAGGGGCAAATCACCAACCTTGGCACAACACCACCCATAATGTCACTTGCTTGCCCCTACAATGGCAACCAGTGCTGTGCCAGGTCAGCCAAGTGCCCTAGGAAACCAGGCCACCTATGTCACCCCACCCACTGTTTGTGAATGCACAGATGAACACAAGTGGCGAGGATGCAAACGTGCCATGTGCAAAAGAGCACAAGCGTCGAGGAAGTGCAGAAGCACATGAACATGAACAAGGACAGTGTTAGTGCACATGTGCTTCCATCACATTTGGAAGGTACTGCCGCAACAGCTTCTGGGTGCAATGGTCCAAGCTAGGAGAAGCCTTTGGAAGATGTACGTGCCTGGCATCCCTTTACCTTTGCGACCTAGACACATTCCTCTTCTGCCTACCCCTAGTTCCGGCGCTGATGGCAACACCCTGTTACATCACTAACACATTCCTCTGCATCATTGGCCTTGAGTTAGCATTAGAAAAAGCTGTCAACCATAACATAGCACCATCAATGGCATTACAGTGTGTTCCACTAGCTGCATGTCATTATGTTTAGATAAAATACACAAAGTAACACATCCTCAAGGCCACTAGATGTAGACATAGCCATATAATTATAACTTATGAGCAAACATTTTAAAACATGAACATGAACTGCAAATTGAGATAAAAACATCTGAGTATAAATATTTGAATTTAAGTTTTTCATACTAGAAACATTGGGATTTATAAGTTGAAAAAATCTTGAAGCAAATACATATACTCAACTACTAATACCTGGTAAGCTTCTATAAAATTCAACATGAGATAGAATTTTGACATTCAAACTATTTAATTTTCCAAGTTTTACTAGATTTCTATAGCAGTGCTATTATTATTGACTATACTCAATCTATTTTAGTCAGTAGATTATCCTTGAATGAGTTTAGAAAAAAATATTTTAAAAATGAATTAATAGACCTCTGCAAGAAAAAATCTGAATATCATAAAAGTCATATTTTAAAATATTTAAATTTGAGATTTTTTGTTTTAATTTTCTCTCTTAACAATTAAAATTCAATTAAAATTAAAAACCTCAAATACAATTTAAATGTGAATAAATTCAAAGCTATCAAATGCTCAGGTATGCTAACCTCAGAGTTACAGGAAATCACTAATAAAGGAGTGTTGTATTTCCAACAGTTACTTGATATGCCTGGAACTTTCCTGGACTTCTAAAAATGATTTCTCCTTATCTGAAATAACTTTAGTGATATTTTTCCTCTCTTTTATACATTATTTGAAAACACAGCAACTACAGGCAAAACATTAATAATGTGTAATTACCCTTTTTCTGGATGTACTGCAATAGCTCTGGGCTGGTCTATACCTCTTGAGACCACCACAAATCTGAATGAACCGTTAAGTCTTGCAACTTCAATTACATTAAAACCATGATCAGCCCAATATATGTTTCCTGAAACAGAAAGCAAATTATATGATATTATAATGCATGGCAGCAGTTGAATACTAAATTCTGTTCCTTTATTTACATTTATCTTTTTATATATTTTATATAATGGAACCACCTGGAACCACGACTTAACCAACAGTTGATGGGCTACAACCCTGATCATACACTAGTCAAGCGGTAGAAGCTGACTGGCACAGCATGTCAAGACTGGCTATACATCTGCGTTTGTTATTATATACAAAATACAAGTGCAGAGAATTCACTGTGGGCACCTGTTTTGAAATTTGAAGTTTACACACCCTCTACTGCAAACCATCATAATTAGTGATCAGCAATCTGTCCCATTTCATTTTACAGAATTAGGCAAACTTAGGGAAAATTAGCATGCTTCCCTGCCTGGTGAAATAGAAACAAAATGTAAAAGATTATAATAATTAAAAAAATAATTCATTTGTGGTATCTTGGCAACGTATAAAAACTACTTACCAGCAATCCAGTCTATAGCAATTCCTTCCACTCTTCCTAAGCCATTAGTCATGATATCTTCTTTCCAAGTCTGGTCCCTTCTGGTGCGGCTGATTCTGTTCAACCCCATATCAGTCCAATAAATGGAGTCATTTCCTGGTAATGAGAAAAATAGAGTTGATTTGCATATTGTTACCTTAATATATATTAATATGTATTCCCCATTTATTGTGCATTCCCCTAAAGATTGGTCCCCAAGAGGACCCTTAGTTAATAAAGGGAGTAATTACCCCTGGGTTATAACATGACTCTAAACTATCTGTGGCACTGTGTAATAATATATTGAAGGAGTCATGTGTTCTCAGGGCTTTTTGCCAAAGTGTTCCACATGGAGCCATCATTACTTAGGCCTAGTAAGGGGTAGCTAGCTCCTGTAATAACTATCTTTAGGAGTGCCAGATAGATATAGGGCTACCTATATTGAGCAGCCAATGAGAATGGAAGGAATAGATTCCCAAGGGTGCTGTGGCGTAACAAGGGAACTAGTTGCAGGATCTAAGGACTTAGAGCACACCTGGGTTCCACATGAAAGATCTCCCTAGAGGGAACAGGAGAAACTCTGGGTGGAAGGATCTTCTCATCACAATTACTTAAGGAAGAAAGGTTTTACAATTTGTCTTTGTTGTGAGTATATACTAATTACTGCTTAATATGGATTACATTCTATGGTCAATTCAATGGTTAAGTTGCAATAAACACTGGCATCCAATTATTGTGCACTGCATACAGTTGTACAACACCCTGCCTCCACACCATTTCGAGGGCTCACCCCTTGAGAATTATAGATCTCATCCAGAGTACATATTTAGGGTAAAGTTCACAGTCAGAGTAACAATGCTAGTCATTTTACTACAGCCTTACACAGGGGCATTTCAGGGGCTGCTGCTGGCAGCAAAGTTGACACGCACAAAAATATCAGGAAATGTATAAACAACTGCAAGAAAAACATTGTTACAATATGTGGCAGGGCGGCAGGATTTTAGGGGAAGCATGCTGCCCAACCACACCCACATTGGTTCAGAAATGTAAATTTCCAGTGTGCCAATTGCCATTGCTCCGTCCCTGAAATGAAAATTTGAGCAAATAAAAGGGAGGGAATGGGGCGACAAATGACAGCAGGCCTAGGGGTGTCCACTATGTAAATCCGGCCCTGGTGGAGCCCAGTATTAAAACCTGTCCTATGACAAGCAGTAACAACAGGGTCATCTTTTGCCCTTAATGTGATCATAATGTGATCTAAACCTAGTTCCAGATTTCCAGCGTGTTCATGTAGACATTGTTATCCACAATCCAATGAAGGATTATATTTTGATGTGGGAAAAGTACTGTAAAACTCTTGCAATGATTATTTAAATGGTAATTTGATACTGTTGCTTTAAATACAAATATATGTGTCTTTAAAAAAAAATAAGTGCCTTGGTGGTACACACTGTGTAGTATAAGCACACATATGGAAAAGCAGGAAACATATTGGAACAGCAAAAAAAAAATATTTTCAGACTTACTATAAATAACATTCAGGACTTTTCCCAATTACTGGACTTTTCTCAACCATAAATTTTAAAGAATGTAAACGAGAGCATTGAACTTGTTGGTTAAGACTGTAGAATACAAGGATTAAATATTATTTCCCTCTTGCATAACTTATTTGAGCAATAAATATAAATCAAAAAGAGAGAGCTATAAAAAAAAGAACTCCAATAACTCTGCTGGACTTCACTTTACCCTGCATGAGGTTACTATCTGCTTTTTTTAAAGCTTGCAGCACAGGTATCATTTGGCGCACAATATGCTAAATGTTATTAATAATAAAAGCCATAGAGAAAAAGGCAGTGGTTGTCATTTATGGACCCATGGTACGTGTGGGTCTATAAAATGTACGCAATGGAGATATACTGTATTGAGACAATTCCTTAAGGTATTTGCATCTACATACAAGCGCAGTTGCATTATTTTGATGCATACTGTAGGGTGCAATTGCAGTTCACACTAAACATGCATTACTTTATTGTACCATGACACTTTTGAGTGAGGCCCACTCAAAATTAAAGGAAAAATCTGGGAGGTTTCCAGAGTAAATTAACACTGGAATTTAACAAGTAAGATGACTGGAAGGCTGGACTTCTTTTTTTCTAGTGTATATAGGTAGTTCAATTATATATTTTGTTGCTTGTGGTAGCATAGCTTATTTTTTAGTAAACCAATATAAGGACATTTTAGTGTTGAAAATATTTAGGCTAATTTACTAATATAACAAATGAGTTGAACTGAAAGTATTTGATCAGTTGTGATGGTTAAATGAGAAAATAAAGGGTAATTTACTATCTTGGGGACCCAAATGAGAAACCACAAGAGGTGTGAGAGTCCACCCCTTAGTGCTCATCTTAAAAGCTTGTGTCCTCCTCTACACGGTGCTCTGTACTGAACACCAGAAGAAGATTTCGGTATTCAATGAAGTGCACAGCATCATGATGTGATGAGACAGACACTCCAATTTTTCAAATTTTACGATCAAACAAATTTTTTATAAATCGAATTGCGTTAAAACCCCTCAAAATTCAACCCTTAGTATATCTGCCCCTCAGTGTGTATGAAAACAAATATACCATATTGCAATAAATATCTATACATGTAGTATGTGTAATAATAGAAACATCACTACCATGAAATAAAAAATTTAAATAAATATAAATGTGAATATATATATACACTAGTGTTGTTTGTGACACAATAAAGTGTTTTTTCATTGTTTAAGTCCTTTGAGTGCGAGACTCTATTCCAGCTTATATATATATATATATATATATATATATATTCACATTTATATATATCATTTTTCATTTCATGTTAGTGATGTTTCTATTATTACACATACTACATGTATAAATATTTATTGCAATATTTGTTTTCATACACACTGAGGGGTAGATTTACTAAGTATCGAATTTGAGGGTTAAAAATCCCTCGAATTCGACCATGGGAATAGATGGGAATACTGTGGGAAGTAAAATCCTTCGAATTCAAATATCGAATCTTTTTGAAAATTCGATCAAACTTCGAATCCTTCATGTAAATTTAGTAAATCTGCCCCTCAGTGTTGGTTTAGGGAACTCACAATTTTATTGGTTTTGAATAGTTTCATGCACGTAGGATTCCTACCATGCGTTCCTTTATTGTATTATATAATAAACAGCTTTTCAATGGTGTCTAACAAACATACAAGCAAGGGGGCAACGAGTGCATTGGCAACAATGGATAGAAATACTCAACATTGTATCAATCAAGACAGAATGGTACAGTGCACTTTCTGAATGTTCCTTACAACTGTTGCATATATTAACCAAGAAATATAAGTGTGAACGGGATAGACTAATCTTGGAAATATCACATCTAGAATCCAGTTTGGGTCAATATAAGGAGAGTAATGAATACAAGAAACAGGATAAAAGACTATGGAAAAAGAGATTATGGACACCAAACAAAAAAAAGTTCCTAAGGGACAAAGCAGATTATGACCAGGATAGAGTATTCTCTTGGGAATGAGACTTAACAAAACACAGGACAGATGGGAAAGCATGAAATCTGTACTCAAACCGGCCAAAAAATCTTATAGGGCATCTAAAAAGAATAATTGAGATGTTGACACTTTGTCCTCTAGTGTCTCTTTTTTAGCCACATCAGGGAGCAACCTGGACATGAGCCTGGGCGACCAACAAGAGGGGGAGATTGATGAAGGGCAGAGATCAAGAAATGTGGAGAGGATAAGGTCACGAGTGTAAAAATGAATATGGAGACCAGAAAACAGAGTTGACACGATTACAAACAAGGGAGACATCACAACAAGCAATTGACAGTCCTATGGACAGATACTTGGTAATCCGTTGCCTCTCCTGTGGGGCATCCTGACAGGACAGTTCCTCCGCATCAGGCAGAATTGTTCCCCTTGGGATGCCTCCTAGGATCAGGCTATGGACCTGTGGGACAGACTAGTGGAAAGGGGCTATCACATAATGAACATTAAACAAGCCTATGAAAGAGCAGTATTGAGTGATATAATTTTATTATATAGTAATGATGCAGTTACTTATGAGAGATCTAGATATAAGTAGGGATGGGCGAATTTATTCGCCAGCCGTGAATTTGCTGCAAATTCCAGCGATTTGCCGCCGGCGAATAAATTCTCGATACCCCCGGAAAAAATTTGCCTGGCTAAAATTTGCCTAAAAAAAAAAAAAAAAAAAAAAAAAAAAAAAAAAAAGAGAGACGCGCACCGAAAATGACACAACGCGCACCGAAAACGAAGTGACTCGTCGAATACAAAGCGACATGCGCCGAAAACTACGTGATGCACTTCGAAAAGGACATGTGCGTAATTTCGCTAAATTTTCATCAATTCGCAAATTTTGCTAGAAATTCACTAATTTTCGCCGAATTGAATCTACCTAGATTCGCCCATCACTAGATATAAGGAAGCCCATACAGCTGAGAGACGTTTTAATAAAAAATTTCAAAGATAAGAAATATGTGGATAGAACACGATTTGTAACTACTTATAGCATGGAGGCAAAGTAGATTGAATGGATTATATATGAATCCTGGAATATATTACAACAGGATCCTATATGTGGGGTCAGGGTGTGTAAGTGTTGTGGATTCATTAAAACATCTAAAGAAGTGACCAGTACTACCACGAATAGACAATACAAATGTAACACATATATTCATTGTAAGACTACCAATGTGGTATATCTGGCCACTTGTAGATGTGGGGCACAATATGTCGGGAAAACTACTAGGAGATTCAAAGATAGAATACCAGAACATATTGCCTGTATTAATCTAAAAGACATCTCTTCTTCTGCTATAGAGGAACATGTTGTTTTAAAACATGGGGCCAATGACAACTTTGTCTCATTCCAGGGAATAGAGGCGGTCCAGTTGGGGAAAAGAAAAGGAGACATTGATAGACTATTATCCAAAAGGGGCCACAAAATGGATGTTTATTTTAAATACAGTTAAACCATATGGTCTGAATAAGGAGTGTGAGATCAGGATGTTTATAGTCTAGCGATCAAATTTTGCAACATAGTAGTCATTTGCATAATTTGATACAATGCATAGTAGTGCCCATATTTATTAACAACCAATATCTGCAGTAAATGGATATAGATATTTAGGAGTTCATTTAGACAACATTATGTAACTAGTATGTTTACGTATTTGATAAATGAGAATAGGATTTTGAGAAGTATGTTTAATATGTTCAGCATTTATTAACATTTTCATCATATACTGTACTATTATTAATATATACATATATACAAATATACACATTACTTAATATTTATTACATTGTGTCCTTTAATAGTCACATACTTATATACACTACCATCCACTTTAGGGGGCCGATTTACAAAATTCACGTGAAATGATCGAAGTTGATCGAATCGTACAAATTTTTCGTGAAATTTGATATTCAAATTTGGCCTCTTCGAATATCAAATAGATCGAATGATCGCATATTTGATAATTCGATCATTCGATGAGCGAAGGAATCAAAATTTTAAACTTATTCGACTGCCTACTTTGCCAGATTGAACCTACTGAATTGTAATAGAAGGCTATGGGAAGCTCCCCATAGGCTTCTGAAGTCCTGCTCGAAAACCATTCGTATGATCGGAGCATTCGATCATTTGAATCGTTCAAATTTTTCGGATGGTCGAACAAAATTTCACGATTTTTTTGTGAAATCGAACGATCGGTATCCGATCGTACAAATTCATTGAGAAATCGTATAGCGAGCAAAATGATAGCCTAAAACAATTCGATAAGCATTCAATGGCCGAATGCTTATCGAATTACGAATTTGGTCAAGCTAATTTCCGGGAATAATAGTAAATTTGCCCCTATGTGTCTCAAGTGCATATATATATTCACATTTATATTTATTTTAATTTCATGGTAGTGATTTTTCTATTATTACATATACTACATGTATAGATATTTATTGCAATATGATGTATTTGTTTTCATACACACTTGAGTTTTGGTTTAGGGAACGCATAATTTTATTGGTTTTGAATAGTTTCATGCACATAGGTTTCCTACTACACGTTCCTTTATTATATTATAAATATATGGTTGAAATATGATAAATTGAGTAGTATCCCTTTAAGGCAGGGGTCCAGGCCCGGATTTGTGGAAAGGCCACCTAGGCCCGGGCCTAGGGTGACAGGATTTTAGGGGGGTGGCATGTTGTCCAGCCACATCCACATTGGTTCAGAAACACTGGGGATATGGAGGAGGTACTATAGTTTTTAAAATTTCCCATGCACTAATCCCCATTGCTACGGACCTGATGATGAAAATTTGTGACTAAAGGGTGAGTATGGGGGCGACGAACTGCAATGGGCCTAGGGGTGCCTGCTATGTAAATCCGGCCCTGCAGGGGTCCCCAACCTTTTTTGCTCATGAGCCACATTTAAATTTAAAAAAGAGTTGGAGAGCAACACAAGCATGAAAAAGTCCATGTGGATGTCAAATAAGGGCTCTGATTGGCTTTTTGGTAACCTCTATATGGACTGGCAGCCTACAGGAGAGATTGTTTTACAGGACATCTGTTTTTTATGCAACCAAAACTTGCCTCTAAGTCAGTAATTAAAAAATGAGCACCTGCTTTGAGGCAACTGGGAGCAACATCCAAGAGGTCGGAGAGCAACATGTTGTTCGCGAGCTACTGGTTGGGGATCACTGCTTTAAGGTGACACATTATTCAAATGCAAACATTTTATATGCACTAATTACCCTATTTAAGAGATAGATCACGTGCTATCACCTCAGTCCTGAGGAAGTGCCGTGAGAATGGGCATGAAACGCGTCGACTGTTTGCACTGCCATTGCCACCCAATTTATTGTTTGTTCCAATAAAGCCACTTTACTGAATTAGGACACCAGTGTTTCCCGTATATCTCTGGAAAAGCTCAGATGCACCGATCTTCTTGCTTTCTTGCTGTACAGTTTTGGGTGCTGTGGGCCCATCAGACCACGTGGGCTGCTGCTGGAGGGGAAACCGATCTGACTGCACACGGAATAGGTGAGCTCCGCTGCATGTTTCCTTATTTTTAAATCGCTGGAAAGGCCTCACCTGGAATATACAGTGCGGTTTTATGCTCCAGTCCTTAAGAATGGATGGGCAACTAATCTCCCTGTCTGCCACCACCTTAAATGAGGATTAGTTATTTATCATTATTGGATTGCACTTGTAGATACTGTGTGATACTTGACAATATAAACTTGCTTATTATGTTGATGTAGTGGAGTACTTGCCAATATAAACTATATCAATTAATTCCCACAACGTAAAGTGGGATTTTAGTGCCTGGCCTATTGACACTGAGAATTCATTATTTATTATATATCTAGAAATAGAACTAAGCGACTCATTAGAAATAACAAATTAATTATACTGCCTGAATGCTTCTTAATGGCATACAAAAACAAAATGCTTGAGAGTTGGGTACAGATTCACTAAACGGCATTGTGACCAACGCTAGTTTTCCAGAAATCACATCTGAAGGGACATCACCAATTCACTAACAGGCGCAGATGAAAAATAGCTAGAGAAAGAGACCATCACTAGTGTTAGTTCGCACTGTATAGCCAAGCAAATTTTCTCTGTGGCAAATGGTGGTTACTCTGCAGTGCAGATTTATTGTACGTTACCTCTTTCGACAGCGATTCCTTCACCACCTTAAACCAGGCTAACTGCTAAAATGCAGCTGCATCTTCCTCAATCTTATGTAAGTTACATCATATCCTGTCTGACGGAAATGCATTAAGTTGTAAAAACGCTGGTGACTTGTCCTTATTTGAAGAGGGATTGCATGCAAAAGTCCTAACTTTTATACTTTTTTGTGTTAACATTCCCCAGACATTTAAGGGGCATGTAACTTTAATTTTAGGGTGTTCTCATGTGCATGGCACTAGAGAATTAATTTTGTCTTTATTCAGGTTCCTTGGACATTTGTAATAAAAAGCGCCCACTACAAGCATTTGCACCATCTCTAATAAATGCGTGCGTATGACTTTAATGTACCTGCCCTATTCAAATTGACCTAAGTGTAAGAGACTAACGAAGTTTCGGTAGGCAAAAGCAATCGCTAGCATAATTTTGCTTTGAAATGCACACACTGCCAAAGTAATGCTAGCGAAAAGTTGCCAGCATTCAGCAATTTCACATTTTAGTGAATTAGCATAGTGGTGTGGTGAATCGGTTGCTGGCCAATTTACCCTTTAGTGCATTTGCCCCATGGTCTCTTGTATATATCTTGTGGGTAGAAAGATTAGCAACTATAAGAATGTCAATACTCCCAAAATCTTACCAATCAATCATTATTATTTTTAATAATATCAATAATGTATTTTTAGAGCACCAAAATATTTTGCAGCTCTGTAAAAATTGTGTATACCGAGAACATACAGAATTAAATGCATAGCAGCCAGTAACTGATATGAAAGGTGAAGAAGCTCAGTACAAAAGAGCATACAATTGAAAAGGGGAACGGATTGAGACACAAGGGGGCAAATTCACTAAGCAGCGAAAATTCACTAGCATTGCCTTTGCAAACGTTCGCCTCACTTCGCCAGGCTACACAAATTGACTAAAGTGCGAAATTACGCTAAGGTCGGCGAACGGTAGCGTATATGCGCAAGTGTTACTCCGCATTTAGCCTAGCGATGCCATACGGCGCGAATTTCAAAGTATAATAGAAGTATATGCTACAGCCACTACATTACACTACACAAGCCCAGGAAACCTTTAACCCCCCAAAAAATGTTTGCTCTTTTTCAGATTATCACCCTAAAAAGGTAAAACATGCCAGCATTTTTTTGGGACTTAGAAAAGTAACGTTAGTGAAGTAACATCTAGCATAAGTGGTAACGTTCAGTAAAATGGTCATCTTAGTGAATTAGCATAATTACAATCCTTCGTCAGTGCGCAACTTCGCCTACAGTAAGGGTGCGAAGTTGCACTAGTCTATGTACTTCCCTAGTGAAAATTCACCAATCGGTGTTAGTGAATTTGCAAAGTTACGAATTGACATCACGCTGGCAAATTAGCGCTATCGTTATACGCTTCACGCTTTAGTGAATTTCCCTCAAGGTGTGGGAGTGGGCAAGATCAGAAATAAGCAAGGTAAGTGGTGTAGCATATGGTATTGTCTTTGGTAGTTAAACATAAGTAGGGTAGGCTTCTCTAAATGTTTATGTTAAGAGATCTTTTGAAAGCGGAAAGTTGGGAGAAAGTTGGACAGACCATAGGAGATAATTCCAGAGGTAGAGGGTTGCAGCCCTTGCAAGGTCTTGAATGCAAGCATGTGAGAAGGTAATGAGAGAAGTTTTGAGGAGCAGGTTAGTGGAGGAGTGTGGTAAGTGGTTGGTGAGTTGGGTAAGAGTTATGAAGTGCTTTAAATGTCAGGATTATAAATTTGAATTGGTTCTGAAAGGTAGTGGAAGCCAGTGTATGTGAGGTGTATAAGCCTCCCACTGTGGCTGGCACCTGGCAGCACACTCTGCCATGTGTGTCTGAATGATGCTTATGTTAGGGGGTAACCTACAGATGCAGACACTTGGATTTGTGTGTTAAATGCGTCGTGACTCAGGGTTAATTGAAGAAACTGTGTTATCTAAAGTCATCTTAACTCATTTAATGCATTTATACTTTTCATTAGCATACCAAAGCATCATTGTTTTCAATGGTGAACTATTTAATTGGATGGGATGCTGTGACACAATATTCTGTGATAAGTGAGTTAAATGGGATGTCTGAGTTAAGTTATTCTGTGTTACAGATGCAGTCACTTTGGATGGTGAGTTTAATGCGTCGCGACTTAACTCATTTATCTCATTTATCCCACTTATCACAGAATATTGTGTCACAGCATCCCATCCAATTAAAGAGTTCACCATTTAAAACAATGGAGCTTTGGTATGCTAATGAAAAGGTTAAATGCATTAAATGAGTTAAGATAACTTTAGATAACACAGTTTCTTCAATTAATGCTGAGTCACGACGCATTTAACTTACAAATCCAAGTGACTCTATCTGTAAATGCACAATCCAAAGTGGCTTCATCTGTATATGCATCCCAACAGGACTGACAAAGGCAGGCAGCAATGTATTCAGGGGGAACTCATTTCTTATACCTCCATTTTGGTTGCAGGGTGGTGCAAGGTAGTGAAGGAAACCTGCTAACCTGCTTTTTGCACTTGATAAATTACACCTGCTGCCCTTATTACAAAGAAAAAAATCAGAATACTGATACTAAAATCAGTATTTGTGCTAAAAACTTTAAGTACCAAGTTACTGTATATGGCTTGACAATGTGGGGCTCAGAGTGTAGCTCACACAAACAAATGTGACACCTTCAACCAAAGGATTTTTTATAATATAATTAGTGATGAGTGAAATTTTTCATCAAGTTTGGCAGTGAAAATGATGGCAATAAACTCTAAAGTGAGAAAAAATGTGTTGCATGTCAAAAAAGATTTTGACTAGTGCATTTATGCTGTTATGCGAATTGTCGGCAAAACAAAGCAGGTCAGATTTGCCCACCACTAATCATAATGCTAAAGAAGATAAGCAAACATAGCAGATACATTGCATCTGCAGGAATATTCATTTGATAGGAAATACATTTAATCAAGTACAGCCTTAAGGGAGCGTATCATTAACGTGCAAATGGATTAGTGGACTTGTCTATTGTTATAACTTGTCAAGTGTTGTAGTTACAAGACATTAAAGATCTGTAAACTCAATCCTTTCTATCTAAAATTTCTGCATAACAAGGTTATTTTACACTCACTTCAATTATTTCATTTACTTCACAAACATCAAGACACAGATTGAACATTGTAAGAGACGGTTATGTTTCACTCCTAAAAAACAGCATCTCATGGTAAATAAGTATAAGAATCAGACGATGACTTTGCCAATGCTGTGTTTAATATTTTGGGACCTTTCTAGCATGGGTTTAGTCCAAGCTAGAATTTGATTCCAATTTCAGTTCTTCTGTGTAACCGTTTGAGGTAACAGGGTCGTCCTCTCCTGGGGTAGACGGGCACACAGCACTAATGAAACCCACACAAAACAACACAAAAAGTCGCTGGTAATGTGCAACTGGCCTCAACTAGCTTTATTTGTCTGGTTGGCAGGTGAAGAATTCAAACAACCAAAAAATTATAAAAATGAAAACAAAACCTTGCCTGTCCAGCACTAGCTATACAGGTAGCTTCTAACTAAGAGGACCTAATATCCAGCACCTAAAGGAAAACAGTTTTCGTGGCACAGCACATACTCACATGCATCGGCTCTCCCCACAGGCCTGCACTGCCTGTCTTTTTTCCCCAGGAATTGTGAGAGAGAGACACACAATCCCTTCCCTACTTAAGGAGAGAAAACACCTGTTCCTCTCTCAGGTGTAAGGCAGACCTGGACTGTTCATCTGGAATTGGACCCCACCCCACACTCAACATTCTTGTGAACTGGACCCTTTTCCGGCTATTACATCTAGCCACAGACCTGTGAAAATGCACATTTACCTAGTTGCTTGAAAACAGTATGACAGAAATCTGGATGACACATACACCCCTTCAACCAGTTTGCCAGCATTTCTGTTACATCTGCTAAAGATTCCACTAAAACCTGTTAATTATGATCTGTTCCCAGAGCAAATACAAACAAGCAAATAATAAAAAAGAAAAATGAGAATGCATCTGGCACAAAATCCTGGCAGTATATACAATGGAATGGCCAATGGACATTTTTTTTTAACATGAGCCACAAACAAAATATGTGTTCTGCTGCTCAAAAAGACACCAACAAAAGCCTTAAATAATATATGTAAATTAGTCTACATCAGGAGACCCATTTATCATCTTGAGAGTATGAGCAAAACAAAATATACAATGGACAATGCCAGCGAAAAAAAAATCAAAAAACCTCCAAAAGTCTGATAAAAAAGGATAAAAGGATTATTATGGACTGTTATATAGTTTTTTGTGGTTTATACAATTTAAAAATCTCAACTTTTTAGAATTTCAGAGAAATAAGAAAACACAATTTTTTATAGAAAAATAAGATTCCTGAAAAATAAAATCAAAATTTAAATGCTAGTAAATAGACCCCTTAGTTTACCAATTAATATTTAGAATTTTAAGCAGCAATGTAACCAACAGGTACATTTGTCAAAAAACATTTGATGTGTATATCAAATCCAAGTAAACATGGTGACAATTATATATAAGGGAAATGCAAATAAATAAGTATAAATATAAATATTCATGGGAAAACAAGCTAAGAGCAATACTATTACAAAATCTAAAATAAATATTGAAAAGGAGTATTGCAACGAGGCATAAAATGAATCCAATAATATTTTTTTAATTATGTAAATATTAAAAGAATTACGTAGAAGGGGGACCCTTATTATCAGATAGAGGTCTGTTGGTTGATTAGAACAGGTATAAACAGAGACATCTGAACTGTTATTAAAGGTTTCCTTTTTAATAGACCCAATACTAGTAACATAGCTACTGATTCTTGGTACACAATCACAATACTATGGTGCTGATTTCGCAGCATTCAAATATGTTTTTTTTCAAAGATTTAAGTTTTTTTTGTAAAATTCACCATAATTCTAAGTATTACTTCCCATCAAGTATTTATTAAGCTAATAAACTTAAAAAGTAATGTAAAACTGTGGGCATCTAAAAACTTGTGAGTTCATGTAGAAGGCAATGGGAGTTGTCCTAGACAAAATGTAAACTATTTCTACAATTTGAGGTGTTAAAATGTACATCTTTACAACTAAGTAACTATGTAAAAGCAACAGAAATTTAAATTGCTCCCAATTCTTAAGAAATTGCTAAAATAAGGTTCAAATTGTTTGTAATTTTTTTTAAACTTTTGCTGCAGCATCTCTATGAAATAATGATTAAAATAGACTAAAAACCTGTTGGATTCTTAACTGCCCTTAAATAAATGACCCATATATGCACCAATAATAATACAAACAAAAATATTTATTTTTCATGTGGTTGAATGGTGAAAATGAAAATCAAGAGGTAATTTGCAATGTTAAAATTGTGTGGGTTTTTTTTTTTTTCAAAACATTATGTGTGCAGTGCTGCTTATAGCAGCAATTAAAGAAAAATTGACTTATAAAAACATCAATTTCAGGATAACTCTCATGGGGATCATGTATTGCTTTAAAGTTTGTGCCAGATTTCAGACTTGTATGTTTTTCGCTTTCGAGCACATTTATTTTCTGAACGTTACAAGCTCAATATCTATATATCTGAAGTGTATTTTTATTGCTATGATTTCAAGCTGGAGGATATAGCTGTAACAAATTATAATACCTGCCTCCCACAGTGACTTCTCCGTGATAAAGGCAGCATTATAATAAATCATTGCAAATAAAACCAACCTTGCAAGCCCTGTGTTCTTAATCTTAACCGAGTTATGTTTGCCTTGTCTTCAGATGTTAAAAGAAATAACTTTCTTTTTCTACATAACTTTTTCTAATGTGATTATACATTATGGGGCAGATTTACAAAATTCACATGAATAATTTGAAGTTCGATCGAATTCGATCGAATTCCGATTTTACGATTTTATCAGATATTCGAATATGCATATTTGTCCACTACGATCATCGAATATGAAAAATTTGAGCATATCGAATAGATCGATTGATCGAATATTTGATTATTCCACCATTTGATGATTGAAGTACTTCAACTAAAAAAAAATTATTCGACTGCCTACTTCGCCAGATTGAATTTACCGAGTAGCAATAGAAGTCTATGCGTATCCCCCCTATAGGCTTTTTTTTATATTACCTGCTCGAATAGCATTAATACGATCAAATGCCTCGATCGTTCGAATTGTACAAATTATTCGAACGGTCAAAGGAAATTCCACGATTTTTTTGTGAAATCGAACGATCGCTGTTCGATCAAATGGTTTTTTCGAGAAATCGAATAGCGCTTAAAAATAGCCTAAAACTATTCGATTTCCATTTGACAGTCGAATTTCTGCTGAATTTGAGGGCTAAAAGCCCCCGAATTCATGAATAATAATAAATTTGCAAGTATTTATCCAGCACTTAAGTGATAGGTATTAGTCCTTATTAAAGGGGTGCAAGCAAAAAAGTGTGTTCACCTTCACATCTTGTTGCGAAAATCCAAAAGAGAATTGCAGCACTCCCAGCTCATAGTAAAACCGCCTTTATTGCACTTTACATTGGCACAGCTGTGCCAATGTAAAGTGCAATAAAGGCGGTTTTACTATGAGCTGGGAGTGCTGCAATTCTCTTTTGGATTTTCGTAATAATAAATTTGCCCCTATGTGTCTTCTAATCCCACTTAAAGGAATACAATCACCTCTAAAACAAAAATCACCCCTATGCTTTAAAGTCACAGCTGGAGCCCAGGTGGGTGACTGACCCAGTTCAACTATTATTAGTCAATTGTATGTCACAAAACTGCCAATGCCATTGATGGTCAGGGTGAGTGACCCTGATCAACAACTATTCTGCTTATTTATCAGTACCCATCCTTTTTATTGAATAGTAATTTTTCCCAAATAAATGGACAATGGTCATCCAAACCAGATCCATGGAATTTTTTTTTGGAATAGAAAAAGACAAGTGACTAAATATGAGTAAATTGGAAAACTGAGCTGGAAAATGAGGTTCAATGTTGATAAAGGTAAAGGTTGAACTTGTTGGACTTTGATCTTTTTTTTCAACCCAACTTAACTATATAACTACTGTATGTAAATGCACATACCTTTGGACATTGCTATTGTAGAAATGACAACACAGTTAAGATAATATATCTTTCAGAACACTCAATAAATCATGAACAAGTGATAGTTTGGATAACAGGAGTGGGCTTATGTATCCAGATCCTTTGCTTATTTAAATTAATACTCAACCATGTTTGCAGTGTTAGGCCTTTGGGAAGAGGTATGGTGATGGATCCTTATTCTTACTGGTGTACAAGACAGAGGGGATATATTGTGTTTGGCAGATATTGTATGTATCCCCTGTCTTCAGGTTCTGAGCCATCCATTTGAGTGATCCCTTTAATAAACATCAAGGGGTTAACCATGTTGTGGGCTGGACAGCCAAAAGGTGTTTAAGCGGGTGAGCAGCAGGTGTGTAGGAGAATGAGTAGGAGCTGTACAGGAGGGCTGCTCTTTATTGTTTCACCGGCTGAACTTTCAGAGACCTGGGGACCTGACAACCAGTTGGACATTTTGCCAGTGGTTTTACCCACAAATTTCACTGCTGCAAGTGCAGGTGAATACTGACTGGGAAAGTTTGCAATGCTAGTAACCTTCCTACAGTTGTGGGAGTATTTTAAAGAGTTTTCACATAATAAAAGGATTTTTCACTATATTGCTCCACCTTACATTGTGGGATCATATATGCTGACCTGATAAGATATTTTGATAAATAAACATAGCGTAGTGGGTATCCACCAAAACCACACAGGGTGTCTTAAAACTAACATGCTTGTGAGTCACAAAAGTGAATTCTGACTGAGTTTTTTGTCAAGTGGGCTAATTAGACCAAGAAGTACTTGCAAATATACTACACTATATTCCATTACCTTTGCTATACTGCTTGTCTCCCTAAGCTGTTTTAGCACTGACTCCATATTTTTTGAGGAAAGGTTAGCTTAAAATTTTAAATAAATATATGAATGTGACAATTAAACATCATCACATTTTTAAACAAGTCCTGTTCAAGTAGAAACAAAAAGTATTATAGCAAAGTTTATGAGAGCACAGGGCTTTGGGGGAACCCCTAAAATGGGCATCACTTCCAGCCCCATGCCAAAAATTGAATATAAAAAATCTGTTTGGCCTTTTAAAAAATGGATTTCAGTGCAGAATTCTTCTGGAGCAGCACTATTAACTAACACATTTTGAAAAAAGAAAATGTTTTCCCTGAACAGTATCCCTTTAAATGTGGAATGTTACATTTAGAGAAAGAAAAACACTGAATTTCAGCATAAGAACCTTATTCTATCTGTGAAACATGGTGGAAGGAGTATTCTAGCTTGGGCTTGTTTTGCTGCATCTAGGCCTGGATGATTTGCCATCATTGATGGAATAATTCTTTTTAAATTATACTAAAGAAAGCTAAAGGAAATGTCAAGATGTCTGCCCATGAATTGACTTTCAAGAGACAATGGTTCATGCAGCAATACAATGATCCAAACACACAAGTCTTTCTACCACAGAATGGTTAAAGAAGATTAAAGTGAACATCCAACAGCTGAAGCTGTTCTTTATGGAGAGATGAGTTGATGAGCAGGACTGATCAACAGTTACTGCTGCGTTTAGTTGCAGTTCTTGCTGCATAAGGGGTCACACCAAGTACTGAGTGAAACAAAGTGAATACTGATTTACTAGCTGTTACCAAAAGTCAGATGATGTTTTAGGTCACATTACTTAAAAAAAAAAATCAGTAAAGATTCCAGGAGGTCCGCCATAGGCTACAATGGCAATTCGGCAGCTTTAAGATGGCAAAGAGTGGAATTCAAATTCTTTTAAAGAGTCAGTACTTAGAAATTCAAATGTTCAATTTTTTTCAATTCAAATCGAATTTTGTGCTATTCAATAATCGAAGTAGCCCAAAATTACTTTTGAACCTTCCTCAAGACAGGTAACCAGTAATAGAACATGATAAAGTTGCTTGAAAAAGCTCACAATTATCAAAGAAAAGTCTGTTCTGTAAAGGTTACTGAATGGTATCAATGGCTGTTTTCTGTAATCATTAATTAAACAAATATTTGCCTAAAATAATTTCTTGCCCATCCGTATGTAACTTTACTCTTAATAAAACTTTACTATAATTCATTTCTGTGAGCTGGAAAAAGCCATTACACACTCTGCATGATGCATTGTACATTGTCATGGTGGGGCTGTCACTCGTCCTTAAACAATTCTTTTAGGCCAGAAGAGAGCTTAAGAATCCTAATTTAGAGAAGTGTTTTAGATGATTTTGTTATTCTGCTTTTTGTCTATTTGTGAGAAATATGTGTGTTTGGATTTCACTACAGGAATCTCCAGCACAGAGAAAGCTGAGCGGGTTGCTCAGGCAACCAGACAAATAGGAAAAAGGACAGATGGGACACATTACAAATCTTGATGTAGACTCAATGAATCCATCAGAATGCATGATTAAGTTTTAATATATAACCTTCATAAAATCCTGTCTTTACAGTTAAAAAGAAGACTGTGGTTCTTCCATTCAAATGATACGTTTCATGCAAATTGTTAAGAATGGCTAACTTCAAAGAAGGCAAAATATTAAATCACAGTCTTAATAAAATGTGTCACAGAAATGTAGAGCTGTGGAAAGAAATGAAGATGGGAAGAAACACAGGGGAATATCAATGGGGCTTCCAACCACATTGCTAACTTGCACAAAATAGGGGAGTTCTAGGGGATCCCCATGTGCTGTCCACCTTCCACCCTCATTTTATACAACACTGCTAAAGCAGGCAGCAAAGCATATAGAGTGAGGCACAGCCCTTTACACTCTGTTATATGTTGATCCACCACAAATATTTATTTATGCCTTAGGATGCGGCCAGAAAATGGCATTAGGAAGCTTTGTTCCCATGATTTCACTCTGAAACTTGCTCCATTCTTAATGACAGTTATCTCTCTCTCTTTTTTAGAATATTGAGTTATATGTCTCCTGATCCTATTTCATGTAGTCACTGGACCGAATTTGCTAACCATTCTCAAAAATTTCAGTGCAATCACAGGTATATCTGTCTTTAGTGATGGGCGAAACGTTTCGCTTCGCCGAAAAATTTGCGAATTTCCAGAGAAATTCGCGAGTTTTTCACCGATTTGCGAAACGAGTCTTTTGACGCGCATCGCGTCGTTTTTGACGCGTCGCGTCGTTTCAGACGCGCCGCGTCATTTTTGGCGCGCGTCGCGTCGTTTTTGGCGCGTCGCGTCAAAAACGGCGCGCGACTCGTTTTTGCGCGACAAATTTTTTTGGGTGACTTTTTTTGGCAGTTTCGCGAATTTATTCGCCAGCGGCGAATCGCGGGAATTCGCAGCGAATTCGCCCCTGGCGAATAAATTCGCCCATCACTATCTGTCTTTTATGTCAGCTTGTGATTTGTGAATGATAGCCAATAGCTGAATACTACCCAAACTGTCAGATTAGACAAAGTCCCTGCTTGTTGACTTGACATATCAATAAATGGGGGAGAGAATTTCTCAGATAAAAAATAAATAAAAATCTGATAAAGTGCCATATTTAAATTTACTCAGAATTAGTGGGTATTTGAAAAAAATTTGATCCTATATATGTTTTTATCTGGTCAATTAAACCCGCTAACAACCCTCTGTCCAAATCTATTGTTTAATTAATAGTTAATATTAGTAGTCTAAATATTAAAATTGCAAGAATAGTGGCAATAGATCTTGTTGTATAGTCAACCATTGTATGATTAGCTTCAGGTAAATTTCATTCAAGTTCAAATATAACGTGGACACTTTCCTTCAGATTCACCACAAATTCTGCTGGGTGACATTGTTTGTGTTACGAACGGCACCCTAAATCCAGAACCAGTGCTAGGCTCCCTGGTCTCGGCTCTTGCTTCTGCCTATAACAGCCACCTTTCACCTTGGGAGGATCCCTCGGCTAAGAGGTCTTACTAAGAGTGGAGCAAAGCTAAAGGGTCTTGACAAGCAAAGAGGCACAATCATCTCACCAAGGATTCTAGATGGAGGAACATCACTAGGAAGATAGGCCAGACAACACAGCATGGAACAGGCAGGCAGGGCCAGCACAAGCAGAATAGTCAGACAGGCCGGGATCAGGATTGGAGAATGTAGAATAGTCAGTGGAAAGGCAAAAGGTCAGATTTGAGAGTTCGGAGTAAATAGGAAAGCTAGGATTGGAGAGCGTAGAATGGTCAGCAACAGACAGAGTAAGATTGGAGAGTTTAGAATGGTCAGTAGGCAGGCAAGGGGGCAGGCAAGGGTCAAAACCAGAGAAGACTATCAGAATTCACTAAGAATAAACACTCAGGAACTATAAGAACAAACCTAACAATGGGAAATGAGTTTAATGCAGAGATCTCTTTAAATACTTTTGAATTTCACCGTAATGTGCGATGACGTCATCAACCCAGTGTGTAAAACCGGGAAGTGTGCGCCACTGGGAAAATGGCACACAGAGGAAAAGGACACGTGTGGCCGGCATCCCCGCCAACCCCTGGGTAAGCCATTGAATCACCAGGGAACCTTATTGTTACATTAGCCACCTGAAGGAGGGGCCACTGGACCCTCAAGCTTAACAGGAGACCTGGAATAGGACTGCCTCCTAAGGTGACCAGCCAAGACAACAGATTTGGCCAGACTCTTTACCAACACTGGAGGAAGACAAGCTTGCTGGTGGACCTGTATGACAGGTTTCAACACAGAGACATGAAACAAGTTAGATAAGTTAAACATATCAGGTAACTTGAGACAGACAGAGGTAGGGTTCACAATGTCTAGAATAGAGTATGAACCAATAAACCTGGGCCCACACTTAAAAAAATTGAATTATAAGCTTGATATTCACTGTGGCTAACTGTAACAAAAATACCTTCTCCGCTCCTCCATGCAGGCTTCCTCTTAGAGCACGCTCCGCGCACACTTCCTGCATTTAAATGCGCAGGCGCGCTGATGTCATGTGGTGCCAAATTTGAAAGTATTTAAAGGGGTCTTTGTATTTTTGTCATTGCCCATGATCGGTTTAATCCTGGTGCCTTGTATCTGTGCTGAAAAGCTTCTATTTTTTCCTGAATATCTGTTTTGACCCTGCCTGGCTTTGACTACTCTGTCTATTCTGTATCCTGACCTGTGCCTGTTATTTGATTACCGATTCTGCCTCATCCTCGTCTGATTGATGACCCAGTTTTGACCATAGCCTGCCTGACATTCCTTGCTGTCTGCCTGCCTCGACCCAGCCTGTCTGACCAGGTATCTGCCTATCCTTCCTGTTCCGTGACCTTTGGCCTTAAAAGACTCCCATTGCTGGCCAGAACTCCTGCTTTGCACCTCTCGTTTAAGTCCAGGTGGCATCTGAGTAGCTGAGGGCTCCTCCCGAAGCCAAAGGCGGTCACACTACTGGTGAAGCACGAGCCGAGACCAGGGTGTTTGTCATTTGTTCTGGTATTGAGTATCGACTGTGACACTAACCAAACCAAGTCCCCAAACTGGTATTTGGGTACTTCCCTATGGGACTTTCCTGAGCAGGGGGTAGTTGCCAAAGGGAGCAATGTACCCAGAACGAGACTTAGAATAATGCTCAACAGAAGGGAGTTTCTCTAGGAAAGTATCTGCCACCATTATGAACTTTGGCACATTATTCAACATTAACTCTTCAATTGACCAGGAACTCAAATAATGAAATGGTTAATTTAAATGATGAATTCTAATTTATTACAGGTTATTTTTATAACTTAAATAATGAATTATTGTATTTAAATGATGAACTTTAACTTATTATGGATGATTCGCAATGCTTGAATTTGGAGCGGTGAAGGGTAACTTCAACCATATTTATAAATAAAATTTGGTGTATGGATTTATAACTACATAGTGCAACTTGAGACTCTTTTTTATTTTTATCAATCTTAATAAGAGGGGAGCAAAGCTAAAGGATCTGGATAAGCAAAGGGGCATGATCAGCTCACCAAGGATTCTAGATGGAGAAACGCCTCTATCAGACAACACAGTGTGGAACAAGCAGGGCGGGTCAGCACAAGCAGAATAGTCAGATAGGCAGGGATCAGGATTGGAGAATGTAGAATAGTCAGGGGACAGGCAAAAGGTCAGATTTGAGAGTTCGGAGTAAACATGCAGGCTAGGGTCAGATTGGAGAGTTTAGAATGGTCAGTAGGCAGGCAAGGGTCAAAACCAGAGAAGACTATCAGAATTCACTAAGATTAAACAACCAGGAACTATAAGAATTAAACTAGCAATGGGCAATGCAGAGTTTAATGCAGAGATCTCTTTAAATACTTTAAATGCGCGATGATGTCATCAAAACGGTGTGTAAAACCCTGAAGTGTGCACCGTGCATGCCATAGGGACACCGGCACACAGAGGAAAAGGACCCGTGTGGCAGGCATCCCCGCCGGTTAAGCCACTGGACCACCATTACAGTTTGATGGCAATTGTGAAGGGTGTGTTGTGACTAGGATGAGCATTCATTATTTGTAGTGATGGGCGGATTTATTTGCCAGGGCCGAATTCGCGGCGAATTCCCACGATTCGCCGCTGGCGAATAAACTCGCGAATCACCAGCGAAATTTCGCTTGGCGAAATTTCACCAAAAAAAATGAGTAAACGACGCGTGTCAAAGTTGACGCAACACGCGTCAAAAGCGTCCCGCAACTCGTTTCGCAAATTTTCCGCCGATTCGCGAATTTCTCTACAAATTCGCAAATTTTTCGGCGAAGCAAATCGCGGGAGATTCGCCCATCACTAATTATTTGTATTCCTGTGAGGATGCTTAATATGTGATTGGTCCTTATCCTAGTCACATACAAAAACAGCAAAATAATCTGTGTGTGTATGATACTTCCACAGCTTAATCTCTTAACAACCTCAGAATTCTGTACTTGCTCATTCAGTTCTTTCAAAGCCTTTGGCTGAATCAGGTGCCTAACATATTGCAATACTTTTATGAAGAAACATCTATCTATACCTATCTTTCTTTTATTTATGTGAAATACCTGCATGAAAATCAATTCCAACAGCAAATGATGTTCCTGAGATGGGCATGAGTGCATCCATTCTATCACTTGGGTCGAGAGGTATCCCTCGAATGCCTTCATGCACTGAATACATTAGAAATGATTCTATACCTGCAAGGACAAATAAAAGTCATGAAATAAAATGTTAATAATAAAATTTGGTAAATAGAAGGATACCTGTCTATGTATGTTCACACGGTTTTCTGTAAAATATGCTGTTTAAAATATCATGACATTTACTGTAATGACACACTGAATACCTTTAAAGGGTCAATATTATTTGAACATACATTACTATAATATAAAATTATTAAATAACTAAAGAATCTGGGATACAGTATATTTGTATATCTGTATCATTGCATATTCTACTAAATTCCCTCATTGCACTATGGTTTGAAAAGGTCTGACAAGAGGGACAAAATGCTTGAGACTTACTACAGGTTCAGAAGGCTAAGAAACAAACAATATAGGAACAAGGGATTCTGCTATCCTCCCACCTGCCAGAGTGGATCAGTTCAAATTCCCGTGCCCCAATTTTTTTGCTGGAAGTCAAAACCATACTGGCCAAATCTTTTCCACTCAATGTCTTACCATCGCTACGATGGATAGGAAACGGTGCTTTAATCTCATACATTTTTCAGTATGTAACTGTAGACCATTTCAAGAAAAATGCATAATAGGTGCATACTTGTTGAATATACACACAAAATATACCTTGACATGACATCCGATTTTTTTTTAGGTTATAGCCAACGGTACACATGCAGGTTCGTGTTGTTTCAGAAGTTGGCAGACACAATTGTGAGCATCCACCATTGTTTATCTGGCAGGCATTACTACCTGCAAATACATAAATCAGAAAACAATTGGTTCAATACGCTGGCAAAAATAAGAACATTGCATTTTAAATTTATATTCAAAATAGAGAGGCTCACTTATCCATACAGGGCAAATTTGGACCTGGGCCACGATCCATAGCAACAAATCAATTTGTTTTAGGGTAAGTTCAAACTGCAAGATTCGGGGATATTTAGTTGCCTGGTGACTAATCGCCTCTTTGTCTGGGTGACAATCTCCCCAAACTGCCTTCCCATGCCATACCTCTGGCTTGAATGTAAAATCACTAGTGGTATGGCACTCGCGGCACTTAATTTTTCGAAGTTGCCTCACAAAGAAATTTCGGGGCGACTCCGGAAAACGAAGTGCCATACCACTAGCGATTTTACATTCAAGGTGGTGGTATGGCACAGGAAGGCAGTTCGGGGAGATTGTCACCCAGACAAAGAGGTGATTAGTCGTCAGGTGACTAAATCTCCCGAATCTTGCCGTGTGCCCTTACCCGTAGCCAGCTGCAGATAGAACAATAAAGCAACTATTGATTGGTTGCCATTAGTGATGGGCGAATCTCCCCAGTTTCACTTCGCCGGAAAATTCACGAATTTCCAGAGAAATTTGCGAATTGGCGAAAAATTCGCGAAACGAGTCGCGGCACGCTTTTGGTTTCGTCTCGTCGTTTTTGTTGCATCGCATCAAAAATGACGCGCAACTCGTTTTTTTTCGCCAGGCAAAATTTCGCTGGCGTTTTGCGAATTTATTCGCCAGCGGCGAATCGCGGGAATTCGCACCTGGCGAATAAATTCGCCCATCACTAGTTGCCATACTTTCCAGGGGCAAAATTGCCCTGTGTTGATAAATGAGCCCCCAATGTGTCAGGAATTAATCAGTAAAATCAATATGCACCTTATCCTTCTTAGAAGATTATCCTTTTTGCACCAGTATTTTGTTTATGTAACATAAAAATAAAAGTTGCACTTGTTGATAATCAAACACCTATATTTTTGCAAATATATTCTATTTGGCATATGGACAATTTGGATTTAAAAAATTAACTAGTAAAATGATAGTCATGATTATATAAATGTAATGTTATAAATAAAATCTGAATAGAAATTGAAGTAAAGGGCAACTACAGATGAAGCCACTTTGGATTGTGTGTTTGACACAGAATAACTATACTCGGACTTCACACTTGTCTCATTTAACACAGAAAATTGCTTCACAACATCCCATCTGATTAAAGTGTTCATCATTGTGAACAATGGTGCTTTGGTATGCTAATGAAAAGGTTAAATGCATGAGTTAAGATAACTTTAGATAACACAGTTTCTTCAATTAGCCCTGAGTCATGACACATTTAACACACAAATGAAAGTGGCTGCATCTATACATCTCATCTAGAGTAGCTCCTTTGTCCTCATCTATAGTTTCAATTTACCTGAAGCAGTTCTTTTTCTACAACTCCCCAAAACCAAGAAAAGCTCATCTATATAAATTTATAGAAAAAGCACTACTGTTGTAATGTGCGATAATTACATTAAATATGGGGTGTGTTTTCTGAATGTACACATGACTAAAGAGTAAGTGACATTAAGGGGCAAATTTACTAAATTCGTGTGAAGGATTCGACTGCCTACTTCGCCAGATTGAACCTAACAAATTGCATTAGAAGCCTATGGGAAGCCACCATAGGCTTCTTTTTTAATTTTTCGTATCGAATATTATTGGTACGATCGAACGCTGCGAATATTCGATTCGTATGAAGTTTTGCGTAAAAAAAAAGCGATCAAAACCGGCAAATATTTTATTCGATTTTGGCGAATAGTTCTTCGCCAATTATTCACCAGTCGAATTCGAGGTTTAAAAGACCTTGACAATTCGACCCTTTGTAAATCTGCCCCTAAATACATTTTGAATCTAAAACTTTTAACACAGGTTATTTGTTTGCTTTTATTTTTCCCTGTGAACTGAAGAAATGTTGTACAAGAGAGATGCAGACACTAATTTGTAAAGTACAATGTTTTACTCATTGTTCCTTCAGTTATTTGCCTCACAATGTCAAGGACTCACTATAGCTTACTGCAGTATATTATCAATGGGTGAAGCAAACCCGTGTTGAAGTCCAGCAACAAAAGAATTAGATTCTTAAAACAACACCTTTCAATAAAATTTTTCCCAATGTGTCTTGGGCCAGAGACTCTTGGGGGCCCGTTTATTAACATTCAAATTTATTTTTTTCAACAACAAAAAATTTGTGTTTTTTCTATATTTCTTAAAAAATTAAAGATTTAGTAAATGTAAAAAACATGACTAACTTGGCTAGGTCATATAGAAGTCAATGAGAGTTGTGTTGATCCTACTGGACCCTTTTTACTCAATTTGGATTTCTGACTTTCTGATTTTGTATTACTAGTACCAATTTTTGACGTATTCGTAAGTTTTAGTGCATCATTCAGCTTTTTTTCCATCTATGTGTAGTGGGACTAGTAAGGGGTCATGGGGGAGCAGTGAGGGGGGCATACAGTTTACCAGCAAAGGAGGTCCCTCTGTTACAAGGAAAACAGACTAATATTACCTAGTGATGGGCGAATCTATCCTGAAAAGTTTGCGAATTTCCAAAAAGTTTTCTAAACGAGTAGCGACATGTTTTTGACTCGCGGCATGTTGTTGTTGATGCATCGCGTCGTTTTCGACGCGCGTCGCGTCATTTTCGCGCATGACTCATTTTTTTTTTTGAGGCCAGCGAATTTTCAGCAGGCGAATTTTTGCTGCCGTTTCACAAATTTATTCGCCAGCGGCGAATCGCGGGAGTTCACCTCAAATTCGCGTCTGGCGAATAAATTCGCCCATCACTAATGTTAACTTAATTTATAATTCCCCTCAAAGTAATGTACATTTAAAAAGTAAAAGAAATAACCTCCGCTGTATGCTGGCAAAGTTTGTCAGGTAAAATGGGAGACCTAGAATTAATTGCATGCTCTAAAAATTATGATATAATTGGTATCACTGAGACTTGGTGGGATGAAACGTGACTGGACTGTGAATATAAATGGTTACACCCTTTTTAGGAGGGACAGAGGGATTAGAAAGGGGGGAGGAGTGTGTTTGTATGTAAAGCCTGAATTAAAGCATGCACTAAGGAAATAACCATTACGGGCACTGGCGAGGGTTTTGAATCCCTCTGGGTAGAGATCTCTGCAACATATTAAGTGGGAAATGCTTTTCACAGGGTTAAACACTGAACAAAAATGGGAATTCTTTCAAATGCTGCTTAATAAATATACATACATGTTAGTATATTCCGCTTGTAAGCAAGGAACGTTGAGTGCGATAAAGCCTCCAATAGTGAGGTACCACCAGAGCTACAGTGAAGCCCCTAAAGGAACATTAACACTTACCAGATATTAGAGAAAGACCATTATAGATAACAAGTCATCTAATTCTGGGCAGTGTCATTCTGTAGCTACTAAAGCAAATAGGGTTCTGTCCTGCATAAAAAAGGGCATAAACTCAAGGGATGAAAACATGTGACTGGACTGTGAATATAAATGGTTACACCCTTTTTAGGAGGCACAGATGGATTAGAAAGGGGGAGGAGTGTGTTTGTATGTAAAGCCTGAATTAAAGCCATGCACTAAGGAAATAACCGTTACAGGCACTGGTGAAGGTTTGGAATCCCTCTGGGTAGAGATTTCGACTGGGCATAAGGTTAAGGTTAATCCCCCTCCAGACCCACCTTCAACACGCCCCCGTGCATGTGTGCACACACATGCACATACCTGGTTTTGATGTGTCTGGGGCCGGAGACAGAGATTGCGGCAGCAAGGGCAGGGAGCAGGTCTGGGCCGATTGTCCCAATTCAACCCTGAGCAGGGTAATTAAAACAAAGCAAATCCATACCCTAGACATTTTAAAAAGGAAGGTTAAAGTTCAATCCAGTAATGCAATGCTTTACTGAAGCAGTACTGGATGTTTGGAAATTATATTTGTCAAACAGTCAAACTCCAAACAATGTTGAACCTGCTTGAGAAATGATTTAAGGATCTCTAAGAGCCAATATATGCAATGGGTGGACTTGAATCTTTTAAACTCTTTGCTACGATACTTTCTACAAACATTTCCATCATTGGACAGAAATTATTCTTGAATATCTGGGAACTATTAAAGTGTCCTGAATTATTTTCAAACCAAACAGCTTTATATAAGTCTTATAAAAATTGATTATTATCTAAGTTCATTCTTAAATAACTTAAGAATGAGTCTGGCAATGCTTTCGGAGATTTCAGGTAAAAATTTTAAAAAATTCATGGTTTCCATATAATTAATCCAAAAAAATCATGAAAGTTTTTTTTTCAGGAAAATTTTATAAATAAGCATAAAAAACCCAAGGGATATGCTCAGAGTTTGTAACAGGAAATGCTTATTTTCCTTTCCTTGTAGTATTAAAGGTAATCATCTTTTATTTTTATGTAGCATAAAAGACTGTGGACATTGGAGGTTTAGCAGAAATAGAATTTTTAATCTACAGGCAGTGTGCAAAATATACTTTGCAGGCTGCCTTTTCCTGATCACCATACTCAATAAAGAGCGCAAAGAAAATAAAAGCTATGGTATAGTGTGTTCTTGAGTTAAATTTTAATAGAACATTTATGTCTGATTACAGGTATATTTCATAACATGATATTTTAACAATAGCACAATAATGAAGCAAATAACTTACAGTATATCAATAAATTATTAGCTTCAATATTACTTGGAATATTTCTCGAATCAAAATAATGATGGTTTCATATTAAGCCTATCTGTAATTTTCTGACAAAGCAATGAACTTTGGTAATAAAACAATGTGCATCTGTTGCAGTTCTTAATGTGAGCAGAGTAAGCATAAAGGGACAATGCAAAAACTAGGGAAAGGCATTCCACTTTGGCAATACATAATAAAAAGTAGGGGTCAGTGGGGGGCGTGTTCTGCCACTGAGCTTGATGGGCACATAAGTATTGAGCTCCGTCAACGCTGATCCTGTCCAGCCTGTCACAGTGCATGGAAGATGGGGAAAACTAACAGAAACAAAGCAGAAAGAGAGCAGACCCCAGGGAGGCACTCACAAGTGACTTCTAATGAGATAGCACCGCTATTTTTAAAGAAAAGTACGAGTCGCGCTGAATCCAAGATGGAGGCCGCAAGAGACACGAGGGAGGAGGAAGCTGACACTTACAGGGAGCAATCGGAGGCAGAAAGCGAAACGGAGGATGATATGGATATGCAGGCTTACATAACAAACCTCCCTACAAAAACAGACATCAAGGAAATGCTCCAAGAAGTGACAAACACCATTAGAGACAAAATACTGGACATCAAGAGGAATATGCTCCCCCTGGCAGGGCGCACAGATGGACTGGAAACAAATCTAAGTAAGTGTGCCAAAAACCAAAAAGCTATTTACAAACATATACAACAGCAGGACAATATGATTCAAGATCTCCAAAGGCAGATAGAGGATCAAGAGAATATAAGCAGGAGAAATAACATTAGAGTTAGGGGAGTTCCTGAGGCAGTACAATCAGAAGACATAAGAGCAGCACTACAACAAATCTTCAATGCAGTACTAAAGAGGGAGCCCACCACAGACATTGTAATGGATAGGGCTCATAGAGTCCAGAAACCAAAGGTGGCCCCATTAAACACACCTAGAGATATCTTTTGTTGCCTTCACAGCTTTGCATTAAAGGAGGAAATCCTGAATAAAGCAAAGGAATCTAAACAATTATCATATGAGGATTGTACCATAAAACTTTTCCAGGACTTATCGAGAACCACACTCTATAAGCGGAAGTTACTAAAACCGCTCACCAAAAAGCTTCGGGAACAGGGAATCCCATACAGATGGGGATCCTCATTCTCCCTCTCCGCGACTAAAGAAGGAACCGCAGCTACCATGAGAGTTCCCATGGATACACAATTTTTTCTCAAAAAATTTAATCTGCCCGAGATCCAACTACCTGGCTGGTTACCGGACTCTAACAAAATCCAGGACCTACAATGAGAACTACAAGAAGACTGGCTACAGGTTAACACATCATCCAGACCACCGAGAACACGAAGAACCCCCAAGGACAGAACGAGAAATCCCCAAAAGTGAAGTCACAAGAGAAGAAGGCTTCCTATAGTATACAACGTGACTGGTAAAATGGACTGAACCTATTACCCAAGAGTCATTGGAACTAAGTCTATAGACAGGTTAATAAGAAATAATTAATGAATAGAAACGATATTTCAATCTCTGGAAAGTGGTAAGATACAAAATATAAAGTTAATATTCTTAAATACATATGTTGGTGTTAATAGAACAATGTTAAAACCTGATAAAGTTTTGATATGTGACAGGTAATATATGTGTAATGAAAATACTCAAAGTTTGGTTGATCATCTACAGCTACAGTTATATAAATGACAAATTTCTATATAAAACATGTTAACTCTTTTGATTCTTAGATATAAATGTACGAATTGTACTCATATTCCCCCTACTGACCCATGGTTAGTATAAAACAAAGATGGCTGGACAGAGGTAGCGGATACATTTATAGACCTCAATCTATGAAGGGTCAGTCTGCCTCTCAGGCAACTACCTCCCCCATGAACATGGTGCTTTGCACCTTAGCCGCTGCATCGTCACCACAGCCAAAGGGTATTTCCCTGATAAGTCTATGGTGGCAACATATAATCATTAACCCTCCAATTGACCTTCTCGAGGTCTACTACCTGTTATTTACCTACCCCTCCCCCCTGGTTTCCAACACAATGCAAGTTGATGGCAAGTATACGCTATTAAAGCATGATAGCGCGCAATACCAAGAAAGGGAATATGGCTAAAGACTCTCAAATAGAATGTTCGGTTTTTTCCTATAATGTGAATGGATTAAACGAGCCTGTGAAAAGAGCTCAAATTTTCCATGATTTTTTTTTTTAAAGTAGGGGTCGGTTATGGTTAACCTAGAGGATACTTATCTTTCAAATTAAGAAAGAAGGGGGTGCTGCTTCCATATGCCCATACAGATGCAGTCACTTGGATTTGTAAGATAAATGTGTCGTGACTCAGGGCTAATTGAAGAAACTGTGTTATCTAAAGTTATCTTAACTCATTTAATGCATTTAACCTTTTCATTAGCATACCAAAGCACCATTGTTTTCAATTGTGAACTCTTTAATTGGATGGGATGCTGTGACACAATATTCTGTGCTAAGTGGGATAAATGGGTTGGATGAGTTAAGTCACAACGCATTTAACTTACAAATCCAAGTGACTGCATCTGTATCTATGCTAAATGTAGAGTTTAGTATCAAAATAGCCTTTGATATTATGCCTGTCCAAAAAATCATCCAAGCCCCTTTTGAAAGCATCAACAGAATGAGCCATCACAACATCACCCGGCAGTGCATTCCACAACCTCACTGTCCTCACTGTGAAGAACCACCTACGCTGCTTCAAATGAAAGTCCTTTTCTTCTAGTCTGAAGGGGTGGCCTCTGGTGTGGTGATCCTCTTTATGGGTAAAAAGTTCCCCTGATATTTGTCTATAATGTCCTCTAATGTATTTGTAAAGTGTAATCATGTCCCCTCGCAAGCGCCTTTTTTCTAGAGAAAACAACCCCAACCTGGACAGTCTACCCTTTATTATTTATTATTAACATGTATTTCTATAGCGCCAACTTGTTGCGTAGTGCTGTAAAGTGAATGTGATTATACAACCAAATCACATGAATTACATATATAGAACATAAAGAGTTACATACATCACAATAAATATGGAGTTACTGTACATACATCACAATAAAGGAGGTGAGGAAGGCCCTGTACAGAAAAAGCTAACGGGAAGGGAATGATACACAAGGTGTGGGAGAGGGCAAGATTAGAGTAAAGTGGGTGAGAGATGTAGTAATGTAAGCGGTATTGCATTGAGTGGTTAACAGTGAGGGTAGGCTTCTCTAAAAAAGTGGGTTTTTAGAGATTTCTTGAAAGCTGAAAGATTGGGAGAAAGTCGGACAGACCGTGGGAGAGAATTCCAGAGGAGGGGTGCAGCTCTTGCAAAGTCTTGAATGCGAGCATGTGAGGAGGTAATGAGAGAAGAGTTGAGTAGCAGGTCAGTAGAGGAGCGTAGTAGGCGGTTGGGTGAGTAAATGGAGATTAGTTCAGAGATGTAGGGAGGGGCAGAGTTATGAAGTGCTTTGAATGTCAGGGTCAGTAATTTGAATTTAATTCTGAAGGGGAGTGGAAGCCAGTGCAGGGATTGGCAGAATGGTATGGCAGAGGAGGAGCGGTTGCTGAGGTGTATAAGCCTAGCAGCAGTGTTCATTATGGACTGGAGAGGTGAGAGTTTCTGGAGGGGAAGGCCAATTAAGAGAGAGTTACAATAGTCTAGACGCGATATGATAAGAGAGTGAATAAGAATTTTGGCAGCGTCTGGGGTGATAAATGATCGTATTTTGGATATGTTCCTTAGGTGGAAGTGACATGACTTAACAAGTGACTGGATGTGAGGAGAGAATGTCAGGGCAGAATCTAGGATAACCCCAAGGCACCGGGCCTGGGGAGATGGGGTGATAGTGGAATTGTTAACTACGATGGATACTTCTGGGATGTTAGTGGTGTTAGTTGGAGGAAAAAGAACCATTTCTTTTTTGGAGAGGTTTAGTTTAAGGTAGCATTGTGACATCCAAGTAGAGATAGCAGACAGGCAGGAGGAGACACGAGTAAGGAGTTCAGGGTTGAGATCAGGAGAGGAGAGATAGATCTGAGTATCGTCAGCGTAGAGGTGGTAGTGGAACCCATACGAGCTGATTAATTTGCCGAGGGAGGAAGTATATAGAGAAAATAATAGGGGTCCCAGGACAGAGTCTTGAGGAACCCCAACAGAGAGAGGTAGGGGGGAAGATGCTACTCCGTTGTAGGAGACACTGAAGGAACGATTGGTGAGGTAGGAGGAAAACCAGGATAGGGCTGTGTCACGAAGGCCGAGCGAATGGAGGGACTGGAGGAGGAGAGGGTGATCTACAGTGTCAAAAGCAGCTGAGAGATCAAGCAGAATTAGTAGTGAGAATTTTTTGTTGGCTTTAGCTGTTAGAAGGTCATTAGTTAGACGGGTCAGAGCAGTTTCAGTGGAGTGCTGCGTTTTAAAACCAGATTGTAAGGGGTCCAGCAGGTTATTGTCAGAGAGGAATGAGGTTAATCGGTTGTAGACTAGGCGCTCAAGTAGTTTAGAGATGAAAGGTAGCAGAGAGATAGGTCTGAGGTTGTCAAGATTAGAGGGATCAAGAGAGGGTTTTTTCAGAATGGGGGTGACAAGAGCACAAGAGCATAATTTAAGTCTTCCATTCCTCTAACCAGTTTAGTTGCACGTCTCTGCACTCTCTCCAGCTCATTTACATCCCTCGGACGGACTGGAGTCTAAAACTGCACTGCATATTCCAGATGAGATCTTACTAGGGATCTATAAAGAGGCATAATTATGTTTTCATCCCTTGAGTTTATGCCCTTTTTTATGCAGGAAAGAACTTTATTTGCTTTAGTAGCTACAGAATGACACTGCCCAGAATTAGGCAACTTGTTATATATATAAAAACCCCAAGATCCTTCTCACTTAAGGAAACTCCCAACACACTGCCATTTAGTGTATAACTTGCATTTATATTATTTTTGCCAAAGTGCATAACCTTGCATTTATCATCATTGAGCCTCATTTTCCAGTTTGCTGCTCAGTTTCCCAACTTAGACAAATCACTCTGTAAAGTTGCAGCATCCTGCATGGAACCTATAATTCTACACAATTTAGTATCATCTGCAAAAATAGAAACCATACTTTCAATGCCCACATCCAGTTCATTAATAAACAAGTTGAAAAGCAAGGGACCCAGTACAGAGCCCTGTGGTACCCCACTAACAACACTGGTCCAATTAGAAAATGTTCCATTTATCACCATTCTTTGTAGTCTATCTTTTAGCCAGTTCTCTATCCAGTTACAAATACTATGTTCCAGGCCAACATTCCTTAATTTAACCAGTAACCTTCTGTGTGGCACTGTATCAAATGCTTTAGCGAAGTCTAAGTAAATCACATCCACAGCCATCCCAGAATCGAGGTCCCTGATTACCTTCTCATAAAATGAAATTAAGTTAGTCTTGCAAGATCTATTACGCATAAAACCACGCTGGCACAGACTCATAGTATTGTTATTTGCTATGAATCCTATCCTTTATTAATCCTTCGAAAAGCTTTCCTACCGCCAACGTCAGACTGACTGGCCTATAGTTTTGAGGCAGAGAATGGGATCCCTTTTTGAATAGCGGCACCACATTAGCAATTTGCCAGTCTCTCGGCATCATGCTAGACCTCAATGAATCCTGAAAAATTAAGTAAAGAGGTTTGGCAATCACAGAGCTAAGCTCGTTAATTACCCTGGGATAAATCCCATCTGGCCCTGGACCTTTGTTTATCTTAACATGTTCTAGTCTCTTTTGAATTTCAGCATGTGTGAACCATGCATCATTACATGTATTATTATAATTGGGACTATTAATAAGGAAACCTTCATTAGCTGGTTCCTCCTTTGTGTAGAGACAAAAAGAATGCATTCAGAATCTGAGCTTTTCGCTTGTTAACATCAACCAGCTGACCCCCCTCTGATAATAAAGGTCCTACCCCTTCCTGTTTCAATTTTTTACTATTAATACATTTTTAAAATAATTTTGGATTCTTTGTACTGCTTACTGCTATATCCTTTTCCTTATCGATTTTAGCTTGCCTGATAGATTTTTTGCAATATTTATTGCCCTCCTTGTACCTTATAAATGATTCGGCTGTCCCAGCTAACTTGAAAGTCTTAAAAGCACGTCTTTTCTTACCCACCTCAGCACCAACTCTTCTATTGAACCAAAAAGGTTTTGCTTTGCAACAACGTTCCTTGCTTACAAGCGGAGTATACTGACATGTATATTTATTAAGCAGCATTTTAAATACTTCCCATTTTTGTTCAGTGCTTAACCCTGTGAAAAACATTTCCCACTTAAAGGGGTTGTTCACCTTTGAGTGAACTTTTAGAATAATGTAGAGAGTGATATTCTGAGACAATTTGCAATTGTTTTTCATTTTTTATTGTTTGAGGTTTTATAGTTATTTAGCTTTTTATTCAGCAGCTCTCTAATGTGCAGTGTCAGCAATTTGGTTTCTAGGGTACAAATTACCCTAGCAACCCTGCATTGATATGAATAAGAGACAGGAATATGAATAGGGCAGGGACTGAATAGAAAGATAAGTAATAAAAAGTAGCAATAACAATACATGTGTAGCCTTACAGAGCATTTGTTTTTAGATGGTGTCAGTGACCCCCATTTGAAAGCTGCAAAGAAACAGAAGAAAATTGCAAATCATTAAAAAAACTATGAAAAATAAATAACGAAGACCAATTGAAAAGTTTCTTAGAATTGGCCATTCTACAACATACTAAAAGTTAACTTGAAGGTGAACCACCCCTTTAATATGTTGCAGAGATGCTCTTATACTGTCAAAGTTTGCATGCCTGAAATTCAATGTTTTAGTTACTCCCTTATAGAGCTGCAGCAGAATCTCAAAGGAGACCATGTTATGATCACTATTTCCTAAATGCTCACCCACACAAATGCTAGAGATGAGTTCAGTATTATTAGTTATTACAAGATCCAAAAGAGAGTTACAGTATTCCTAGTAGGTTCTTGAACGAGCTGGAATAAAAATATGTCATTTAGCATATTTAGCATTTATTTACTTGGCAACCACATTACCCCAGTCAATGTCCGGATAATTGAAGTCACCCATAATAATAACTTGACCTAGTTGTGAAGCCACTTCTGTTTGTAAAAGTAGCTGGGCTTCATAATCGTCACTTATACCAGGTGGTTTATAGCATACACCAAAATTTTCTTTGTAACCTTATGCCCAGTCAAAATCTCTACCCTGAGGGATTCCGAACCCTCACCAGTGACCTTAATGGATATTTCCTTAGTGCATGGCTTTAATTCAGGCTTTACATATAAACACACTCCTCCTCCTTTCTAATCCCTCTGTCCCTCCTAAAAAGGGTGTAACCATTTAAATTCACAGTCCAGTCACGTTTCATCCCACCAAGTCTCAGTGATACCAATTATATCATAATTTTTAGAGCATGCAATTAATTATATGTCTCCCATTTTATCTGACAAACTTCGTGCATTTGCCAGCATACAGCATAGGTTACTACGATTACTTTTTAAATGTACATTACTTTGAAGGGAATTACAAGTTAAGTTAATATTAGTCTGTTTTCCTTGTAACAGAGGGACCTCCTTAGCTGGTAAACTGTATGCCCCCCTCACTCCTCCCCCATGACCCCTTACTAATCCCACTAACCCTTCTACCCTAACTTCCCCATTATTCTTTCTCTCACCCACCCGATTTAGGCAAAAGGATGCACACGCACACCTGGTCTCTCAAACAAAATACTGCACGGTGCATGGAATTAGGAGGACGGCACCTCCAGTTAGGCAACAAACAAAAAAGATATCCAGCACACGTGTAATGCTTCAGGGATTGCTCCCGTGTTTAATGTCTGTCCAACAAGACAACGTTTCGGGGGTGTACCCCTTCGTATCCTTCTTTGCTCTATCGATGTGTGTGATTTGTTTACATCCATTCCGCATGATGAGGGCATTGAATTTGTGCGTTCATACCTGGTAAACACAAGAACACCTACACACCAGATCACTTTTTTGTGCACATTATTGGAAATAATACTCACAAAAAATGTCTTTACCTTTAATGATGAATTTTTTCTACTGACACAAGGTTGCGCCATGGGTGCTAACATGTCACCAATGTATGCGAATATTTTCATGGATTTCTTTGAAAAAACTTTTATTTTTGCCAATTCAGAATTCTCAACACATATTGTCACATACATGCGCTATGTAGATGATACATTTTTCTTATGGAAAGGTGGTAAGGATAAATTATTGGAATTTCTTGAATACCTTAATAATGTGCACATCCCTATTAAATTCACATTGGAATATCACCCCTCCAATATACACTTCCTTGATGTTGATATTCAACTGACAGATACAGGATTCAGCACATCTGTCTATACAAAACCGACAGATCGCAACAATTTGTTAAGCCCTGCAAGTTTTCATGCCCCAGGTTTGTTTAAGGGACTAACCAAAAGCCAGCTAATACGGGTTAGAAGAATCACTTCCAGTGACACTCTTTATGCCATCGAATCAGATAAAATGATTGAGAAATTTGTGGAAAAAGGGTATGATACAAATACACTTTTAAAAATACGGGACGAAGTGAGGGACATTCCACAAGCGGACTTGCTTACTAAGAAAAAGGCTTCCCCCAAACAACAGCGTATACCTTATATTTCAACTTATGACACCAACGCTAAATTTATACGAAGTGTTATCCTTAAACATTGGAAAATCTTAAAAGCTGATATTAAATTTGGGAAACTGTTTGTTTTACCACCAATTTTTTCTTACAAAAAAGGAAAAAATATTGGGGATCTTGTTAAAAAAAACAAGGTAATACCCTCTAAAAGTAGCTGTAGAGTGGGCACTTACCCGTGCCTTAACTGTGGGCATTGCACAGGCATCACAAAAGGTGATTATGTGGTCCATCCACAAAAGGGCATGAAGCACTTTACCAAGGGCTTCCACACTTGCGACTCAAAGGGGTAATCTACTGTTTGAAATGCCCATGTGGTTTGGCCTATGTAGGCCAAACAAGTAGAGCCATAAAAACACGTTTAAATGAGCACAAATCTGCCATTAGAAATTATAAACCACCACCAAAGGAAACAAGTAAGGAGACTGACAAGGGTAAGAACAAACAAGAAACTTTTTTGTATAGACATTTTTTTGAGAAAGGGCACAGAACCTCGCAATTAAGATGGCAAATATTGGAAAAAAATAACAGCTACTGAATATGACTTTAAATTAAGGATAAACCAACGGGAAAATTATTGGATTTGGTGGTTACAAACCCAGACACCAAGGGGTTTAAATGAGGAATTTAATTTGTCATCCTATTTGTAACTCTCAAGTTGTATCCATTTCTAACTACTGCTTGTTCCTTTCCAGATTCTCCTAATTTGTATTGAATAGAATCTATTAGTCATTGGAAGGTAGGACAAAAATTACTGCTTACCTTATTGAATAACCCTTATCTGCTCTAAATGCTACAATAACCATTTTGTTTCTTTAATGTTGTTTTTGTGCATACTGACTTTGTTTCCTTTTATTGAAAATCAAGTTTTTGTCAGCCCTTTGAATTTTTACAAGATTACATATGGACACTGGACATTGAATTCTCGTTTCAAAATATATTGGACTTTTTTTTAATTTTTTTTGGACTTTTCTCTGGACTTTAATTATACAACTGTGTTAATTAATTAATTGGAGGGGTGGGATCCATTATGCACATTTAAGGGGGATTGTGGGAGTTGTTTGAGCACCTGACGAAGGGGTACACCCCGGAAACGTTGTCTTGTTGGACAGACATTAAACACGGGAGCAATCCCTGAAGCTTTACACGTGTGCTGGATATCTTTTTTGGGGTTTTTTTGTTTTTTTGTTTCTCTCACCCACCCCCCACTTGCCTAGTTTAAACACTCCTCCAACCTCTTGGCCATTATTTCCGCTAGCACAGTGGACCCCCTTCCATTGAGGTGCAATCCGTCACGACTGTATAGGTTGTACCCCAATAAAAAATCAGCCCAGTGCTCTAGGAACCCAAACCCTTCCTTCCTACACCAAGACTTGAGCCACGCATTTAACTCCCTAAGCTCCCGCTGTCTCCCTACACTTGCACGTGGCACAGGTAAAATTTCCAAAAAAATTATATTGGAAGACCTTCCCTTAATCTTAAAGCATAGATCCCTGAACTCACTCTTTAAGGTCTTCCATCTACCATTTATCTTGTCATTAGTACCGATATGTACTAAGACAGTTGGGTCATGCCCAGCCCCACCCAATAATTTGTCTATCCGATCAACCACATGCCGAACCCTGGCACCAGGACGACAGATCACCCTATCCACTTTCCTAATAATTGAATTCCCTACAACCACAATCTGCTTAGGCCTGACTCTGCTCTCCTCCCCACCATGTAGGACCATTTAGTATCAACTAAATGTATGAATTTAGGGACAGATTCACTAAAGGGTGAAGTGACTAACGCAGGCACCCCTTCTCTAGCACAGGAGATGTACGCTAGCGTTGCTTTATACTCTAACGGCAGGCGAATTTTCACTCTGCAAATGGACGTAACTCCACAAATTCACTAAGATGCGGATTTTAATGAACGTTACCTCTTTTGCAAGACTTGCCTTCGCCAGCTCTGACTTGGCAAAGTGCATTGGAGTACATAGAACATCCTCAATCTTCAGTTACTTACATCATGATTTTTTAGTGTAAAATCTTCAAAGTACAAAAAATGCTGGTGTCTTTTTAACTTTTTCAGGGTGTTAGGCTGCAAAAGGCATAATACAAAATTTTGGGCACCTGGTTTCCCTCTTACATTTTCTACCATATGGCACATTATTTAACTGTGGGTTTATGTGTAGGGCATTAAAACAACTCTATTGACTTTATTAAGGTTCCTTTGGCATGTCTATTTATCAGTGTAAATGAAATGTATTTGATGCATGATGTAACATAAATAGCTCCATTCCACTTTAAATTGTCTGCCATATGCAAATTAGCTTGAGCGCAAGAACTCCATCGAAGTTGTGCTAGGCAGAATTGAACACTAGCGTAGCTTCGCTTTGATTTGCTCACTCTACTGAAGTAACACTAGAGAACATTTGCCAGTGTTCAGCGCCGTGGAAACTTTATTGAATTAGTGTTGTCTGAGCAAATTTTCAACTTTCAAAGTGTTGCGATGGCTGCAAAGCCATCACTGTTGAAATTGCACTCTTTAGTGAATTTGCCCCAAAGAGTCAGAGACCCCCCTCCCAGAGCTACTTTAGAAGGTGAAAAATTAAACTTGGGGCAATTTTAGATTAAGTGAAGCAGGGACCTCGGCTCATTCAGTTTCAGCTCATATTTACTGGGAACCGCAGCGGGTGGTGATATAACTGAGCGGGTTGGTGGGTTGGAAGGGCCGCTTGCTAAACCTTTGGGATAATTTGTGCCTGAGGCACACTAGCGGGTGGTGCTGCAATTTAGCGGGTTGGTGGGGTGGAAGGGCTGCTCGCAACTTCTTTTGATGACTCGTGCCTGAGGCACATTAGGTAGTTAGTGACAGTGCCTGAGGCACAAGATAGCTAGTACGACGTGACACACGCCATATAGTTAGCTCTGGTGCCCGAGGCACAAGTCAGACAGTACTACGATATATATATATTAACTAGACAGCGGTGGTGTGTGAGGCATATGTGAGACAGGTTCTCAGACGTGATACACTGCTGTAATGTATGCATCTACAGCCAGTCAGGTATGATTGCTTGCGGCACAACGCATATTACCATTTAAGACGGCCGATGTATAATATTTAATATACCCTCTCACCCTGTTTTGTCTCACACCAACCACCCGATCAATAGCTGTTAGCCTGTTTTCCTGCTTTACTTTGATTTTATTCCAGCATTTTTATGCTGTAAGTATCTGGATGATTTTATGCTTATTATTAAAAGTTAAGTTTTATCAATTTTGGATTTGAGTGGGTTTGTGGATAATTAGATGGGATGGTGAAGCTTTATAGATCTTTTCTGTTTTCTCTCTTTGTTCCAGAAAAATTAAACTTTACACTCCAATATTAGAAAAACGGTAACAAATAGAAAGGTAGGAAAGTTACTGGAAAGACCAACTTAACAGAAAAAAAGTGTTTGTTTAAAGGTTTGTTTTCTTTGTGGTACATTTCTCCACTGTCCTGGTTATTTTTACAGTATTAATCTAACCTAAGCAGTCAATTGGTATGTGTTCTTGGCTGTGCTTATACTTCATAGTGTATTAAATCCAAAAAGATAAGAATTGGTTGTGGGACTCAAAATCCAGGTGTCATTATGGAAAAAGTCAGTTAAAAAGGGGTATTCATTTCATCCTAACTGCAAAGTCTTTGATTTTCTCATTTTGTATACAGAGCCATGCCATAAATGTCTTTTGGCCTGGCATTTCACTGTAGGGCCTTGAACCCACTGGGGATGCTGTATCTCTTGGTCCCCCCTCCATGCCCTTGTCACTAAGCCCCCTCTGGGTCCCTGCCTCCAGGCCTGCCTTCCCCTCCTTGCACACTCCAACCTTTCTTCTTTTGGCAGAAGAGAGGGGTCAGGGGGAACAGTGGAATATTTGGGCAGGGAGCATGCCTGGACAAGTGAGCACTCAAGAGCCAGGGTCCACTGGGTTTTATCCTGGTGTCCTGCCAGCCCAGTCCGACCCTGTTTCACTGTTACAATCACCAATTAATAAACTTAAAATATATTTATATAGACACTTTAACATCACTGCATAATTACACACCTTAGGGGCCCCTAAAAATAATTTATTTTCAAATGCTAACAAACCCCCAGAACAAATGCCAGGCTTATGTTCCACAGGCAGAGCAGGACACACACACAAAGACAGAGTATTTCACACAGACAGTGTATGTCACTCACATGCAGAGCAGGGCACACACATGCAGAGTATGTCATACACAGGCAGAGCAGGGCACACATAGGCAGAGCAGAGCACACACATAGGCAGAGCAGAGCACACACAGGCAGAGCAGGGTAAACAGGCAGAGAAGGGCATACACAGGCAGAGTGGGGCACACAGGGAACATAGGGCAGGCAGAATAGAGGAGAAGACAGGGAAACCTATCATGACCACTCTAAAATGTACTACATACAGTGACACAGTGCTGGTGCTCAATTAACATAAAGTGTGAACAGGTTAACAATGCAGTTTCAGTCTGGGTCTCAGGTGTGAACAGTACAGGGCTTTCAGGGTGTGAACAATAGAGCTGTCACAGGGGTTGCAGGGGATTATAGGTGTGAACAATACAGGGCATTAGTCTGAATTTGAGGTTTAAACAATGGAGGGGCGAGTTAATCTCTGTAGTGATACCATTTAAAGCTTACATATGGTAAGAAAACACAGCAAGTGGGGGACCAAAAGGGGGCCTCCAGTTGGACAGCCCAGCATTAATGGGCCTATATGCAAATATACATATTATTTATATTAAAAATACATTAAGGGGCAGATTTATTAAGGGTCGAAGTGAATATTTGAATAAAATTCGAATTTAAAAAATTTGAATTTCGAAGTAATTTTGAATTCGATTTGAATAGCAAAAATTTGAATATTCGACAAGTCAAATTTTCGAAGTACTGGCCCTTTAAAATCCTTCTACTTTGACACTTTGCCACCGTTAAGATGGCGAATTGCCATTTTAGCCTATGGGGGACCTCATAGTACCTGTCCTGAAAATTTTTCTAAATTCCAAGAATTCGAAGGATTTTGCAGAAAATCGTTTGAAGATGCAAATGAACGTTTCAAATGCTTTTTATTTAATCAAAAATTGACCTATTTGATTGAAATAGGTCCATTTTCGATTGAAAAAGCCCTTTAAAAACACTTCATGGGTCAAATTTCTAAGTTTTTTCACTTTGAAAATTCGGCCCCTAGTATTTTGCTAAAAAAAAAAAAAAAAAAA
>CM044448.1:53185331-53218582 GCA_024363595.1 Xenopus borealis
AAAAAAAAAAAAAAAAAGAAGAAAATAAATATCTGTTCCTACTTACTTTTCGCTTTGGAAAATAATTTTTATCTGAAATTGAAACACATGCTGATATACCTTTTTTAGAGGTCTAAATGGTCATTCTTCCAGATTAATAAAAGCTTCACACAGAATATTTCTACAATAGAATCTTTTGTTTTATAGGTGCCAGTCATTAGTCCTACCATATAGTTTCTATAAGTTTGAAACTAAGGCTTTTTCTACTCTTCAGCAAAATGTTGTGCATTTTGTAATTGCCCCTTGAAAATCATATATCTGATTTACATCCTAGGCAGAATGTGTAAAATGTGTATGTTCTTTTCCCTGTCTATTTTTGCTTAGTCTTAGCTTCCTAATGCTAGTTACACAGAATACATGTGCCTATTTTCCTGCTTTTGCTACATGTTTATTAATGAACATCAAATGCTGTTTTTTACTTTAAGTTTCTGGATATTATAGACTAAGCCACCAGAATTATAGAGTGAAAACATGTCATAACTAACAATTCTCATGCTCATTAGTATAAATATCTTGAACTTTGATGTAGAGCAGGTTGTAGTGCTCAATATCCCTTCCAACACCAACTATTATCTTCTTCATCACTATATTTTCTTCTAATGCTGTATCTGACTTGCAGTCAAAATAACATCTTAGTACTTCAAACATCTTAGCATTAAGAGAAGACTGAAGGGGATGGACAATATGAAGGGAGCAAAACATAATCATTGTATAATACATAAATATTGGACAGTTCTAATCAATAATCATTACATAGTTAATTGGGTTGAAAAAAAACCTTAGTCAATGACATGATATTGAGGAGAATTGAGACCATGGGGATGAGCGAAAACACAGCTAAGATAATATTAATGAGCTAAGTGATAATTAGGTGATATAGGAGATTAAGAAAGGGGTACCTTGTTGAGCCTCCTTATCATAGAGTTTCATGTGCATAACTCCTAATGTCTTATTTCTCATAACAGAAGGATTTTTTCCATCCTTTTTATTGCATGTTCCAATTTGTCCAAGGTTTTGATCGGCCCACCATAGTTTGTTATCTGCAAAAAAAAGCATTTTTATAATGATCAGATATTTTAGTTTTAGCTTTAATTGTTAATTTCCCATGATACTTAATTTGAAATATGCATACATGATAATAAATATTTTTACATGTCTCATACTATATTTCTGACATTTCTGACATATATAGTAACTGTAAAAACTGTACAAAAGTAGTACATCTCTCATAAGGGTCTGCATATACAGGTATGTCTTGTCTATATATTTACTCATGTTGTGTTAAAGGGGTTCTTATACAATGCTAAGAGAACTTCCAAATTTAAGTTTTTCTTTTGTTAGTTTTTCTGTGAACCTTAACATGTCCAAACTAAGTACAGTTAAAATTGAATGTAAATGCTAAGCACAGAGCATAGATTTTTTTTTTTAATTTGCTAAAAAACCTATGATCTATGTTCAACAGCTATATAGTCCAATGAACACAACTGGAGACAGTGTCCATGAGTTAACAATACCATAAATGAATTAAATGTTTCCCTTTGCAAGGTCAAAACAATTTAGAACATGAAGCATTGTTACAGCTGACCTTGAGAAGATTGTCAGAATGCAAATGCAAATTAGCAATTTAGAAAAGTACAAGGTACATGTACAAACAAAAATCCTGTTTCATTTTAAAACATGAACCTGTAACATAAATTAGATTCATACAATTAAGTGAAAACAAGGGGAAACACCACTTGAACAACACATCAAAAATGGTATTCAAATACAAAACCTATTTATGATCTTAAAGTAAATGCAACAAGTAGTTATGGGCGAATTTATTCGCCAGGGGTGAATTCGCGGCGAATTCCCTCGATTCGCCGCTGGCGAATAAATTCGTGAAACGGCAGCCAAATTTCGCCCCCAAAAATTCGCCGGCAAAAACGAGTCGCGCGTCGTTTTTGATGCGACGCGCCGAAAACGACGCGACGCGCGTCAAAAACGACGCGCGACTCATTTCACGAATTTTTCGCCGTTTCGCGAATTTCTCTAGAAATTCGCGAAAAATTCGGCGAAACGAATCTCGGGAGATTCGCCCATCACTAGCAACAAGTACAGTGTTTCCATGTCCAATTTTTTTTCATTTTTAAGTGCTTTCAATTGAGAGAATTGGTGGTGGTTGGTTTCATGAGTCTTGTGAGAAGGTTAAAGCTGCCTGGGAGTATTTAGGAAGTGTAAATAACCATGGACTGGGCTCTGGCTCTGTCATTCAATTAGCCTTGCCAACCTGTTTTTTCACGATTGATGCCTTTCTTTATCTTCTTCCAGCACCCAAGAAGACAAAGAAAGGCATCTATTTAGTTCTGGTTTGATAATGAAACAACCCAAAAGCAAGAATTGCTGATAAGATCCTGGCATTTGCTTTTGTATCATCCATACAAATATTTTCCAATGTTTTTCAATATATTCTTAATTTTAGAGACTTTTGCAAAATAAACTATGTGTTCCACCATCTATAGGAGTGAAGGAAATACACATTTCATAGAATAACTAATATTTAGCTGTCTCAGTACTTATGACTAATGCTTCCGAAATACTTTACAGTAAACAACTTAATCAGTGCTTTCAGATGGAAAAATAAAATGACAATGAACAACTAAAAATAAAAAGTCTTGCTGACTAAAATATGTAATTCCTTTACTGTGTCAAGGTTAAGTAACTGAATATGCAGAAAATTACCTTGACGCAAAGCTTTGTGAATACAGTCTGCACAGTGATAGAGAATTGGATGGTTTCAGAATACATTAGAAAATTTTAATTCAAATTTGAATTGTACAACTAAATTGGTCAAAACGAACGATTTCCCCGAAAAACTTTGACTTCTCAAAATTTCCCAAAAGACTCCATTTAGGTTATAGGAGGTCTCCCATAGGCTAAAACAGCAATTTGGCATGTTTAAAGAGGCGAATAGGTGAAGTTGAAGTTTTTAAAGAGACTGCACTTTGATATTTGAATATTTTTTTTTTTAATTTTAATTGAATTTTGGCCTATTCGAAGTACCCAAAAAATTACTTTGAAATTCAATTTTTTTAAATTCAGATTTTCACTTTGACCCTTGATAAATCTGCTTCTAGATCTATACTTGACAGATGTTTTGCTGAGTTCAGAGTGAATCAGGAAAAGCATATTGTTGGTAAACGTATTCCCTTATTGTAACCTTAAAACATAAATCTATGTGCTACCTCATTGGTAGGCTATAAATTTGATTTTCTACAAAGTGGAGCATTGGTTGTTAAACAATAGCCATCTTTTGTATGATTTTTGCTATACATAGAACAAACCACCCTATTATTATTGGTCCCAGCACACATTCAGATATACTCAGACAACAAATACTTTGTTATTGAAACAATAGTAAATACATTTCTGAATACATGGGGTCGTGTTATAAAGAAATTATTTTTTTCTGACATATTTAGAAAATTTCACTACATTGTTCTATTTTTGTTTTTGCAGTAAGTTTATCCTCTAGTTTCATTAGTTTGCAGGTATGGTTTGCCAGCTGACACAGGCAAATGTAAAGTGCTACCTTTAGAGACAAGAAATAAAGAGAGAGAGATGGCAGGTTAAATGAGATCATACTGACCAAGATGGATCAGCAATGGGATATTGATGCCATAATAAGCCAATTATTCATGATGTTGGGCAAATATATGTAGTGGCAAATGGCAAAAAAAATTATACAATGTCAAGATACTCAACAAAGAGAATACAGCTACCGGCAAATAGTGATGGGCGAATCTGGGGGGTTTTGCTTCACCAAATTTCCAGAGAAATTCGCAAAATGACAAAAAATTCACAAAATGCTGCCTCGTTTTGGACATGGGCTTCCGTTTTCCATGCAGGTGTCCATTTTTGGATGCTGGTGCACATTCATGCTGGCATCCAAAAAAAACGGGTGCTGGCTTAAAAAAACGGATGCCCATGGCTAATCTCAGGAATTCACAGCGAATTCGACCCTGGCAAATAAATTCACCCATCACTACTAGCAAACACAATTATAAGACCATTGTAGAACAACCTATATGGAATACAGTATCAACTCAGCATGTGCTAAGAAACTAGAATATCGCATAAAATATCCTACAATTTAAGACAGTATGAGTTCAAATTATGTGATAAGGGACTATTTCTCACATGGCAGATTGTTGATCACAAATAAATACATTAGTATTTTATGAAATTTCAGGGGAAAAGTAGTTATAACAATTCCATAGTACACATGCAAATATGCAAGAAGTATATTTGCTGGTATATTTTGCTCTTTATAAATGAATCCTCTGGTACAACATACCAAAAAAAAAAAACATAAAAAACAGATATATCATAAATTAATACACCAACACCAAATGAACAGAAAAAAAACAAGACTTCAGCTCAAAGAGAACATATTTTGGATGTACTGTAAATAAAAGAACAACAAGAATAATGTTGCTCATGTAAGCAAATCCTGTATCGACATATGGACACCCATATTGATTAAAGGTTTGCAATTTTTTTTATGCTTGGCAACAAATAATATTATACAGAATCTGGGTGGCAATATTCTAAAATGGCATGCCAATCTCTCAGGCATCGCATGCATATAAAGATACTGTTTACAAGGTGAATTGTGACACTCTGCTTTGCCAAGAATTTACCAGCCTAATCTTGAACAAGTCCTGTAATTTGGTACTCTGACCCGGTCTGTGACCCCGACTATGCTTTTATCTCCTGATACTGTAATGCTCTGCCCATTTGGTATTCTGACCTGGCCTTTAACCCTGACTACACTTTTGTCTCCTGATACAGTACTGCTCCACGCGCATGTGTTGACCCGGTCTGAGATTTCGACTACGCTTCTTGTTCTCCAGTTCTGTACCAGGAGATGTTCCCTTGCCTGCCCAGAACTCTCTCCCTGGTCCTCTCACACAAAGACCTGGCGGCACCTCCCAAAGTAAAAGGTGGCTGTTGAAGGCGGAAGACTTAGCCTCAACTGGGACCTTGGGGACTGTTCTGGGTTTGTTATACCAATTGTAACACATGCCCACTTTCACTCAAAAATGTATTTATGTTGAAGACAAATTATTGGCTCGCACAAGCAAGCAAGTTTACTATAAGTCATTGTGATAGACTCTACCTTAAGAATACAAGTATGTAACTGTAAAGTTGTAAAAAAACAGGATTGGTGGAGCAAGCACTGGAAAGGTGCTTTAGCCAGTGATTCCGATACAATGACAACAATGAGCACAAACATACTGGTTTATGCAGATCATGGGTGCTGACTTCATCTTCAAAAAGAAAAAAAGAGTTCAGACAGAGTCTTTTGCTCAAGTGATACTGGCATTGCAGAAATTCAGCTATTACTTCAAGTAACTATCTTAAAACAATATTGCTACATCTTATTGCAGTGATCTAAACAATTTATGTTGTGCGCTTATGAAAGGAGATAATGTAAACACCCTCATTTATGGTAAGTAGTACCTAGGTCACCTACCTCTCCTGCTAATATCCATCAAGTAATTAGAAAATGCTGTTATCTCTTTTCAGATCACAGAATAGAGTTTTGTTTTTATATTTTCAAAAATGTCTTTAGTGGATAATTCTGCACAGGGTTATATCATCACTAGCCCTCTGAGAATTGGTCATCTGGGGATACAGAAGATGGTAGGTCTCCTGCACCTACAATTAAAGAAAATGAAATCAAAATAGTATCCTTAATGTGCTTGACCTGCACTAATGTGACCGCTGTTAAAATGTCCCTGTATATTTTCATGGCTACTATGACAACCCATTCACACTGTGCAATAATTGATGAGGATGATCATAAAGCTGCAACATAGCTCTATAAAGTCAGTGTGTTATCCATTAAAACTGCACAGAGAGATTTGTGACAATGATCTAGAGCAAAAAAATTAAATTATGGCATACACTGAGAATTCTTTAAAACAGCACATGTATAATGCTGGATAAAATATATACAGTAAAAAGATATTTTAATTTCTGGAAAACTTTGCAATGCTGGAGCCCTAAAAGCGAAAGCATGTTTTCATTTTCAATGCTGCAAAACAATTGATTTATCACCAAACCTGCAGCCTGATCTAACCTCTTCTATGTAGGAATCCAGCATTTATATTAAGATTCCTGTTTGAGTAGGAGGGTGCTGTTTTTCAAGTAATTTGAACGATTTCACCAAAATCCTTCAATTTCTCAGAACTTAGATAAAATTTCAGGACAAGTTCGGCAGTATTTAGTCGAAGTTGAAGGATTTTTAAAGGGTCAGTACTTCAAAATGAATTGTTTTCAATTTGAATTGAATTTTGGGCTATTCGATAGTCGAAGTAGCCCAAAATTACTTTTAAGTTCGAATTTTAAAAATTTTAATTTTATTAAAATTTTCACTTTTCACTTTGACTATTTGACAGCTTAAAGCACAGTTCTGAGAAATCATAGGTTTTTTGTGAAATCGTTCCAATTGTTCCATTGAACTGAATGATTTAAACGATTTTTGATGGTTGATTTGATTTGATGGTTGAATTCCGAAGTTTTTTCACTTCGAAATTTGACCATTAGTAAATCTGACCTATATAGTATATTTTTATATAACTTATATTATATACACATCTTATAGATAAAGGGACCTCTGTCATTGACTTTTACATGAATTGGACAGATTTTAGCCGGAGTATTTTCAGATTTGGATGTTTTGCTGCTTTGGGGCATGATAAATGTCTACAAATTTGAGTTTTTTTCACTAAAAAACTAGTCCAGAGAAATAAATTGACCCCTTATAGTTTAAAATAGTTTTTACCTGAGTTTATAAAAATGTTTTCAATTTGCTCTGGGTTTCAAAAAACACAAAGGATTGTCCTGATGATTGGCATGTGTGTGTAACAAATATTCACCAAATATCTCTTACAATATCTTCAAGCGGTTCAACACCTGACCAGAAGTGCACATAAAATTTTGTATGTTTTACTGTTTATTAGGTTCTAATTAAGTTATAACTAGTTTCTGACGGACCAGTTAACTTCTGTGTCATAGCTACACAGTGAGCAGAATCTCAAATAATATATAACTATAATTCTTAATGGACTTTCTCTATCCATCCTTATATTTTCTAATCCTTTGTGCATGAGCTCCATAGAAGAGGAAATATGTTACTGCTTTAATCACCTCAAAAGTGTTATAGTTGATTTTAAGGGATATTTATTTGCTGCAAATGTTAACCTTCAGCTATAGCAATTTGTAGCAGGTTTTGTAGTATATAGCATATTACCAAAACACTGTAATGGAGACAGTCAGAGCACTTGTATCCAAAGTGTCTGCTGTGAAAAAAAATTGTATTCTTAAATACTTACACTGTGACCTGGTTTTTGTAATCTGCCTATTGTACTGTGCTGAGATTGAAATATGGCACTGTATAGGGCTGATTTAAAAAATTTGAATCAAATTTGAATTTAAAAAATTAGAATTTTGAAGTAATTTTGGGCTACTTCGACTATAGAATAGCCCAAAATTTGATTTGAATTGAAAAAATTGGTATATTCGAATTTTCTAATTTTGAAGTACTGGCCCTTTAAATATCCTTCGAATTCAACTATTCTCCAGCTTAAAGCTGCCGAATTGCCATTTTAGCTTATGGGGACTTCAAAGAACTTGGCAAGAAAATTTTACCAAGTTCTGAGAATTCAAAGGATTTTGGTAAAAATCGTTCGATTGAATCAAATGATTCGAACGCTTTTCATTCAATCAAAAATGGCCATATTCACTCAAAAATTACCCCCCAAAAAATTTGAGGGTCGAATTTCAAAGTATTTTACACTTCGGAATTCGACCCTTAGTAAATTGGCCCCTAAATGTTTCATGTATTTTAGCTATGCTGCTTTTACTTTCAGATTTATAACCTATAATATGTTAATGATTACTGGATATGTTGTAATATTGTAATGTAGTAATATTATATATTCTTGGTTTTCGACGTGGTCCGAATTTACGTGATCTATTGGTTGATAATGATCCAATTAAAAGCTATAAAGTACAGACAACCAATACTATCTGGCTGTCCACGAATAAAGTAGGGTGTTTCAGGAGCCCCACTTGTACATCTTGCAGATATATGAACCTGGGCACAAGTTGCGCACACCCACAGACTGGGAAGCGCCTGCAAATACAACATCACATTACATGTACAACCACTCATGTAGTTTACTTGATTACATGTCCGTGTGGCCTTTCATACGTTGGCAAAACAGATTTGACGTTGCGCCAGTGCATGGAGGGCCTCAGGTCAGCCATTTATACAGCTTATCAGGACCAAAAATCTGTAAAACCAGTAGCAAAACACTTTTTAGAGCGTGGGCACAGATTACCAACATTTAAATATATAGCGATAGATCATGTTTCTATGTCAAGACGTGGAGGTGATAGAACTAGATTACTCCTGCAATAAATTAGGCACTTTATCACCCAAAGGCCTTAATGAATAAATTCCCTTAACTGTTTTTTTAGAAATACTATAGTTAATTGTGGATAAATTATGTAGCCAGCCATATTATGTGATAGTGTTTATTAAATGATATTTTGTTTCTTTGTTTTTAACCACCACAAAAGTGTTATTGTGTTTCATGAATGCTACACTCTTTCTCCGTTTCCAGAATTTTATGGTTGCTAAGGCAGCAGGCTTGGGACACGGGGGAAATGATGTGGGCTTTATTTGGCAGAAGTGGAGCTTGTACCCTTTTAAATTTTGCAATGTTGTAGTTTTAGAGGTGAACATTTTGAGAACGGTTTGAGACCAGAACTGAAACGTCAATGTAATTTTATACCGGAATAAAGCAACTAATTTCAACGGAGTGCTCACAGTCTTCGTGTTTTGATATGATCATACAACTTGGTGCAGCACCCGTAATTCTCTGAAGGACTAAGAGGAGTGTGCGGCCTGTGGAGGTGAATATATATATAATATGTAGCTGCAGGCCTTGTGATGTACATGAAAGTGCCAGTGTTATCTCTACTGTTAAACAGGTAAGTTTCTATTCACGTGTTGAAGTTTCTCTGTTATGTAAAATCCACTATATGATCACTATTCTATTGCTCCAGCACATTAGCCCCACAGAAGTGGCAGTGTTCCCCCTACTTATTTTCATGTTCCCAGAATGGTGCACATCAATAAAAAGTTATAGTACTTCTGCCGGATGTGTTCAGGTCCTCTTGCCTGTTGCACTGACTATCCCTATTCTGGCTGAGTGTGTAGACCAGATGGTCACTTGGGTTGTGACTCAGGGTTATTGAAGAAACTGTGTTATCTGAAGTCAACTTAACTCATTTAATGCATTTAACCTTTTCATTAGCATACCAAAGCACCATTGTTTTCAATGGTGAACTCTTTAATTGGATGGGATGCTGTGACACAATATTCTGTGTAATCTGAGTTTAGTTATTCTGTGTCAAACACACAATCCAAAGTGGCTTAATCTGTACATATGCACAAATGTTCGCATAGCTCTCTTAAAATGTGTTTAATATAATTTTCATTAGCCTTTTCTGTAGAAATCTGCACAAACTTTTATGCACATGTATGACTATTATGGAAATTAATATTTGATTATTAAATGTGTGAAATGCACAGCATGCTGGAAGCTTTGGGAATAAAAGGATGCTCCCAGTTAGCAAGAGTCAGTCTGATTTTGGCTCTCTATGAGGATAGACTGCCCTGCTTTATTGAGCTGTGTATCACGTTTTCTTTCTGCCTTAAAGAAAAAAAAGCCAAATTTCCTCTTCCAATCAAGCTTCACTAAACTCTGTAAAAGGACCCACATATATAAAATGATAATTAAAAATCAGATATCACACTGATTTTATCAACTTTTTTTTGAAGCTAACAGCTAATTTAGCTAATTTAATGTAAGTATACATATTTTGCACATAACTTTACAGTGTACTATGGTATTAAATTGCCAACGTGTGGTGTATTCTAACAATATTTTTATGCTCCTTTGTCAGTACAAGTCCATTCTGTCCATTATAATGGAAATTAAAATGGAAGATGGTTATGGAAAAATAAATGTGGGTATATTAATGGAGCAAAAGGTGAAACCTTAAAAGACAACAAGCATAGCATGTTGGAAGAAGTAAATAGTGTATATACAGCTGGAGCTATGCTGAATTATTTATCTGGATATACAAAATAAAAATAGTAAGATGTACTTCTTAATTTCATTCTGATCACTGTAGATGATATAAACTGTTTTGTGATACTTATTACAAAATAGTTTATTATATATTTATAATATATTTATAATGTATTTATTATATTTTGGTATATTTAATCAAACTAACTGTAAATAATCCAGTTTACAAAAAATTTTAGAATACTGAGAAAATATTGGGATAGCCAGCACTCACATCTAAGCATCCATTTACAAAATGGAGCACAATGAAAGTGGTTGTGGACAGTGAACAGTAACATAGGGGGTATATTTACTAACAATCAAATTTTTATTTTTTCCATGAATTTTGTAGTTCCATTTTGTGGTTTTTTAGTTTTCCTGTATTTTTTTGAAAGCTCTAAAAAAATCATTATTTATCAAGTGTAAAAACATGAAAATATCCAATGCAAAACTTTCCCAAGTAAAAGTTGTCAAGGTTAACACTGAGCAAATTTGCACCTCGGCAGTAACCCATAGCAACCAATCAGTGATTAGCTTTTTTCAGCCAACTGCAGGTTGAACACTGAAAACAACAAAAAGGAAAACAGAAAAAGTCCCTTTGCTGCTCTCTTTCGAATTTATCTCCCAGTATCCAGAGAGGTCTGATCAAGATCAGGAACACAAATATTTATGGAAAGATTGTTTTCCTCAAGAAAGAGGAAAGGAAAGATACCCCCTGGTACTGGTTATTCGGTGGAGAGGGCGTTGTCAGCTTTAGCCAGCATACGCAGTAAGCCTCGCGAGACGAAATATACGTCACAATTGACGCTCTAATGGGATCGGTGACGCGGATGCGGAAGTGCTTTATAAAGAGCACATAACACGCGGTTTGCCTTTTTCGCCTTGACAAAGCACATTGCGAAACGCGCGTCGGCGTTTTTATCACTTGCCTGCTCCAGGATTTTTAATTATATTTTGCCAAACAATTTCTCCATTTGTATGAGCTTGAGCAAGCTTTTTTCCAGAGTAGTTATAACTGCACGGCTGTTCAGTTCTTCTCCTTCTCTCTGCATCCAACTACTCACAAGGGACCAGGATTTGTGGTTTTTTAGAATAGTCTCTTACCAACAAGTGACAGTTAATTACCGAGACCACAGTCCTGCTCACCCTGCCTATCTTTACTTTGTGATGTCCCTGAGCTAGAAAATATTAGGCAGTTAATTTATGGGAAAACTTCACCGTTCCTTCTCTTCATTTTCCTGTACTATTTTCCAAAATCTGAACTGGCTGATGCAATTGAATTAATCAATTTTATCTCTTTTTAATGTTGATCACTTGATTAATTTTTTCACCTTCAAATTTATTTAAAATCAATTCAAATCATGTCTATGGTAACTTATTTGCCATTTTAATTATATTTATTGCACTGCACTTTAAGAAATAATTATAAACAAAAAAATTTTTCTATTAGAATCAATCATAGAATAACGAATTCATAGATAATTGAATTTTATAAAAATTCTAATCAATTTATAATTCACAAATTATTTAGAATTAGTTGGTTTTCAATGCAGTCACAACTTCTCGGAGTATCAATGTTGTAAAAAATTGATATTTTCAAATAGTGATTTCTGCATACTTAGTGGTTGGACTTAGATTCCAAGCCACTTATTATTTTTTGATTTCACACTTGAATCACATTCTATAGGAACTTTTTGTAAAGATTTAGGTGTAAAGGTTTGGTGATTTATTGAAGGTGAATACGAGTTTAAGTTATTAGGGATCAATTTTGGAATAACCAGTACCAGAGGGTATCTTTCCTTTCCTCTTTCTTGAGGAAAACAATCTTCCCATGAACACTGAAAACAATTATATGATTGGTTGGCATGGGTTACAGTCCAGGTGCAAATGACCCTCAGTGAGAGCTGCATTGATTGACTGATTTTAAACCATTAGGACTTTAACAGATTGTTTTTTCAGAGATTTTTTTCACCAGGAGTTGTTCGAAAAGATTTACTTTTTGGAAGTGTTCAAGGTATTCATATTATTTTTACTGCATTGTTTAGTACCTTTATTTAGTTTGCTCTTTTTATATTCAGATCTTTTAAGGAATTCAATCATGGTTTAGAGTTTGTGAGTTTAGTAGTGGTTTCAGAACCTCTAAAAGCACTAAAATCTGACCTTTAATAAATAAGCCTCCACAATATTCTAATAAGTCATACTAGGAACAGCTAAGAATGACTGTTGTAAGTAGATTTACTAAACACATTACTAAGAGGCAGATTAATCAAAATGTGAGACACAAAAAAAAATCACTCACATTCTATTCATTTCTATGGGAATGAAGAGAAAGACATGTCAGAAACAGAACTCAAACTCTCACCTATTGATAAATATGATTCTAAAAATCCCATAGAAAGCAATACAAATTGTGACAATTTTTCTGTGGTGATCTCTAACCTCACATTTTGAGAAATCTACCCTTAAGTGAATATCTCTGGCTTTACCTGGTTATATAAAACCTGAATTATGTATAGCCAGAGGTATCCAATAGTTTTATTTCAAGAAATTTCTGTCATTGTTGCAGCCAGTTTATAAATTATATTTCTAGGTGTAATTAAAGTTAAATGACTTGCATGCCACTTGTGGCTACAAGTACATGCCATAAGGCCCACAAATGAGCACTTTAAGCACTTGCCATAAGGCCCACAAATGAGCACTTTCAGCAAAAAAAAAAAAACAAATAGATAACTAAAAAAAATTACATTTAAAAGTAAAACTCATTAAATTCATTGAAATGGTTTTCAGTTTCACACTTCCATTAATTATGTTTTTTATATGAAAAGAACATATGATGAAAGTACTGTATATGAAAATGCATTTATTTTTATAATTCTAATTAAAACTTTTAAAATGAAGTTGTACTTATTTCTTTACAATTTCATTCTAGTAAACTTAGTGCAAGTTATTGAGAAACGTTATTCTCAGCAAAAGATGAAAATATTCTTGTCTCTAGTGATGGGCGAATTTATTCGCCTAGGTTGAATTCGCTGGCGAATAAATTCGCGAATCACTAGCGAAATTTCGCTTGACGAAAATTCGCTGAAAACGAGTCGCGCGTCGAAAACGACGCGACGCGACGAGTTGACGCGACGCGCGACAGACGCACGACAAAATTGACGCGACGCTCTACAAAATCGTTCCGCGACTTGTTTCGCGAATTTTTCGCCGTTTCGCAAATTTCTCTAGAAATTCGCGAAAAATTCGGCGAAGCGAATCTCGGGAGATTCGCCCATCACTACTTGTCTCAGCTGAACACATGTATTAAACAATATGTGTGTCAAATATTTGAAATGTGTTACAGTTACAGTATCATTTCCTTTTCATACCTCATTTCCAAAATTTCCAAAAAGCAGTTTAATGTGGAATTTAACGAGTAAATAGTTTTCATTAATAGTGGTTTGAGTACTTTACTTTACTCTGGGCAAGATGCCTTAAATTTAGTGTTAGGATTATGATTAGAGTAATAGGAATTAGAAAACTGATAGTTTAGGAAATTTTAGGTTCATGTGTCTGCAAATGTTTGAACTAAGCAATAGCATATCTATACTAACTTTAGAGTTTAGTTTCAGAATAGGCTTTGATATTAATTTTGACCAAAAAATCATCCAAGCCCTTTTTAAAAGCATCAACAGAATCAGCCATAACAACATCACCCGGCAGTGCATTCCACAACCTCACTGTACTCATTGTGAAGAACCACCTACACTTCTTTAAATTAAAGTCCTTTTCTTCTGGTCTGAAGGGGTGGCCTCTGGTGCAGTGATCCTCTTTATGGGTAAAAAGGTCCCCTAATATTTGTCTACAATGTCCTCTAATGTATTTGTAAAGTGTAATCATGTACCTTCGCAAGCACCTTTTTTACAGATAAAACAACCCCAACCTGGTCTAATCTAGTTGTCATCTCATTGGACAGAAATTAACATTTGTCTCTTGACAATTAGACAAAAGTCTAGTTATTATTAAAATAAGAAACTGTTCAGAAGCATATTCATTTTAGGAAAAGTAGAGATTGTCATATAATGCCTGGGGTTTCTTTTGCTTTTTTTGGGGCTGCTTCGACTACAGCTTCTAGCATGCTGTAACTTTGATTATATGTTTAACCATTCTTAATTGTCAAAATTTTTATGGTATATGAGAGAACAGAGTTTTAAAAGAGAGAGAGAGGAAAAGGGGTGAGGGCAGGCCTCAGGGTGAGGCTCAGTACATATCAGAGCACGTTTACCTATGTTAGGCCTGGGCTGTGGTTGTTTCAAATTTACCTGGGTAGCCTCTCTAAAGATTTCCAGTGTTTTAAAGTGTTGATGTGGTTAATTTGCAGAATAAGGTAATGGTTTCCTGGCCTAGAAGTATAAAAACTACAGGAAAATACACTGGTGCTTACCAGCAGTTACATTCTCTACTAGACCATACATTCTGCCAGCACTAGAAAGTTTGCCACTTAATCCCTGAATTTATCAGCAGGACGGTCCAAAAGGAGTAGAGAAACATGCACAGGTACATCACACATTTGAATCATATGTAACACTAATTTGGGCTAAGCAGACCACAAATAATTAATGTTTTATATTGGACTCACAGTGCAGGCTAGGGTCTTCGCTAAGTGGAAGCATTCCCTCTAAGGTGTAGTGCAACTACTGCACCCAGAATACTGTGCACACAAAAAATGTTTGGGCACCAGGAGGTTCTTATGATGCAAACAAGAACTGTTTATTAGTCATAGACAATGTCCCCAGGTTTACTCACATACTCAGATGAGGCTTGGCACATGATACACAGTAAAATCAGGTAAACAGTCAAATAGTTAACACACCTGAAGAACAGATTCCATTAGGCATTTGCAGTAACTCAATACAACCAATCCCTCCAGGAAGTTGTCAGGAAGCAGCCTCTACCCTACAGTCCCTCTTCACTGAGGTCCCTGCACTAATTTACGGCATTTAAAAAGCCTCTGGGAAGCTCCTCCCTCCTGCAAATCCTTCTTGGAGCTTCAGCTGATCTTTCTCTTTACCCTATCTACCTTTCTATCCTAGAAAGACTATTACAAGTCTGCGCTACTATAGCTAAACCTCATTCACGGGGGTTGCCTGCTCCCTGACTTTACTGGATGAATACCCAGGCTCATCACACACACCCACCTTGTTCCTCAGGTGGAAGGCAAAGAGGAAGCTGCCACTCCTTCCCCAGCACTGTACCAGCTGAAGGCAGGTTGTGGTCACAGCGCTACCTGACCAAAAGCAGGGGATATGCAAATAGGAATTAGATACATAGGCTTCTGCCTAGTAACTAGGGAGAAGGAAAAAGGGTAGGGTCTTAAAGCCATAGGGGCAGATTAACCCTTGTGGGTCACTACACATATATTGTCTGTTTTAAGATCCATAGAGTGTTATCTTGTTGGTATAAGGTATGTTCTATATAGTGTACGATACTGTATCAAAATATCATTACTACATATTAAAGAAGGTAATTACTAGTGAGTGATATTATCCAAATCACTGGAATCAAACTATGGTGAAATCTTGTGGGGCATGGAGCACTCACTGGCAGCTGAGTTGGAGATACCATATACTCCTAGGAAGATTGAATTCTGCGAGGGTCATGAATCATTTTAGCCACTAGTTATCATATAATTGGCCAACATATTTAATGTTGTACTTTGCCTAAATCAGGGGGTCTGGTAAGGTCAGGATGTGCCTTAGTTTGGGGTTACACCATACAGGTGAATAAAGAGAGACTGCGTTTTTCATGCCTAAGGACTTTTTCACACATTGGGATTAGCATTTCCAGGGTGGAAGGAGGGCAACCCCTTTGGGTCACCCCCTGGAGTGGGGTATTTTCAAGTGATCCAACTGACTCCACTGTCTCTGCCAATATAGAAAAGGCAGCATTGTTGGCTGATGGGGAGAATCTCGCATAGCCACACATAGACAATCTATGTAAAGAAATAGATGCAGATGCTTATGTGGGGGTTGTCTGTTGTCCCATATGAATGAAAGACAGTCAAGTTGGTGGGGACAGGGACTGGGGAATGGAGAACCATATTTTTGTGTCAAATTGATGTATTGCTCATAAATGCATTAAAAAGAGAGTAAAGAAGAAAGGTTTTTTACATTTCCAACATCCCCATAGATACTTATTTAATAATAAAACAAAAGAACATTTCCTACTGACAGCAAGCAGCCCATGCAGATTTTATCTTCTTTTTACAGTACTGTAAAATAACATGTAGCTCATAAACAAATGAGCTCATCATTAAAGCTATATTATTCTGACAGGGGTTAGACATAAAATTGTAATTACTAGTACAAAATATCGAGTGACGATCTTCGGTTCCTTTAAAAGAACATTAAATCTGGCAACTTCTTCCATCAACTTCCTACAAAAGGATTTAAAAAATCCATAGATGAAACTTTGGTAAACTGTACACAGCCACACCATTGTTTGCAGTTTAATGCAATGATTTGTTATTGGCACAGGGGTACAGAAAATAACGAGACTGAAATTAGTTCCACATAGTTCCACATTTTAATGATTGTACATGTATTTCACATTATTATTAATGCTAAAATGCTAATAGGGTGATGTAATAAAAGAAAGAAAGCCTGCTATAGTTCCAGTAACCTATAGCAACAACTAGTACTTAAATCATGCTGGTAAAATTTTCCTGTGTAAAATGTATAATGAAACAAAATAATTCTTAATTAATCACATCACATCGCAACCCCACCAACAATCACATCACAAACCCAAGTTTATATAGGTTATATATGTTTAAATCAGGTCTGCATCTGTTGCAATGTTTTGTTTTATTTATATTTATCACACAGATGTTTGCTAGGGTTAAAAAAAAATGGCTTTTTGCAGGCCAGGGAAACGTTTTCACTCCTATCTCTGCACAACAACTTCTGTACAAAACTGTTTAAACAAGGGGGCATTGTGCTGAAAGAACCTTTTACAAACTGTCATAAAAAAGGCACAAAATTGTCATAAATTGTCACTTGGATTAATGGCCCTAGACCAACAATGAAACAGCCTCAGATAGTAATGGGCAAATCTGAGCGGTTTGCTTTGGGGATAAGAAAATTAGCCAATAGTGATGGGCGAATCTCCCGCGATTCACTTCGCCGAAAGATTTGCGAATTTCTAGATAAATTTGCGAATCGGCGAAAAATTCGCGAAACGAGTCGCGGGACGCTTTTGACGTGCGTCGCAAATTTATTCGCCAGCAGCGAATCGCAGGAATTCGCCACGAATTCGGCCCTGGCGAATAAATTCGGCCATCACTATTAGCCAACACATTGATTTTTAACGCATTAATTTCTTGGCAAAAAGTGGTAAAATATCAGCTCATTATTCCTCCTCCACCAAGAATGTGAAAATTATTTTTTCAGGTAAGTAGTGTTCTAATTACAGATGTATCCTAATGATGAAATGTGAGTCATTATAAAGTAAATTGTTTGCAATCTTTTTAAAATACTATAGTCAAGGCTCAGCAATGATAATGTGTCCAGCTGCTCACCCACAGAAAAGCCATGCTTCCAACAAATAGTTCTTAAATGTTGTAACCCTAAGATTGCCTACAGTGAAGGGACCACAGTAGATAGGGTGTCAGGCTTTAGGTTCTCCTCCCTAACTACTCCTCTGGGTGGGATCCAGACCACATGTGAGGTATTTCTGCCTGGGGGTATACTGTGCTGCCATGACTACAGCCTCAGGAAAAATCCAACTACCTCTGAAGCTCTGTGTGAGTTATATGCCTACATATATTCTGCCTTTTTCTATGAGCTCTCTGTGAGCCTGCCAGCTCTGTGTGAATTGTGTGATGTGTTTCTGCCTATATCTATATCTGGCATCTACCTGGGGAGCTCTGCATGAGTAAACCTGTGAGTCACTTGTCTCTGACAAATAAAAGTTATTTTGTCATGTTACAAGAACCTCCTGGTGCCCATTCATTCCTATTTTTACATGCACAGTAGTACCTGGGAGTTGTAGTTGCAATACACCTTTATGGAAAACTTCCACTTAGTGAAGGCCCTGATCCTGAAATGTGAGTCCAATGTAACCCTTGCTCATATCACTAGCTGGACATTAACTATTTGGGGTCTGCCTAGCCCAAATTAGTGTTACACTCGTAAATCAAATATCCTCTAAATATAGACAGGAATCACCCCACCCATTACTTACCTTATAGCTAGGAAGTCTCAAGAAGTCCAAACACACCAAACATTATGATGATCCCTGTCAGTGTTAACTGATATTCTGATAAGGCCAGAATAATATATGTTAGTCCTGGGGTGTTTGGTCTCTATGGAAAGAGAATTCAAATTCCTATCTTATAGTCATTGACATTGACTCATGAATTTGCTATACAACCACAAATAGTTTAGGCTGGTTGAAAAGCTATGTATCCAGAACAGTTTTGTGAATAAACTATTACTGAAAATTACCACTTTTGTGGGTGTCTGCCTGGAGGAGGTAAGTTCACTACTACCTCCTCTGAATTACCCATTGGGTTTTTAAGTGTTTTTAGCTAATTTTATCCTTTTGGCGCCTCTGTTTTGTCTTATCACTATACCGAGTCCACCCCGAGTGGAGGGGTGTCATCCCCATTTTTCTTCCTTCTACAGAGAGCGACTTCTTATTCCTGAGTGGGGTCAGGATAATCTCCCCACCTGCCTTTACAGTGGTTGCCTATTGGTAACCCTGGCTTGTGAGTATTAATTTGTTTACTCTATCATTACGCCTTGTAAAAACATATTACACTATTGGGGCTCTTGGTGTTCCTTTTTGTCTTCAAATGGTCTTAATTATCAATGAAGAACAGTGAGAGGCCCATTTATCAAAGGTTGAAATTCAAATTCATATGAATTATTTTAAACTCTAATAAATATGAATATACTTGAAATTTGATTGGGAGATTATTTGAATTGTTCCAAGGGTCAAGGTTTGATAAATGTTGATTTTAGAATTAAAATTCGAATCGAGTTTGGATTATTTACAATTCTATTTTGAAAGTTAGGACAAAAAAATTAAAGAATTAGAATTTACAATTCTACCCTTAATAAAGCTGCCCCTAAATATTCCCTAAAGAAAATACTTTGTCTTTATTAGGGAAGGATGAATTTGACTCATTTTGCTCTGCCTAAAATTTGCCAAAATGCAAAAGTCTATGGACTACAAATTGTTTTGAATTTTATTTTGACGAGCATAATTCTTTTTCTCCATTTGGAGTCTATGGCTGTCATTTCCACTGCAAAACACCCTGAAAAAATTCACTCTTCCTTAGTCTTTATTCCATTACCAAGCATACCAAAGTTGACGAATGAGTTGTATTCAATTAACACAATGAATTGCACATATTATTGTACTTATAAAATAAACATAACATTAAGGGTATTTATTAAACTCTTTATTTTCCACAAACACAAATGTCCTTAATTTACTAAAAAGTCAGAACTAAAAAAATCATGTGCAGGGTAAAGTCACATCAAAATTTTGCAACATTTCGAATTGTGCAACTTCTACTTTGTTTTTAAAAAAACACACGGTTTTTGTATTGTCACATAAAAACCAGTATCAATATGCCTGAAGAAGATCATGAAGGCAAGAAACATTGTACAATTGTAAAAGGAACATCTACATTGACGTCTACATGACTTTGACAGGTTTAAGCTGCAGTCTTTTCGGATTCCAACTAATCACAGTTTTGTTGCATAATAAATTCAGAAAAAGTTGAGACTTTTTAAAAAATTTCACAAACAAAAGCCAGACCAAAAAAAAAATCAGCCATTAATAAATGTGCCTCTTAATCTTGAAATTGTAACATTTTAATGTGTATCTGTAAGTTTCCTAATCAAGATAAGATAAGGTACATTCAGTTGCTAGCTCCAAATTGCAAATGGTACTTTATAAAATATTGACTGCAAGTAGCTATTGTAAAAAATAATAAAAATTTGATGGTAAAGAATGCAATACTCCTTTTGCTGTTTTCAAAATTAGTCTATAGTATCTATTTTAAATTTAATCAAATAAAAACTACATGAATTCAATAACTTATATATGGAAATTTTTTATATTTTGTTATCAGGTATTTTGGCATTTAATAAATCTTGAAATTTATGTTCCAGAAACTCAAATATGAATTCTAATCTTTTGAAAATTGATTGATTAATGACCCTCATAGTATATGTTATTCTGGTAATCAAACCTTATTTATATCCTTTGTATTGGTTAAATTACATTTACTGAAGAGGTATCAGTATCACGTGTGCCCTATAATTTTAAAGTTGCCAGAATTGTCCCTACAGTATTAAAAACTTTTCAAGGGATAATCCAGTACAAGTATGGAACCTGTTATCCAGAGTGCTCAGAACCTGGGGTTTTTTGAATAACAGTTCTTTCTGTAATTTGGATAGTCATCATTTAAATACTAGAAAATCATTTAAACATGAAATAAACCAAATAAACTGGTTTTGCTTCCTATAATTACTGTATGTATTGGATTCAGTACAAAAGGTACTATAAATAATTTATCAAAATTTGGATTCGTTGGATAAAATAGAGTCTATGGGAGTTGGCCATGCCTTATTTCTGATTTTCTGGATATCACAGATCTCATACCTGTATTCTAAACATTGAATAAAAGTTGTACAAAACATTCAATTCAATGCATAATTGGCATTTGCATGGATTTTTAAATTGTAAATTTGTTGTATGACTTATATATAGCATCTTACTATGAAAATAGGTATTTTCCTAATTTTGTTCCATGATGCTAGTTTTTCTCTTACCCTTTATTAAACTACTGTTTGTTGCTTAGCAGTTTTCTAAAATATAGAGGTTATTGAAATATATAGGTTATTTCAAATGTTTGGCCAATATTTTCATTTGGAAAAGAAACAGATGTTTGGTCAGTATTTTGAGTATGAACAATTGACAGCAGGTGGGAGAAATCAGAGATAGAAAGGTGATAGAAGTAAAAGGAAATAAACATGGTTTCATAAAAGAAGTTTTATTAATTATTATTACCAATATCTAGTGATGGGTGAATCTGAACAGTTTCAATGAAAAATTCACCATATGCATTAAAATCTGTAGGCAACAACATTTTTTTTACCCATTGGAGTCTATTGGCATTTTACTCATGGTGAAACATGCCAAAAAGTTTTGCCCTACACTACCAATACCCATAACAAACATATATGGCATCAGTTATTATTATTATTATTATTATTAATAATAATAATAATAATAATAATAATAGTCAGTGAATATAATACATTGAATAATTCACTTACCCACAATGGTTAAGGCTGCAGGTTTACTTAATTGTGATTTCATTGCCTCTATGACTTCTAAATTACTGCCATCCAGATTACACCTATTTATAGTCGCATTTCCTGAGCTAATCCAATAAAGTTTGCCGTCTTCATAATCTATTGATAGACCTGTAATAAATGCATATTCAGTGAATACATTTTCTTGAAATAACATAATATAATGTAATACATAGGCAACAGCATTGAATTAACTTAAATATTCAGTATTAATTTTATATTAAATAGAATACAATTTTATTTTATACTATCTTGTCCAATAACACTATAACAGATGCTGCTTTGTTTTTGACAGTAAAAAAAAATTGCCACCACTTTCTGTAATTTTTTTTAAATTTAAATTCATGTATATGGGCTGCACCTCAATGATGATGGTGCCACTGTTTTAGGGGAGAAGATGGCTAGACGATTGGAGGAGATTTTAAACTAGGCATGGGGGGGGGGGCAGGGTTCAGTAATAGGTACAGGGGAAGATAGGTTAGATGTGATAGTGGGCAAAGGAAAATGGGGAAGGAGATTTGGTTGAGGGTACTGTTAAGGACAAGGAGGACCACATGTCATATGTTCAACATGGTACCAGTATGGTTGTAACCAATACAGAAAAGGCAAATGTGCTAAATCAGCTTTTTTCTTTAGTGTATACAATAGAGTCTGAGTTCCCAGACTCGCTTCATAGATGCACTGACTCAGCTCAATCTAGTCAGTGGCTGACTCAGGATATGTTTCATAAAGCTTTAATAAAAATTTATGTAAACAAGGCACCAGGGCCTGATGGTATACATCCATGGGTTCTAAGAGAGCTTAGTTCAGTTTTAGACCATCCCCTATTTCTGATTTTCTCAGATTCACTTTCATTTGGTATGGTGTCTATGGATTGGAGGAAAGCTGATGTCATCCCAATATTTAAAAAGGGATTACGATCTCAGCCTGGCAATTATAGGCCACTTAGTATGACATCTGTGATGGGCAAATTATTTGAAGGCTTGTTAAGAGATCACATTCAAAATGTTGTCCTAGTGAATGGCATTATGAGCAGCAATCAGCATGGCTTTATGAAGGATAGGTCATGCCAGACAAATTTGATTGCTTTTTATGATGAGGTAAGTAAGATGCTGGACAGTGGGGGGGCAGTAGATGTGATCTGTTTGGATTTTGCCAAAGCGTTTGATACCGTGCCCCACAAACAACTTCTTTCTAAACTAAGGTCTGTTGGGCTTAATGTAGTCGTTTGCACATGGATAGGGAATTGGCTACAGGATCGGGTACAGAGGGTGGTTGTTAATGGTACATTCTCTACTTGGAGTAAGGTTCTTAGTGGGGTCCCTCAGGGCTCGGTATCCACTTTTATTTAACTTGTTCATTAATGACTTAGGGGAGGGTGTTGTAAGTAATGTATCAGTGTTTGCAGATGACACAAAACTATCCAGCCCAATTAATTTCATCCAGGATGTGGCATCCTTGCAACAGGATCTTGACAAACTGGCAATCTGGGCAGCTAAATGGCAAATGAGATTCAATATTGATAAATGTAAAGTCATGCACCTGGGATGTAAAAATATTCAAGCCACTTATACCCTTAATGGGACTGCAGTAGGCAAATCCATTATGGAAAAGGACCTTGGAGTCCTTGTAGATGATAAACTTGGCTGTAAAAAGCAATGCCAGTCAGCAGCATAAAGGGCCAATAAAGACTTGAGCTGTGTTAAAAGGGGCATAGAGTCACGGGAGGAGGGGGTCATTCTTCCACTTTATAGAGCACTTGTAAGGACACATCTAGAATATGCTGTACAGTTTTGGTGTCCCTCACTCAAACAGGACATTATTGTATTAGATAGGGTACAGAGAAGAGCAACTAAGCTGGTAAAAGGTATGGAAAATCTTAGCTATGAGGAAAGACTGGCCAAATTGGGGATGTTCACGCTGGAGAAGAGGCGCTTAAGGGGTGATATGATAACTATGTATAAATATATAAGGGGGTCATATAATAATCTCTCTAATGCTTTATTCACCAGTAGGTCTTTCCAGCTGATGCAAGGTCCCCCATTCCATTTAGAAGAAAAAAGGTTCCACCTAAATATTCGGATGGGGTTTTTTACAGTGAGAACTGTGAAGATGTGGAATTCTCTCCCGGAAACTGTTGTACAGGCTGATACATTAGATAGCTTTAAGAAGGGGTTGGATGGCTTTTTAGCAAGTGAGGGAATACAGGGTTATGTAAGATAGCTCATTATACAAGTTTATCCAGGGACTAGTCCGATTGCCTTTTTGGAGTCAGGAAGGAATTTTTCCCCCCTCTGAGGCAAATTGGAGAGGCTTAGGATGGTTTTTTTTGCCTTCCTCTGGATCAACTAGCAGTTAGGCAGTTAAAATAAAAAAAAGGTTAAAAGAAAAAAAAGGTTGAACTTGATGGACGTGAGTCTTTTTTCAGCCTAATTTACTATGTTACTATGTTACTATGTATGTTGCTGTGTATATTTCTGCACCCTTCAGATTGTAAAAATGGGTTACAATATGGAAATCGATGAGTGCAAAGACTGTAAAACTATGGCAGGTCACATCACCCACAATTTAAGTAACATTTATGAAAAATGTGATGTGATTGAGTTTTTCGAGTCATAAACACCCAGAACAGCATACAGTTGTTCATTTACTTTTTAGGGGACTTTCATTGATAAAAACATTATTGTTGTATATGGTTAATAAATGTATATTCTCAACCTAATATTTGTTCCTTATGCAAACACCTCAATTAAAAAGAAGTGTTATAGGGGTAAAGGGGGAACAAAATTTCTACTACAGCATTTGCCAGAGAGACACTAGATAGAAAAAATGTACAGCTTGATACACATTTATCAAGGGCCAAATTTCTAATTCAAATTCATGTGAGTTCACTCATTATATTTTACTCGAAATTCTATTGGGGAAATGTATTAAAAAAATCTCGGACTAATTTTACAGACCCAAAAATTTTAATTGAGTTTGATTCAAATTCGACTAAATTCAATTTGAGTTTTTTTCTCTGAAAAAAACTTGATTGTTAGGAAGGCTACAGACATCACCAAATTGGTCACTGCACCTCTCCCATTGACTTATACTGTAATTTGGCAGGTTTTAGGTGGCGAATAGTAAAATTCTTAAAGAATCTTAAAGAATCGAATTTAAATTTGAAAAAAAAAACTCAAATTGAGTTTGAATAATTCCCTAGTCAAATTTAACAATTTTGAAAATAAAAAAATTTGAAAATTTTGATTCAGATTTTCACTACACCCTTAATAAATCTGCCCACTACAGTTAACAAATAAAGAAATTGACATTTTATATAACTTTCATATTTGTTAAAAAATACATTTATCTGTCTTTATCTGTCTTTACGTTTCTGATGTAAAGAGGACAAAAATTTCTATAAAGGAATAGAACACAAGTGGCTATTGATGGATGTTACGGTATGGGTTCACATCTCATCTGACTGACCAATATCCCACGAAACCATATATGCACACATACACACGTACAATCAAGCAAACTTAATAACATTTGAGAAAAGAAAGAAGTACAATAGATAAATATATATTCAAGGACATAAAACAAAGCAGAATTTACTTTAAAAAGATGAGCAAAACTGATGGAATTGTGAATTTTGGTTATCAAGCCATATTTTTTAAAAGCATGACTAAATATTTTTGCAAATTATTTGTTAAGGACAAATCAATAGTAGTAAAAAAATAATAATATATGAATGTGAACCAATGTATTGGGGTGCTATCAGTATAAAGAGGATTACACAGACCTTGTAAAAGCATTAACCTTTCATAATGTATCCTGTGCCTTGTGGGAGGAATGTGTTCCTATTGGCCCAGGAGTGTAATAGGTATTCCTTAATCTATAAAAGAGAAGTAATCCAATATTTCCCCCCTCATGGTGTGGAAAAAGGTGTAAATGATGGATTTTATTAAGTGACAGTCTAGCTCCTGTAATAGTACATTGCTGGAAATTGGCATTGTCAATACTAGATAGAATGAACTGTTTTGGTTTCACCAAAGAGGGACAGTGTGGCTTTATTGATCCTTATGCAACACATGCTATGTGCATGGACCTAAATGGATAGAGACTAGTAATGAACTAATTTATTCACCAGGCATGGATTCACAGAAAAATTCCACACTTCTCCATCTGCAAATATTTTTTGCGGAACTGCAAATTTTTTTGTAGTTTGACAAAATTTTCATCAAAACTGAATTGGACAGATTTGCTCATCACCAATAGAGACCTAAGGCAGAACTTAGCTGCTTGCAAAGCAAACATCAAGGTACAAATTATACAGGGACTAAAAACTTGCTGTAAAGACCAAGCATCATGATGAGACTCTGTCGTATACCTCCACGTATGTTTTATTAATAAATCCAGTGATCTATCTAGTGACATGTAAACTCAGTTTTTTTTAAATGAAATGCCATTTTTTATTAAATGTACTTTTCATTAAATCTGTCATTCCTGACAGGAAGCATTTAGGAAGCATTAAGGTAGCTAAGATCAGTTTTCTGGGGTAACACTGCCCATGGAACAAGCACCACTCATGAGAGTGTAGTTTCTTGTGGCAGTTTATTGACACTTGCAGCAAAATAAACAAAAGATACAATTCAAAATAAAATTCTTGCCACTTAATGGGTTTCTAACTATTACAGGTCAGTTTCCTACCCAGGTAAATGCCTGATGGGCTGCTTGCTTTAAAATGTAAATGGGCTGCTCACCTAAAAATGGAAATGAGGATTGTCTTTAATATGTAAATGAGCCAATCACTTTAGAAATGTAAGTGAGCTGTCCATAACAGCCAGCCACAGCTAAGACGATTTGTTAGTACTCAAAACTGTACTGGCATATGGGAGAAACCAGGAATTCTGACTAACTTCAGTTTAGTAATATTAGAGTTGCTTGCTATCTACCCAGTCCTTTATGCTTATGATAGGTATGTTGGCAACAGGAGGATCCATGCTCAGAACAGTCACTTCAGTCTGTATATGGAAAACTGTGTTATGTAGCATTAATTGCATGAGACAGCCTAGTCTCTTCAAGTATGCCACACTTTGGCCCTGTGATACACATGGTAATTAAATCATCTTATTGTCTTGGTGCATGGTCTAGCTGGGGGCACACAAAGCAAAATGTAGAATATAATGTAAAGTATAGGGCCACTAATCCAACTGATAGAAAAGTTGTTATAGAAACTAGGGTGAGGTATTTGTTGCAAGGGCCGGTTCCAGCACATAGGGTGTATAATATTGTTGGGGATTATAGTTACATAGTTAAATTGGGTTGAAAAAAAGACATCAAATTCAAACCCTCCAAATTAAAACCCAGCATACACACACACACACACACACACACACACACCCCTACACTCTTTCACACAAACCATATCTGCCCATAGCTATACTAACTGTAGAGTTTAGTATCAAAATAGCCTTTGATATTATGTCTCTCCAAAAAATCATCCAAGCCCCTGTTGAAAGCATCAGCAGAATCAGCCATCCCAACATCGTCCTCACTGTGAAGAACCACCTACGCTGCTTCAAATGAAAGTCCTTTTTTTCTAGTCTGAAGGGGTGGCCTCTGGTGCGGTGATCCTCTTTATGGATAAAAAATGCCCCTGATATTTGTCTATAATGTCCTCTAATGTATTTGTAAAGTGTAATCATGTCCCCTCGCAAACGCCTTTTTTCCAGAGAAAACAACCCCAACCTGGACAGTCCACCCTCATAATTTAAGTCTTCCATCCCTCTAACCAGTTTAGTTGCACGACTCTGCCCTCTCTCCAGCTCATTTACATCCCTCCTAAGGACTGGAGTCCAAAACTGCACTGCATATTCCAGATGAGGTCTTACTAGGGATCTCTAAAGAGGCATAATTATGTTTTCATCCCTTGAGTTTATGCCCTTTTTTATGCAGGACAGAACCCTATTTGCTTTAGTAGCTACAGAATGACACTGTCCAGAGTTAGACAACTTGTTATCTATAAAAACCCCAAGATCCTTCTCACTTAAGGAAACTCCCAACACACTGCCATTTAGTTTATAACTTGCATTTATATTATTTTTGCCAAAGTGCATAACCTTGCATTTATCAACATTGAACCTCATTTTCCTGTTTGCTGCCCAGTTCCCCAGCTTAGACAATTCACTCTGCAAAGTGGCAGCATCCTGCATGGAACCTATAGTTCTGCACAATTTAGTATCATCTGCAAAAATAGAAACTTTAATGGACTCTAAAAATATCTATTAATAAACACTAGTTCTAGTTAACCTTGGGCTTGGAAATATATATCATGCTTTGCATGTGCATGAATACATGAGCTGCTTTGATACTTTTGCCAGGGCTGCTTTTTCCTCCCTGTCTGGCCCTGTTCCTAACTAAACAGGAGGAGACCTACTGCCTGTCTCCCCAAAACATAGAACATTCAGGAAAAAACAAAGTCCCAAACCTTGTGCTGATTTCAGTCACCTCAATGAGCTTACACAGGCAACTTTTCTGTGTCCTTTCCTCAGGCTCTGAGAGCCTCCCCACTCCAGCAGCTAGCAGATCTAGCCTGCTAATCATTCCCCAGATGAGACTTTCTAGGTGAATTAACCCACTCAGGACTGCTGTAGATCAGAAAGTAAGACATGAACCTAGGGGAAATATATCTCCCTTCACACTGTGCTCCAGTTACTGGTTCACACCCCATAATTAGTGATGGGCGAATCGCCAGCGTTTCGCTTCAAAAAATTTGCAAAACACTGTTACGTCTTCTTTTTAACACGCGCATCCGCTTTTGGATGCCGGTGTCCGTTTTTGGCCACTGGTGCCCATTTCCGGCGTAAAAAAAAAAAATGGATAAATTAGCCCATCACTAGCCCATAATTTATTAGGAAAAGGATTTTGAGAGTTTTAGTCAGGATACATTTCCCTCTAGCATTTCATCAATGAGCCTAGCTGAGAAAGAGGGTTACAGATGCAGCCAATTGGATTTGTGTGTTAAATGCGTGACTCAGGGTTAATTGAAGAAACTGTGTTATCTAATGTCATCTTAACTCATTTAATGCATTCATCCTTTTCATTAGCTTCCCAAAGCACCATTGTTTTCAATGGTGAACTCTTTAATTGGATAGGATTCTGTCACATAATATTCTGTGATAAGTGAGTTAAATGGGTTGTCTGAGTTAAGTTATTCTGTGTCAAATGCACAATCCAAAGTGGCTTCATCTGTATGTTGTATGCTTTTCCTTATAGCAGTAGTAGTTTTGAAGGGATTTCATTGGATTTAATTTCCCCTCTCAAAAGTTACAAGTATTAACAAGTAGTCTTTGTGCTATAAAAATATTATGTATGCAATGAAATTCAAATGTTTGGTTCCTTTTAGCTCGAAGTATATAAGAGCTGTTTAAATCTTGTTTCATAATTTCTGTAATTACAACTACTAAGATGTATTGCTAGACCTAGGGTTTAACTAATTGACACATAATGCATATCTTTTATTAGACAGAGCTTATTAGAGTTTTTCATCACTGTCTGGGGTTTGCTTAAATCTTCAGATTAGGATTGTATGTAATATATATTCATATTTTTCCCAACAGTAAGCAAAGTCATCATCACTACCAAATGAACAATTCTCAGGATATTTTTGTTCATATAGCTCATTAGCTACAATTAGTTTCCAGGTCTGTTTCTTTATTACTGAAATTTGAACTGTTTATTAATATCCCTTGTAGAAATGTGATTGATTTCAAATTATAAAGACATAATTGTTTTCCTTTGAAACTGTTGTGTGTAATCTTTAAATCTGTATTTGTATACGTGTATTGATGCTGAATTTACCAACTTACTTAAGGAATAGAACATTTTAATGAAATTCTTTGTTTTAGGTTTGGGTATAAAATTTACCTGAAGCTATGTTTTCAGAACATTGTAAAAAGTTGGCACTGCCTAATTACCATAGTAGATTTGTAGGGCGTGCACACTCAAAAAACAATGATAACCAAATTCACACAGTGGTATTTTTAAAAATGATTTATTTTTATGTAGTATAAATGCATCCACATAATTATTACAAACAAATACCTGGAAGGGAGTTGCATGTGCTCGAGTGAAAGTTAGCTTCTAAGGTATTTAAACGCTTGGCAAATGCAAAATAAAGGCTTCTCGACGAAACATTAGGGTGATTCTCATTTCTGGCAATGGTACCTGCTCACTTGTTGGACTAAGGGGCTGATTTACTAAGGGTCGAAGTAAAAATTCGAATAAAATTCAAATAAAAGATTTTCATTTTGGGCTATTTTGACTAGCCCAAATATCCCAAAATTAGATTCAAATTGAAAATATTTGAATATTTGAATTTTCGAATGTCAAAATGCTGGCCCTTTTCTGAGAAATTGAAGGATTTTGGTGAAATTGATTGAACGATTTGAATGATTTTTAATTTGATTATTAATTCAAACGAATACAGCCATTTTCAAATTAAAATGGCCATATTCGATCGAAAATTACCCCTCCAAAAAAATTTGATGGTTGAAATTCGAAGTTTTTTAACTTTGAAATTCAACCATTAGTAAATCTGCCCCTTAATTATTTAATTTAATTAATTAAACTCTGTTTGCAAGATCAAGATTTTAATATACTGGGTGAAATGTTGCCCCAGAAGGAAGAGACTTGAGACAAATGGTTCATTTTAAAATAGTTTGTTACATATTTACTCATTGGCACATTATGTTGTTTATAAGTGGTTCATTTGTGTGTTATTAGCGATAAATCTTATCAGAAGACACAGTCCATAAAATGTGTTGCCAATAAATTACTTCACTCTGATAAATGAGAATATTTAACTTTACAGAATTGAAAAAGTATATAATTTTGGATGACTACAATATACAGTAGCAAATTGTGAAGTATAGACCAATTGGAAAAAACCAGATTCACAAAAGATAACATATATTTTACTGAAATTTAAATGAATTTAATTTGAATTAATTCCATTAAAATCAATAAAATTCAGTAAAACAAAAAAATAAGGATAAAAATATTCAATAAAGTGTTGCTACTGCCAATAATTAAATAAAATGTCACACATATATAAACATTTTACTGAAGGAGCTCAATAATAATAATAATGATGAATACATACTGTATTAACATTGTTGCTAGAGCAAAGAGAAAATTATAACCATATTTGTTTGTTTTTCATTTCAATAATAACATCAGTAATATAAAAAGAAGTATTTACCAATTGGCTCCTTTTGATTCTGAAAAAGAATCTTGCTGTTACTGCCATCCATATTTGCTATATTTATGCTATTTCCATCCATCCAAAATATTTTCCTTTACAAACATAGAGGGTGGAAAGAGTGTAAAAAAATTATATATTTAATTCAGATAATACATATAATTTATCAGTTTATAATTAATAATAATCAATGCACACCTAAACACATAAAGACTTTAATTATGAAAGCAATATTAATTATTAGAACTCAACCTAAGCACAGAGCTAGTTGTTGAGCATCTAATTCATAATTATTTAACATGTATCCTAGAGTACAAAACAGATTCTTTTGGTGGCATACCACTGGATGAATCTGAATCTCCCCTTGCTAGATTTAGGGGTAGATTTACTTAATCCACATGAAGGATTCGAAGTTCAATCGAATTTCAAAAAGATTCGAATTTGAATCTTCGAATATGCAAATGAGGCAACTTTGACCATTGAATTTTCAGTATTTGACCGATTCGAATAATTTGAATATTCGAATTTAATTATAACATTCGATGGTCAAAGTATTTCCCCTTGGCCAGTTCACCATACTGAACCTACCGAATTGATTTAAAACCCTATGGGAAGCTCCCATAGTTGTTTTAAAGCTTTTTTGATGAAATAGGAAAAATTTGATTGAAGGGTTAAAATCATTCGAATCGTTCGATATGTACGTTTTAAACGATTAATCGAATTTTTAATCAAACGATCAAATTTTTCCTATTCGATCTTACAAATATTCGAATAGCTGTAAAATCCTTCAAATTCTATATTCAAATTCAAAGGATTTTACTTCCCTCACTATTCACATGGTCTAATTTTTTTCAATTTGAAATTAGACCAGTAGTAAATCTGCCAAGTGTGCTATCCATAAAATATAAAATAAAATGTTGCTTAGAAATTACCCATGGCAAATAACTTTTTCTTTATTTAGTCATTTAGCAGCTGAGCAATTCAATGTATTTTTAAATTAATTACTATGGTTTACTTACTTTTATAAATATACTAGTGATGGGCGAATTTATTCGCCAGGGTCGAATTCGCGGCGAATTCCCGCGAGTCGCCGCTGGCGAATAAATTCGCGAATCACCAGCAATTTCGCCAAGCGAAATTCCGCCGGAAAAACGAGTTGCGCGTTGTTTTTGACGCGACGCATCGAAAACGACGCGACGCGCACCGAAAACGACGCGACGCGCCGAAAACGACGCGACGCGCGTCAAAAGCATACCGCAACTCGTTTCGCGAATTTCTTTAGAAATTCGCTAATTTTTCGGCGAAGCGAATCGCGGGAGATTCGCCCATCACTAAAATATACTAGTTTTGTGACATGCATACAATTACCATACATTTTCATTTGTGCAAATGTATAATGTATATGGCTGAAGTCTTAATAACAGGATAATAAGAATTACAAAAAAATATATTATTATTATTATTTATTTTTGGCATGGCTGGTTGCTTAGGAACTTGACTGAATTGAACTGTTACTGTTTAACATGTGTTATAGGTTCAAGAAAAAAATTTGTCACTGGAATTCCAAATATATCAAGAAGGATAGAGAAATGTGTAGCAAAAGTTAAAAATAGCAGATAAAAATTAGACAGCCATTCATCAGACATTGTCCCTTTCAGGAAAATATCAGACAAGTAATCAATTATCTCATGTGCCAACATCCTAATTTTAACTAGGATCATTAAATTATGACTAAATTAGTGACAGATGATCAAAGATAATGGAATAAAATAAGTTCCAAAAGTAAATGAGCAATGTGTATTTTATTTAAAATGACCTTAAGTGAAAGTGGTTTCTCCTAATATCAATATGACTTGCCAAGTCCCATATCCTTTAAAGTTTACCCAGCAGAAGATACGAAACTGCTCTCCCTATTCCAATGTTAATAATACATTTGTTTTGATTATTTAGAATTGAATTTTCCCAAGAGAAGCAGACACAGAGACACAACTTGTACCATTACACTCTTATTGTGATAAAATAAGACTTGTTACAGTCAGCCGCTATGGGGAAGATTTATTAAGATTAGTGATTTACTTTAATCCTTATCTGCTGAGCTCTCCCTCTCTGTCGTCTTAGGGGGACACAGGGACTGATGGAGTTAAGCTCCATCCTCCAGGAGGCAGGACACTTGAAAGAATTGAGTGGGCGTGCTGGGTCAGGCTTAACCCCACCCACAATACAATCCTATTCAGTTTTTTAAGTGTCCTGCTACCGGGAGGATGGACCGTCGTCTCATGGATGAAATTTCTTTGGTCAGTCTGAGACTGACACCCGGGTAGGGATGTCGCGGACTGTTCGCCGGCGACGTTCGCCATTTTGGGTTCGCGTTAGTTGGCGCTTTTTTTTGCCCTC
>CM044448.1:53225916-53243149 GCA_024363595.1 Xenopus borealis
TTACGCAAGTTCGCGAATATGTTCGCGAACTTTTTTTCCGACGTTCGCTACATCCCTACACCCGGGGTGATACCTAAAGCACGGTTGCCTGTCTTTTAAAGCTTTAGCCCCCGACGAGGTGATTACCACTAGGGTCCCTGCAACTAAGGTCTGGCCGGTGTGTGTATGTTAAGGTAAGTGACTTCAGGTGCGGCATTCCCCTGTGTCACCACTATTACCTTGGGCATTTAGGAGCATGTAGCCCTAATTCTCTACCCCCCACTCAAAACTGTCCTTTTGTACCACTAAACACCTCTTAATGGGGATGTTGGTCGTTACCCTACCTCTCAGAAATAGGTAGTCGCTAACCTAGCCATGTGGGGAGAGTAGTTCGTTCGTTCCGCACGACTTTGGAATGCATCAGCGTTCCATGGAGCGTGCAAACGAAAATTTGCCGAAAGTTTGCTAGCGAAAATTCGTGGGCTTTCTATACGCATGCGCAGTAACTGGAATGCATGCGTTCCAGTGCCCAGTTTGTCTGACGGATCGTTCGCGCTCCAGCACAGTCTTCTCTCTCTGAAAAGAACTACTTGGCAAGTGGTGTCGTAAAGGCATTCAGGCTTAATCTCTCCCACACTTATGGTAGGACAGGGGGACTGTTCACCAGGGCGGAGGGGAGAGTGCCCACTACAGCAAAGGTCAAGTACCTAGCCTGTACCAAATGCCAAAACAAATTTCCCAGGGGCCAGAAAGAGCCGCTTTGCAAAGCCTGCTCTATGGGACAGGGGGCTGCTGCTGCCTCTGGGGGCATATCTGAGCAGTCAGAAGACCCCCTCCACAACACTCCCTTAGATCCAGGTACAAAAGTCAGTGGCTGAACCGCCTCCTCCTAGTTGGGCAGTTCATCTCTCTAAATCCCTGGCATCCCTATAAGGTTAACCAACCATTGCAGAAAATTTGGGCAAGGCTCTTGAAAAGCTTAACTACAGGTCAGGTAGTAAGCGCAAGCGAAAAGACACAGCCAGAGGGGAATCTTCCACCCAGGCTTTATCAGAGGAGTCCAGTGATGAGGAGACCTCCTCTCACTCAAAAGGCGAAATTCCTTACTCTGACGGATCCTCTGTTGAAGAGGAAGAAGTCACAGAGCAGTATCAGGAAAGGGAATCTGTACACGATGTTGACAGCATTATCATGGGAGTCCTTGAAACCCTTAACATCTCTCAGAATACTGAGAAGCAAGGGGATTCTTAGGCGCTGTTTAAAAGACACCTTAAGGCATTGGCTTGTTTTCCAGAGCATGAGCAACTGCTTAGCCTTATTCAGGATGAATGGGATGGACCAGAATGCAAATTTCAAGCCACTAAGAAATTCAGTCGCTTGTATCCCTTTCCAAAGGGTTCAACCAAAAAATGGTCTAACCCTCCACTAGTAGTCGCACCAGTCTCACGCCTGTCTAAATCCAGCACACTACCAGTGACTGACGCAGCAGCATTTAAGGACCCTTCAGACAGAAGATCAAAAGGTTTCCTGAAAGCTATTTTCTCCTCGGTGGGGTCGACGTTGCGGCCTTGTCTGGCGTCAGCATGGGTGGCCAGGGCAATTCAATCTTGGTATGAGACACTCTTTAAGGATATCCAAGAGGGCACTCCTAGGGAAGAGTTGCTGGAAACTGTGCAAGCAATCACAGAGGCATCCAGTTATCTCTGTGACGCCACAATAGATGCGTCCCAAATGACCGCACGCACCTCAGCGTTATCCATAGCAGCTCGCCGAACTCTTTGGCTGAAGAACTGGTCAGCGGATACTAGTTCCAAGAAAACCTTAACTTCTCTCCCATTCAAAGGACAAAAGTTATTCGGTGATGAGCTCAAAAAGATCATTAAACAAGTAACAGGTGGAAATTTTTTTACCACAAGCTAGAGGGCGATCCTCAACTTACAACAGAAGAGGAAAAGTTTTTCGTGGCCAAAGCGGAAAATTCACGAGGCGAAACAATTCACAGCAACGTTCTCACTTCCGACAAAAGGGATCCGACAAAAATCGGCACACCTGGAAGAACACAAAGTCTTACAACAAGTCCCCCTCTGACAAACAGGCGTCAGCATGACGCGGCACTCCCTCCGGAATCGTCAGAGCAAATCGGAGGAAAACTTTTACGATTCTGCGAGGCATGGATTTGTTACTCAACAGACGCTTGGGTCAACGAAATTGTGTTGGAAGGTTACCATCTGGATTTCACAAATCTGCCACCCAGAAAATCATGTCCAGGGTACCTTCAAATCACACAAAAGCAAAACCTTTTCTAGAATGCATAGAGAAGATGGAGAGATTAGGGGTGATTACAGCAGTTCCGACTACAGAGAGATTCTCCGGGTTTTACTCAAACCTCTTTACGGTTCCAAAAAAGGATGGAACAGTCAGACCGGTACTGGACCTCAAGGGTCTGAACAAATATATCCGATCAGTGTGCTTCAAAATGGAGACACTATGGTCTGTTATACGAGGAATGGAACAGGGACAGTGGTTGATGTCACTGGATATCAAAGAATCTTATCTTCATGTCCCCATATGGCCTCCTCATCATCGCTATCTTCGATTTGCATTAAAGAACAAGCATTACCAATTTGTAGCCCTTCCATTTGGCCTATTGTCAGCACCCAGGGTGGTCACCAAACTAATTTCAATAACAGCAGCGACATTGGGACTACAAGGAATCTCGGTAACACCATACCTCGACGATCTCAGCGAAGAATGCCAGAACGAGCCTAAACAATGCAATCCCACTTCTTCAGGAATTCCGCTGGATGATAAACTGGAAGAAACCCAACATTCACCCAAGACAATAAATGACCTTCTTGGGTCTCGATTTCAACACAGTGATACAAACTGTGAGTCTCCTCAGAGACAAACAGGAAAAGATCAGGAATCAAGTCTGATCTCTGATATCCAGCCAAGTCACGACAATACACAAGGCAATGCAAGACTATGGGGACTATGGTGTTGGCCATAGAAGCAGTCCTGTTTGCCCAGATCCATCTCCGCCCACTTCAAGCCAACATTCTCTCCTCCTGGATAGGGGGGATCGCTAGATCGACCACTTCGATTGTCGAACACGACAAAGACGGCTCTTCATTGGTGGTTGGTTCCAAACAACCTAGCCGTAGGACAATCGTGGGCAACTCCGGAGTGGAATGTGATAGCCACAGATGCCAGCCTCCAGGGCTGGGGGGCTACATGGGACAACGAATTGGCACAGGGACAATGGTGTCCAAACTGTCCATAAACGTCCTTGAACTCAGAGCTGTGAAACTAGCGCTTTGGCACTGGACAGAAGCTCTTCGGGCAAAACCGGTCAGAATCCAAAGCGACAACGTCACGACTGTGGCGTACCGCCAGGGAGGAACACAGAGTCAAAGAGTATTGGCAGAAGCCAGTCAGATTCTCCACTGGGCGGAACAGAACTCGGTAAAGTTGTCGCCCATACATATCCCAGGGATATTGAACACCAAGGCAGATTTCCTAAACCGGAATCAGCTAGACCCAGGAGAGTGGGAACTACATCCTGTCGAATTCAACCGACTGGTCAGCTGTTGGGGACAGCCAGAATCAATCAAAATGTTCCAGAGTTCTTCGCTCGCCATCGAGATCCTCTGGCGGCAGGGGTAGATGCCATGACACAACGCTGGCAGTTCGACCTAGCCTACGTGTTTCCATCTCTTCCCTTACTGCCACGAGTGCTAAAGAAGATCAAGAAATCCCCAGTTATGGCAATAGAAGTAGCACCCTTCTGGCCCCGGAGAACCTGGTTCTCTGACCTGCAAGAAATGTCAGTGGCAAGCCCAATTCGGTTGCAACCCAGGAAAGACCTACTACGTCAGGGTCCAATAGTTCACCACAACCCAGGACTGTTCGTTTGATGGGTTGGCTGTTGCGACATCCATCTGGTGGAGTAAGGGACTAGAGGAAGAAGTCATTCAGACTATGCTGAGGGCACGAAAGGCTTCATCATCTAAGTCCTACTATAGAGTGTGGCGCTCTTACCTCAACTGGTGACCTGTTTTTCTTGTGGCTATTTCTTCCACCAAAAGAGTATCAGAACTCGGAGCATTGTCCTGTGACCCTCCTTATCTAACATTCCATAAGGATAAAGCAGTACTTCGTACTATGCCTACATTTCTTCCCAAGGTGGTATCTCCATTCCACGTTAACCAAGATATTGTGGTGCCTTCCTTGTCTCCAGACCCAAAGAATGATAAGGAACGGAAATTACACAAACTTGATGTGGTCAGAGCCTTTCAATGGTACATAGACTGATCCAAATCATTCAGATCTTCTCAGGCGCTGTTTGTAATTCCGTCTGGACCCCGCAGGGGCCAAGCAGCTTCAAAGACGTCGATATCCAGATGGATCAGAGAAACGATGAAGCATGCATACATTGCAAAAGGCAATTTGGGCGCATTCTACTAGAGCTCTGGGGGCCTCCTGGGCATGGCATAACTCTGTTCCCTTGAAGCAGATTTGCAAGGTGGCTACCTGGTCGTCTACACACACATTTTCAAAATTCTACAACATTGACACCTTTGCTTTGGCTGAGGCTTCAGTTGGACGTAGAGTGCTGCAATCAGTGATAAAATAACTGAGCCACTCTCTACAGGCTCGCTCCCACCCTGCTGTTTTGGGACTGCTTTGGTAAGTCCCCATCAATCCCTGTATCCCCCTAAGACAACAGAGAAAAGATGATTTTTGTACTTACTGATAAATCTGTTTCTCTGTAGTCGAAAGGGGGACACAGGGCTTCCTGCCAATTGGCGAGCCTTCGTTCGTTGACCATGTTGGTCTTAGTGAACACTTCCCTGTTTTACAGTTCTGCCTGTTTTGGGGTTTATGTGTTATAATAAAAAAGTTCAGTTAGCAGCTTTGGAACCAACTGAATAGGATTGTATTGTAGGTGGGGTTAAACCTGACCCAGCACGCCCACACAATTCTTTCAAGTGTCCTGCCTCCTGGAGGATGGAGCTTAACCCCATCAGTCCCCCTTTATACTACAGAGAAACAGATTTAACGGTAAGTACAAAAATCATGTTTTCTTGTTTAACAAATGTTCTACTCAACAGAGAAAATAGTGACAACAAACAGCATCTCAAATTTCAGAGTTTTTCCCAAATCAATTTTTTGAGTGCTTTTATTGATAAATAAGGGGAAATTGTTGATTCTAGTTTGGTCAGACTTTTTTATAGTAAAAAAATTGGAAAAATTAGGATTTTGATAAATAACCCCTATATATTCTTCACATCACTTTAATGAAACTAGAAACTTGAAACCCCAGATTGAAAAAAAAAATTTGGATTTACTAGAATTTAATTTTTTTTTTAATTGTACTTTGTCGCTAAAAATTTATTTTTTAATTTCTCTAAAACTCTAAGAATTTTAGATTTATTTGAGAGTGTAAAAACCACAAAAATCTCTTAGGTAAAACTCATCCAACTGAACCAGTTTTTAATTTCAGAGGTTTTTCTTCATAGTAATTATTCAAAAAACTAATTTCCAGTTTTATTGGTTTTCATATTTTTTGCACATAGTTCAACATTGTTTCTGTTAGTGATTTTTAGAATCAGATATTCAAGACATTCCATGGCATTTTAGTTATAGAGGAATACAGTTTAATGGAAGTTTAATGGAAGTTCAGCCTCTAATAAATAGGCCTCTTTGTCTATGACAACTCCCACGAATGTCTACATGAACATGGCAGTCTTTAGATACCAAATTTTAAGTTTTTTCTTTAAGTTAGGGGTGTATTTATCAAAATGTGAGAGCAGAGTTTACCATATAAAAACTCACCCACTTGCTATTCATTCCTATAAGATTTTAAGATGCTAATTTATCAAACGGTGAGCTATAACTTTTACCTGTTCATAAATACACTTCTAGCACAAAAAAAAGTTATGTTAAAAAATCAAACATTTTTTTGATGAAGGACTGAATGCAAATATTAAACTGTGTTTGCAAAAATATATTTAATAAACAGTAGAAGAATTTTTTTACCCTTATGAATTCGAATATACTTGATAATCAAATGGGAGGTTATTTAAAAAATTGAATGTCTAAAACTCAAATGAATATTATAAACTCAAAAACCTGAATAAAATTCGACTAAACTCTAAACAAGTTTTTTCTCTGAAAAAAACCTGAATGTCAGGAAGGCTATTAACATCTTAAAATGGGTCACTGGACCTTTGCCATTGACTTCTACATTAAATTAGCAGGTTATAGGAGGCAAATAGTCAAATTCTAATTGTTCCATTGGTCAAGGTTTGATAAATCTTGATTTTTGAGTTTGGCTTATTCCCAATTCAAATTCAAGAGTTTTGACCAAAAATACAATTTGAAAATTCAAATTTACTGTTTGACCCTTACAAAATCTGCCCCCTAATATTCATAGCATGAAAACTGGTTAATAACAAAATCATTTTAACAACATAATCATACTTTACCCCCTGATTGGATGAACTGCAAGACTTTGTGCTTTATCAATCCCATGTATGACTGAAGTTTTGAGTGAACCATCCAGTCTGGCAACATTTATTTGTGTTTCATCATTTTCTGAACTTATCCAATACAAATTCTGAGATAACCAGTCTACTGCAAGGCCTCGTATACTATTAATATCTGTAACTTAGAAAGTGAAAGAATATTAAAGCCTCAGCTTTACAAGGTTGCTATTGTACAGTTTAGATAAAATTCAATTATTTCTTTATTGTTGCCAAAAGGATGTTAAAGATTTTAATCTTATTCCCTACTGGAGCCTTTTAGGGACATTAATAATCATTAATGTCTTAGTGCTGAGCAAGTTAAAATCCTGAAGCAACAATTATTATTTAATAATTCTCATGGTCAACAATAATTCACTGTAATACATAGTGGGAAAAATAAAAGCAGACCTACAAAGGACATGTAAATGAAGACAGTAAATCTGGGCATTTAGGAACATCTTAAGCAATTGTTCTGTCACACTATTATTGTTGAAGTCCTGCTATTCTTTTATACAAACTACACACCTAACCATATTAGGTTAGGTCTAGGGGGCCTGCACTTAAAAAGTCAAGTAAACCTTAGTTTTGCCATTTGTTTATTTACACTCAGGGTACAAAATATTATAGACAACATAGTTTGAGGCCCTAACACTTTTTATGAAAATTACTGGCTATAGGCATTTAGAAATTAGGCAGTGCCCCATTTTGATTAGAGGAAGTGCTTTATCTCAATGTAGTGCTAATCTGAAGTGAACAGTAGTGAAGGGCGAATAAATTCACGAGGAGCGAATTCGCTGTGAACTTAAAAAAAAAATTTGGCGTGCACATAAAAACCAGTCATGTGTCATGACTTTAATGCATTTGGACAAAATAGGCGGGTGTCAAAATTGACACAGGTGTCAAAATTCGCATCTCACAAATTTTTTGCCATTTTGCTAATTTCATGGGAAATTTGCAAATTTTCCAGCGAAACAGGAGAAATTAGCTCATCACTAGTGCACAGGTATGATATGGAAAAAGACAGTGCAGGATTTTGGTAAGGACTATACCTAGGCCTGGAAAGCATGAGGTTGCACACTTACGGGCAGATTTGTCAAAGTATGAAATTAGAGTGCAGCACAAAAAATTTACCCACTTTATATTCATTCCTTTGGTATTTGTAGAAGCTTATTTATCGAATATTAAATGCTATTTTTCACCAACTGAAGATTATGCTTCTAAAAATCCTATAGGAATGAAGATAAAGTAGGGATTTTTTTTTGTGAGCTTTAATTGTACACTTTGATAAATCTGACCAAAATTAGTTACACTCTAATTTTTTTATGAATGCATTATTTTAAGGTGTGGAAAAGTTATACCTCCTGAAACAACTGTCTCAATGGATGTCCCATTTATAAAAGCACGTTTAATTGTCTGAGTCTTAACATCAGTCCAGTATAATCGCTCGTCTGCAGCATCAAAGTCTATAACTGTAACATCATCAATATCAGGAATAGTGAAAGCTGTGATAAAGTTGAAATAGGGATTCTCAATGTCAACACCTCTGATCTCTGACCTTCTTGCGTATACAAGGAATTTCTTCATCTCTGTCATGGACAAAAGAATATTTAAATACATATTTTGATTTAGTGCTATAAGAAAAAAACAATCTAAATAAAGAGAATGTTCTCCTTGTCAGAAGTGTCACTCTTATAATACATTTGCTCAAGGGTTTTTTGGGGCTCCTTGCTGCCATGAGGTGACCTTTCTGGGGCTGCATTGCTAGTGCATACAGTGCAATTGCACTGTCTGCACTAGCAGAGCTGAAATTACTATTTAGAAATCAGAATTTCGGCTCCTAAACTTACCAGGAACTTGATAGTTAATGTATATGTTGTATATAATAATAATGTTACTTGTGGTTGCTTTAGTTAAAACTGGAATACCAAAAATGTAACTATAAAATCAAACACATATCAGTATGCATACTTTTATTTTGTAGCATACTTTTAATTTGTCTGGATCAGATTTAAAATTGCTTAAAGGGATCCTGTCATGGGGAAATTTTTTTTCCAATAGTTAATAGTGCTGTTCCAGAAGAATCCATTTCTCAAAAGAGCAAACAGCTTTTTTTATATTTCATTTTGAAATCTAACATGGGGCTAGCCATTTTGTCAATTTCCAGGCTGCCCGAAGTCATGTGACTTGTGCTCTGATAAATTTCAATCACTCTTTATTGCTGTACTTCAAGTTGGAGTGATATCACCCCCTCCCTTTCCCCCACCCAGGAGCCTAACAACAGAATAATGGGAAGGTAACCAGATAGCAGCTCCCTAACAAAAGATAACAGCTGTCTGGTAGAGCTAAGAACAGCACTCAATAGTAAAACCCATGTCCCACTGCGTACTATTCAGTTACATTGAGAAGGAAAAACAACAGCCTGCCAGAAAGCAGTTCCCTCCTAAAGTGCTGGCACAAGCCACATGACCATGGGCAGCTGGGAAATTGACAAAATGGCTAGCCCCATGTCAGATTTCAAAACTGAATATAAAAAAATCTGTTTGCTCTTTTGAGAAAAGGATTTCACTGCAGAAGTCTACTAGAGCAGCACTATTAACTTATGCAGTTTTTTTTTTTTCAAACATGTTTTCCCATGACAGTCTTGATGCCCATTACTCAAGTTATGTTTAATGCAAAATGTACACACTCAGATTTTTAGCTCCCATTCACCAGCCACTCATGCTGCCATTCCATCTGCATTAACCTTATTGCAAAAATATCAATAGTCTTCCTGGTGGTGAAATGCAGAGCTGTGCATAAGGGTTGGAGATTATTTAACTGACTTCTGATTCCAAATACTACAGTGAAGATTATTTCCCAGGGCTTATACTCTGGAAGACCACTAATGTACATGTGTGCTGGGAAATCACTGCTGTGGAACCTACAGCTGGAAGTTATCTGTTAAAACATCAACATTAAAACAAAACAGATACAGCAGATCTCATATTCTAGACTGTTGTGGTGGCACCTATAACAGTTCTGCACAATTATAGATATAACACTACAGGTATGGGCCCTGTTATAAAGTATGTTCTGGACTTAGTATATTGCATGAAGGGCATTTCAGTAATTTATATCTCTTTACTTTGTCTAGTTTTGCTCCAAACAAGGATTAATTATATTCTGTTTGGGATCAAGTACAGTTTTATTTTTACAGAGAAAAAAAGTAATCATTTTAATTCAGAACTTTCTGTATAATGGGTTTCTGTATAACAGATCTCATATGTCATATGCTGATAAAACAGACAAAAACTACTTTCCACTGCCTTTTGCCTTCCAGTCCCTTATTGTAGCTGTTTTTCTACTTTCTATTGAACTATGATCATTTAAAGATTAACTAGAACTGGTAAACACAACGGGGTATATTTATCAAAAAGTAAAGTTAGAGAACACCACAGGCCACTAGAGTGAATTACCGCCACTCTCCATTCATTTCTATGGGATCTTTAAAGGCGCATTTATCAAAGGGTGAACTTTCACTTTTAGCCCTTCATAAATATGCCTTTAAAAATCCCATAGAAATGAATAGAGAGAGGAAATATTTACGTAACTCTAGTAGACTTTGGTTATCTCTAACTTCTGTCTTTGATAAATATACCTCATTGTATGTGGCAAATTATTTAACGAAAATATGGATGTAGCTCTTAATGCATCAATTCATCCTGCTTCATCTGTAAGAGAGAGAGAGCATGTTAAGCTAAGAAGCAATAGTTTAACAATGCAAAATCAATGTCATGCATTGTGACCAATATGACTTTACAGCACAAACTTCCTTAGGGCAAGCAATGAAAAATATTTCAAACTTCATGTGCAAACTACAGTTGGCAGGCTTTCTACTCAGTGGCCCACTAATGTCTTTTGCTTTAATAAAGCAGGTAAGCCCTTAAGCTCATCAGCCACATTGTACTAGTTGTATTCTTCTGTCAAAAGTTAAGTGTCGATGATAAGATTCATTTGGTAAGGTCACAGCTAAACAAAGCTCATGTTCCATTCTCCATGGGGAACAATTTGTTACAGTGTTTTAGTGCCTTCCCTTAGTATTGAATCACTGTAGAAAAGTTTCCCAGTGTGACATTAGCCTTAAGCAATCCTTCTCTAGGGAAAGCCTCAATATAATTTATTAAAAGGTACAATAACCATCAGAACCATCTGTAATTGTATTTCATTCAAGTGTCATATCTTCTGGGGGTTGAAAAATTACAATGGAGACTTTGGGCTTTATAAATTTATTGGACCTCTGTTCTAATTTAAAAAGCTGGTAAATGGAGCATTAGCCCATTTTACACCTAGTGGGGTCATGATTCTTTCAGCATGGAAATAACATAGATAATTTAACATGTAACATTAGTGAAAATAAACTATACTTATTGTAAATATTGACAGTGGTACATATTTTCATTGTATGACCAAAAATGTGGAGGCACAGTGTCTAATTTGTGTTTTTAATCTATTTCTCCCTTTAGCTTAAATCAATGTCATATCTTTTCTGTAAAGTTGAAACCTTGTTTTCCTACTTTGCCTATACACTTAGGGGCAGATTTATCAAAATGTGAGATTAGAGATGACCACAAAAAATAACCTGCTTTGTATTCATTCCTATGTTATTTTTAGAAGTATATTTATCAAATGGTTTGCACTAACATTCACCCATTGATAAAATATACTTTTAAAAATCTCATAGGAATAAATAGAAAGTGAGTGAGTTTTTCTGTGTTGAGCTCTAGTATCACATTTTGATAAATATGTCCCTTAGCCTACCTTTTTGCCTAGTCCTGTGCATACTAACTATGCCTTACCTTGTGCACTTTTTTATCTCCAATTTGAGACTGTGGGGCAAATTTACTATTATTCCCCAAAAATAATTTGTTTCTATTCGATATTTGATTAGCATTCGATTTTCGAATGTTAATCGAATAGTTCTAGGCTACCTTTTATTCGATATTCGATCATTCGACGATCGAATACAAACCTATTCGATCAGTCAAATAAATCATTCGAATGAACGAAGAAATCATTCAATCGTTCGAATGACTCGTACGATTCGAACAATCGAATACTTCGATCGTAGGAATCCTATTCGATCAGGACTTAGTCTCAGAAGCCTATGGGAGTGCTCCCATAGGCTTCTATTGAAATTTGGTAGGTCCAATCTGCCGAAGTAGGCAATCAAAGAAACTTAAAAAAAAAAAATCCTTCGCTGATCGAATGATCGAATGATCAAATATTCGTTCACTCGAATCTATTCGAATGTATTTGATCATTCGACCATTCGCTATTCGATGATCGAATATGCCAAAATTCACATATTCGACCAAACGAAGAAATCCTACGTTTGAAATTCGATCGAACTTCGAATCCTTCACGTGAATTTAGTACATCGGCCCCTATATGTTAGCCTCCTATCCACTTAGACTGTAAGCTCTACGGGGCAGGGACCTCCTTCCCACTATGGGGTAAATTTATCAAAGAGTGAAGTTCTGCAACTAGAGTGAAATTCTGTAGCTCTCAATTAACTTCTATGGGATTTTGAAAGGCGTATTTATCAATGGGTGAAAGTGAGTGCTCACCCTTTGATAAATACACCTTTAAAAACCCCATAGAAATTAATGGAGCATGGCAGAATTTCCATCTAGTGGCAGAACTACAGTATGTCTCTTACCACAAGCTCTTTATCCTTATATGATTCTGTATATATTTATTATGTGATTTGTCTTCCCCATGTATACTTACATATTGTACTTTTATGCACTGTACAGTGCTGCGGCTCATTAACAGCACTTTACAAATAAAGTTATACATACATACATACATACATATATGAATTCATCTGATTTAAGCCTACCCCTACCCCATTTAATTATCTCCTTCTTCTTAAATAGTTTTCCCTTACCTTTTCTCTTGACTTCCACTCTTCCTTATTTCATCAAAAGTTAGTTTTTGCTGCTTTCATACAACAACCCTTCTGTTTAATTGCCCTTTTCCTTTGCTCTTTCACCATTTATGTCTCCATCATTCATCAACTATGTCAAGACTATTCTGTAACTGACTAAAGAGCAACTTCAAGTTGATAAGTCTCAAGACCTAACCAAGCAAATAGCTTACCATAGCATGTCTTCTTATCAGACGATAATTTCATTAGATGGGGACATGCACAGGCTGCAGTCCTGTTGAAATTGATCAAACACAGATGAGAGCATGGTCCTTTACCAGTCTCACTAGCACAAGGATTAGGAGCTGAAATGACAAAAAGTTTAGTTAAAATGTATGTTTTTTTACAATTAGGAAAAATTATTTTTAATAATACATTGTAAAAAAATGTACAGTATATAATCCCAAATCATGAACATAAACATTAGCAGCAGTGGAAGAAAACAAAGTTAGCATACTGTAATTCAGTAAAAGAAGAAGGTATGGAGCTGTATTTAGAAATGTACAATACAGATCTTTATTTCCCATTGTGATATATTTTCTTATATTAGTATTGCATCAAAAAAACAAAAATGAAAGGTGGTGCTCAATGTCATGTCATGAAATGTACTATATGTCACTATGTGTAATATACAAATAAGGACATTTTTCAAGGAGTTTTTTGTGGTCAAGCTTGTAATGAATAGGGATGGGCAACATTTGACCCGTTTTGCTTAAAAAAATAATTACTAATGAACTCAATGCTACTCAATACTACTATGTTAATCCACATATACAGATGAAGCCACCTGGATTTGTGTGTTAAATTTGTCATGACTCGGGATTCACTGAAGAAACTGTGTTATCTAAAGTCCTCTTAACTCATTTAATGCATTTAACATTTTCATTAGCATACCACAGTGCCATTGTTCACAATGGTGAACACTTTAATTAGATGTGATGCTGTGACACAATACACAAGTGGGATAAATGGGATATCTGGGTTTAGTTATTCTGTGTCAAACACACAAACCAAAGTGGCTTCATATGTAGATAAACATATGGATAAACAAATGAATTATTATCATACTGTACAGGTATGTATGTAACAGCTTTTACAGAGATAGCTTATCATTCATACAAGTTTCTGCCCCAGTGAAGTTTACAGTTCTAATGATATTCACACTACACAGGAGGAACAGCAGCCAAATTTCCTAACATATGGCAACTCAGCTATACAGGGGACATGTTTAGGGCAATAGAACAACTTTATTTTATTTATCAAAGGTTTCCTGGGCTTGTGTAGTGTAATGTAGTGGCTGTAACATACACCTCTATTATAAGTTAAGTTCGCGCCGTATGCATCGCTAGCATAAATGCGCTTTGCCTGGCGAAGTAATAGTAGTGCAACTTTGGTAACGTTCGCCGCCCTGAGCGCAAATTCGCATCATAGTGAATTTGCGTAGCACTGGTGAAAATTCGACTGGAGAAGTGCGGCAAACGTTGGCGAAGGCAATGCTATCGCATTTTCGCGCTTTAGTGAATTTGCCCCAATGTGTTCTTTGGCAAGTGGTAACCTCTTCAGCACACATTTTTTCAACAATGGGACTTTGTGTGTTCTTCTTCTTGAGCTAGTTAAGACTAACTGAATTTCATTTTATGAGAAGTTAAGCTGGGACCTCGATTCTGGGATGGCTGTGGATTCTGGGATTTGCGAATTTTCAGCAAAATTGGCAAAAAAAATTGCGTTGCGTCGTCTTCGTCGCGTCATTTTCGACGCACGTCGCACCGTTTTCGTCGCGTCAGAAACAACGCGCGACTCGCTTTTTTGGTGAATTTTCACTGGCGTTTCGCAAATTTATTCGCCAGCGTGAATAAATTCGCCCATCACTACTAGTAAGACCTCATCTGGAATATGCAGTGCAGTTTTGGAGAGATATAAATGAGCTGGAGCGAGTGCAGAGACTTAAATTATGAGGGTAGACTGTCCAGGTTGGGGTTGTTTTCTCTGGAAAAAAAAAGGCACTTGCGAGGGGACATGATTACTCTTTACAAATATATTAGAGGACATTATAGACAAATATCAGGGGATCTTTTTACCCATAAAGAGGATCACCGCACTAGAGGCCACCCCTTCAGACTAGAAGAAAAGGACTTTCATTTGAAGCAGCATAGGTAGTTCTTCACAGTTAGGACAGTGAGGTTGTGGAATGCACTGCCAGGTGATGTTGTGACGGCTCATTCTGTTTATGTTTTCAAAAGGGGCTTGGATGATTTTTTGGACAGACATAATATCAAAGGCTATTTTGATACTAAACCCTACATTTAGTATAGCTATGGGCATATGGTTTGTGTGAAAGAGTGTAGGGGTGTGTGTGTGTGTGTATGCTGGGTTTTAATTTGGAGGGGTTGAACTTGATGGACTTTGTCTTTTTTCAACCCAATTTAACTATGTAACTATGTAACTATATATATAACCTCCACTGCACTCAAAACTCCTAATATGTCAACATGCTCTTGGTGTGTATTTAGGATGTGGAATTCTGTAAAGCAGCACAAGGGGTTCGTTTTCCACTTAGGTAGCACTATACCACTTCAAGTTTATTGTAAACAACAGGTATACAGTAACTATAGAGGAAGCAGCCCCTGCAGACAGGGGGGTGGTGGTAGAGCAGGCAGGGCCCAGACAGTGTGATCTGGTCCCTCTGTTGTGGAAATTCCTGTTTACTTTGCTTGATTGCCTGACACAGGGGCCATGGTTCTCCGAAAGCTTGCATTCTATTTTTATTGTTAGCCAAAATCACTTTTACAATACTTTTGTGTTTGTATTTTACTTATTATTTTGCTACTGGCTAACAGTTTTTATTTTGTCATGTACATTGAAATAATATGAAAAAAATCATTTGAGCATTGTGTTAGAAGAAGTTTTATTCTACCATCATGGTAATTTTCAGATCTGACAAACTAGTAGCAATCAAGGTCCTCTGAGGTGGCCTCCAATGTTGCCAATTCAGCAGCCCCAGATTAACCTCCAGATAACAAGTTCAGCTGTGAACACAGAAGCGCATAATTGTGCTTGGGCATTTTTTGCCAGAGCTTGTGCACATGTGTCAATGTGGAACCAATGAGCTTGCATATTTTAGGTTGCCCTAAAATTCAGCAATTCTAATGCGCCTGCATTGCCCTAACTTCTACATGCCCAGCACAAATACTGTTGGTTAGCAGGAATAGTACTGATAAGTGATCTGATAAGTGACAACTTATCTAATTGACAGGGCATAATGGGGTCTGATACTGTTATAAGGCCACCAATTATTCCAGTGCTTGATTACCATACATATAACCCTGTATACAAAAATTTTGTAAAGTACTATTATTTATACATTTATACTACAACAGAATACTGCCCAAATTGCTCTTTAGTTGACCTTTTTTATTTCCCAAAGAATCAGCATCCAGATAAATACCAATCAAGAATACATCAAAGGAAGGGACTGAAGGTGAAGCCTTCATTCAGGTCGGCTGGAGCCTTACTATTTAGCCAGTATATCCATTCAGCTTCACATTTTAATAATTTCTTATTGATGTCACTAATCCTGATCATCCGTTTGAGATGCTCCACCCCTGTGAATTTCATCACTCCTAAATCCCTGTTATGATGTGCATTGACATGATTAGCTACTGATATATTTCTTATATTTCTGACATCTCCTACGTGTTCTAGAATCCTTCTCATGAATTTTGCCAACGTAGGTCATATTACACACATGTGATTTTGCAATTAATGAAATGTTGGATCCAAAATTCATCCTTGTCCACCACTCTTGTCTTGCCAATAAAGGGGCATGCTTGGCAATTAGCAGATTTATAACAACAAGTGTGTCTCTCAGATGTTGATCTACTGGGATTATTGTAATGACTGTATTAGGTGGTCTTTTAGGTTTCTACTTCATCTGAATGTCACTTGTGGATTCTTCCCTATGACTTCTTTCAGAACCGGATCTTGTTCTAAAATATGCCAATGTCTGGAAAGGAGTTGATAAATGTTGTTGTACGGGGCCCCATGATTTTTGATGATGACACTGCCCATATCTAATGTCTGTATGAGCCATCAGAGTAAACTTCGGTGATAATGCTAATTGGTGAGAATACATACATGTTCCAAACACTCCAGGTGTCATTAGTATTACACAAAAGGTTAGTGATTGTTTTAGACCTTTATTAAATTATCTTCCCTAAAATCTGTGACTCACATGGTGGTTATTTACTCACATAAAAAATATTAGCTAAACCATATAACTGTATTTCAGTCAAACCTTTGACAAAGATATAGTTAACAGACAGGACAATTGCACTATTTGTTCAGCCATTGAACTGGCCGTAAACCTATTTACTGCATGAGATAGTTTATGGTTGTAAGCCTATTTACTGCATAAGATTGATTAGAACTGTAGTGTTCATATTAATCTTAATAAACAGTTAGGGGCCTATTTATTAAACTATTTATTCTGATCACATTTTGAAAGGGGAAAAACTAAATTTTAAAGGAAAAAAATATTTTTTTCAACATTTATTATGCTCTGAAGTTGCTAAAAATCAGAATCTGGAAATACTCCTCTGAAATCATGCAAAAGTCAATGCAAGAAGGTCTCTTTAACTTTTGGAACATGTTTTTTACCTTCAAGATCCTTTATAGTTTCGGGCTGTTTGTACTGTTTTTTTATTTGTTAATCTGATATATTTGAGTTGTAAAGTCGTTTTTTTTTTTTTTTTTTTTT